>JBBHAA010001420.1:1800000-2145000 GCA_037953035.1 Aquarana catesbeiana | reverse complement strand
GAACAGGGCCCAGGATTGGGTCATTTTTAAGAACTCTCCAGTGTCTCGCTACAATTTCTTTAATCTGTCTATGTTGAATAGAAAAATTAGTTAAAAGGGACCATTTATGTTTATTGTCGGGACCACTTTTAGGTTTAACAGCTAACAGAGATTCTCTATTAATCTGGGCTATATTATTAATTTCGCTGTCGATTTCTCTAGGGTCATAACCTCTGTCTAAAAATCTGGACTTCAAAATCTGTGTTTGATGGAAATAGTCCATGAGAGTACTACAATTACGCCTGATCCGTGTAAACTGACTGCGTGGTACAGATTTTAACCACGTGGCATGGTGACAACTATCGACCGGAATGTAACCATTCCGGTCGGTAGGCTTGAAAATGAATCGCAGTCAGCCCTTCTGCGATTCATTTTCTGGATCTAGAGATATTAGTGGTTGACAACCGTTTGGAAACCAAGACGTTTTTCAAGCCTACCGACCGGAATGGTTACATTCCGGTCGATAGTTGTCACCATGCCACGTGGTTAAAATCTGTACCACGCAGTCAGTTTACACGGATCAGGCGTAATTGTAGTACTCTCATGGACTATTTCCATCAAACACAGATTTTGAAGTCCAGATTTTTAGACAGAGGTTATGACCCTAGAGAAATCGACAGCGAAATTAATAATATAGCCCAGATTAATAGAGAATCTCTGTTAGCTGTTAAACCTAAAAGTGGTCCCGACAATAAACATAAATGGTCCCTTTTAACTAATTTTTCTATTCAACATAGACAGATTAAAGAAATTGTAGCGAGACACTGGAGAGTTCTTAAAAATGACCCAATCCTGGGCCCTGTTCTTCCTGAACGAAGCGGTGTTATCTATAGAGGGGCCCCTTCTATTAAAAATCAGATTGCCCCTAATACCACTGATCCCCCGGTGACTCGTTCCTTCTTCCACAATATGAAGGGTTTCTTCCCTTGTAAACGGTGCAATGTCTGTATACATAACATTTGTGGACGGAGGAAGACTGAGACATTTGTCTCCACTACCACTGGGAAGGAGTACCAGATAAAACACTTTCTGACATGTGACACCAGATACGTGGTCTACTTGATCACGTGTCCCTGTAAAAAACAGTACGTGGGGCGCACGATACGTACTTTTGCAGTTAGAGGGAATGAGCACATAGCCAATATTAAAAAAGGCCTTACAAACCATAGTGTACCCAAACACTTTCGGCATTGTCATAACCAAGATCCTAATGGAACCCAGTTCCAAGTTATTGATAAATTCACCCCTCATTGGAGGGGAGAATCAATGAAGAGGGGCGTATCTAGACTGGAAACTTTCTGGATACACCAATTAAAGTGTTATTCGCCATTTGGCCTTAACATTGAATGGGACATTAATTCTTTTATTAATCAGTCATAACTCTTTTCTGGCTTATTGTTACTGTTTTTTTTAGGGTTCCAGACTAGTCTCGTTCCCCCTTTGAATACTGGCTGGACGAATGATCCCTACGCCTAATATATCTGTACATTGGATATATAGTCCTTAAGCCTTATGGGACTGGTCATTATTCAATTCAGCCATCTTTAAATTAATATAGAGGTTTTCGTTTAATTCATCCAGTTTATCATATAGTTTTCCCTTCACCCATACATTTTTATTATTTTCGATCACTTGGCTCATGTGTATAATTTTGGAATCCTTTTGAGCTTTTTAGTTCATACGTCCACGTACAGATGTTTTCCTTTTTAGCTACATATCAACTTTCATAATGACAGGGACTCATATACCTCATTATCGAATTTGGTTTTAGCGATACAGTACATTGTCCATTTCCATTGTGTATTTGTTTTACTGTTGAGTTTAGCAATGTTCGTGCCATGTCAGCGTCTCTAGATATATCCATGTTTTTTGTTTTTCCATTGATAGTTGGACCGCACTGCGCTCCAAGTTCCAATACTTCCGCTTTACATTTCCTATCAGAACGAGTTGTGGTACGCTTTTGCGGCTCACCACCACTTGCGTCCTCGTCACTTCCGGATGTACGCCGGATTGACGTCACATGTCCTCACCACATCCCCGGATTGGATGTTATACTTCACCCCTGTCGCCTGTGATAGGTTGAGGACAAGGATGAGCCTTACTGGATACTGCATTGTCCGTCCTGAGATCCTATAGGAGGAGTGACATCATGTGACCCACCCTTTGACATGGTTCTGATGACGTGACATACGGCACTACTATGATTGGCCTACTCACATTGAGGCTTGGTTTCAGGCCGATTTTAGCATTATTGTGATTGGATCATGATGGATGCGGACACCATTTTCCCACAACCCGGAAATGACGGTTTACATGGCGCGAACAGCTGTCACACTTTGATTATTTTTAGTTTATCTATATATACAGGCACAAGTGGCAGACGAGCATATACCCCAGTAGAAGTCCTATCGGACGAAACGCGTAGGGTCTGTTATGCCTGTCTTGCCACCATTTGTATTTTAGCGCTACTTTCATTGTTTGTTTTTTTTAAAGAGCCAGAGTGTTTTTATTACTTTATTTTAATAAAGCTGGTTCTTAGCCGACTTACACTATGGGGAAGCCTCTTTCTTTTCCCCTTCATCTCTGAGGAGTGACATCCTTCCTACGAAGCTGGATCTTTAACAAGCACCTACCATTGACACCCTTGAAGTGACAGGTCGGTGAGATCAGAGCGATCGAGTCGGTGAACATTACCACTCCTTCATTATCCTCAACCGCTGGGAACCAGGAGCTACTCCCCCTACTCTGATACAAGCCCGTTTGACTCCCAAGTCGCTGACTGGGAGTCCATCTTCTCTGGTAAGGGTATTTATGCCTACACCTCTCACACAGAAGCTTATGATCGCAACTCGTGGATGCCATCTTTGGATCCATTGGTCCTCCTACACTGAGCTTGGTGGCTGTTGATCGCCTTTTATTGTATTATTTGGACTTATAGTCATCACTTCACTTACTTAAGTTCCGGATGGACTTTTTATTGTATTAGCAGCCCGGTATTTTTAGTTATTGGTTCTCTCCACACAATTAACTTTATCTTTTTTGCAATACACTTGTGATGTGCACTACCTTCACAAATTTATACACAATTTATTTCATGTGCAATATGCCTGTGATGTACACTATCCTCACATTTTTATAGTTTATTTTAGAACTACTCTTCCCTATTGTTGGGTTTGTGGTTCCTCTTACATCATTCCCCCTTTTTTTGCACATATATTGGTGTGTACATTGGTTCACCTTATATGCCACTTTTCTTTATTTATGATTCACCCATTTTTACTTATTCATTCATCTTGTGGTTTGATTTATTTGTTTTGTTGGTGTCAATCAACAGTCCCTACAGGACTTTTTTTCATTAATAATCTTTGTTGTGCATATTGCCCTCCAGACACCATTCTGTTTGGCTTTGCCCAATAAAGGACACTCTTTTTAGCGCCACACTTATTTTTATTTTATTCAAATACATTACAAATACATCAAATACAGTATGTCTGGAAGGCCAACAAGGATAGGCAGACGCTCACAGGCCACTAAATAAGGGCAAGCAGGCTCTGTGTCTACAGCCAACATTGCTGGTCGTGGACTGTGGGGCACGCTTGTCCCTTTTTTCGTCAGCTGGCCGTGTTGAGCCACAACATGCAGAAGAGTTGGTAGAGTGGATGACCAAGCCGTCTTCATCCTCCTCATCCTCTGTCACCCAGGCTCAGAGTACTCATCGGCTCAATGTCATCAGTCACTCCTTCCCTAGCCCCACCATCATGCCCTGAGGAGTCCCACGAACTGTTCTACCACAGTGTTGGGTACATGCTGCAGGAGGATGCGCAGCATTTTTAAGGCTCCGATGATAGTACCCAGATTGAGGAAGGCAGTAACATGAGCCCAGAGAGAGAGGGTGCCCAAGAAGGACAACAAACTGGCAGTCATGTTCCGCCAGCTGCAGCAAACTATCAGGTTTGCTCCAGTGACGAGGAGGGAGGGGATGATGAGGTCACTGACTCTACGTGGGTGCCTGATAGGAGAGAGGAGGAGGCACATCTCCAATGAGGCAGGATGCCCTCCAGGGGCCAGCTTAAGGGCAGCCAACTGACTGCATCACACCGCAGAGCTCCGCATGTACTGGGTGCTGCACGTTTTTCCAAAAGTACTTTGGTGTGGGCCTTTTTTGAGACGTGTGCAGCAGATTGCACCATTGCTGTTTGCAACATATGTCTGAAGCATATCAAGCGTGGCCAAAACAGCAGCTGCTTGGGCACCACATGCTTGACCAGACATATGTCGAACTCCCATGAAGTCCATTGGCAAGCGTACTTAAAAGACCCACACCAAAAAATAAGGCAGACCTCTCCTTGCTACTCATCAGCTGGGAACTCCAACCCCACTGTACCTTCAGTTCTCTCAGAAACCTGCAATGAGGAATGAAGGTGTAGAATTAGGTGTGCCAAGTACTTGTGGGCAATCTGCTATTGCTACACCAACGTCCAATTGTAGCAGGCAAATTTCCCTACCCCAGTTGCTAAACAAAGAAACCCCTACCCCCAGTTGCGAAAGAAATTCGGTCCCAGCCATCCACATGCCCAGCTGAATGCTAGCTTGGCTTAATTGCTAGCACTCCAGCTGCTGCCTTTTCAGCTGGTAGACTCTGCCCCCTTTCGTGAATTTGTGGAATGTGCGGTACCTCAGTGGCAGGTTCCCAAACGCCACGGCTCTCTACCGGCATGTGGAAGGCAATGTCTTGGCCTCGCTGGAAAGGGTTGGTCAGCGATAAGGTGCATATTACCGGTAACTCATGGTCCAGCAGGCATGGACAGGGATGTTATCTATCTTTCACGGCACACTGGGTGACCCTGCTGGCAGCTGAGAAGGATGCAGGACAGGGTGCAGTATTGTTGAAGCTTGTTCCGCCACCACGTCTCCAAAATGCTACTAGTGGTGATTCTGACACACCTCTCTCCTCCACCCCCTCCTCTTCTTCTTCCTCCATGGCCTCTTCCTCTATAGATTTGTCCTCGGAACCAGCGGTGCTCCGTAGGCATTCAAGGGGCTATGCAAGCACTCAGGCAAAAATATGCCATGCGGTGCTTGAGCTGGTGTGCTTAGGGGACAGGAGCCACACTGAGGCAGAGATTCTCTCAGCTCTGAAGGGGCAGGCTCAGAGGTGATTGACGCCATGCCAGCTTCAGGCAGGAATGGTGGTTTGCGACAATGGCACCAACCTCCTCTCCGCCCTCCAACAGGTACACTTCACCCGTGTTCCCTGTTTGGCTCACATCCTTAATTTGGTGGTGCAGCGGTTCTTGTGCAGGTACCCAGGCTTACAGGATCTCCTGAGGCAGGCCAGGAAAGTCTGTGTGCATTTCCGCCGGTCATATAATGCCAGTGCTCGGCTGGCTGACCTCCAAAAGGAATACAACCTGCCCAAGAACCGCCTAATCTGTGACATGCCCACCAGATGGAACTCAACGTTGGCCATGCTGGAGTGGCTGCACACACAGCAGAGGGCCATCAATGAGTACCTGTGTGACTATGGCACCAGGACAGGGTCAGGAAAGCTTGGCTTTTTTTCGCCACGCCAGTGACTCATGATCAAGGATGCATGCACTGTCCTGTCACCATTTGAGGAGGCCAAGAGGATGGTGAGCAGTGACAGTGCATGTATCAATAATACTGTCCCACTTGTCTACCTGTTGGAGCACACGCTGCATCGAATAATGGACAGGGCACTTGAGGCAGAACAGAGGGAGGAAGAGGAGGTCTTGCAGAAAGGTTTGTGCAATGCATTTCCAGGGCCTGGGAGGTTACAAATTCCTGGTCCTGGACAACGTGTTGCTGAGGCTTCGGTCGGTCATAGAAGGAGTGGTGGAGAAGGTGGCCGTCTGACAAATGCTTTCAATTTTTTAGTCCGCAGCCCCAAGGTCTGATCAGTTCCAGCAACCATCGCCAGCGTCGGATTTACATGGTGCAGAAGTACCTAGGGGCAAGATCAGATTTGGAGACCTTTCCAACTGAAAATCCTCTGGGTTACTGGGTCTTGAGGATGAATCACTATACTGGCCTGTCCTGCATCCAGCGTTCTTTCGAAACACACATTCAGTGCTGCTAGAGGCTTTGTAACTGATCACAGAGTGCGCCTGTCCACCGACTTGGTTGATCGGCTCACCTTCATAAAAATTAATCAGTCTTGGATCACCAGCTACCAAGCACCTGATGCTGATGTAACCAATTAATTTTTTTTTTGGTGAATGTGAGATCCCTTGAAGACTGCCTATGCTGATGCTGAGTGACTATCCTACTCCTCCTCAATGTTCATGTTGATAGCTTGTAAGAACATTTTTGTTTCTGGGCACCATCACCAGTGGCTAAAGCCCAATTTTTCTGCCCCTGGGGGCTTGTTCCTGCGCTCAACTAGAGTATCTGTGAGGGGTTGCAGTGTTGTGGCACCAGCACCAGTGCCTAAAGCCCAATTTTTCTGCCCCTGTTCAACAGGGACGTGTGATTACAATTTTTGCTGTAATATTTTGCAGCAGGGCTTGTTCCTGCACTCAACTAGAGTATCTGTGAGGGGTTGCAGTATTGTGGCACCACCACCAGTGCCTAAGGCCCAATTTTTCTGCCCCTGTTCAACAGGGGCGTGCAATTACAATTTTTGATCTAATATTTCACAGCAGGGCACGTTCCTGCGCCCACCAAGAGTAACTGTGAGGGCTTACAGTGTTGTGGCAACACCCCCACACCACCAAAGGCCCAATTTTTCTGACCCTGTTCAACAGGGGCATGTAATTACAATTCTTGATATAATATTTCACAGCAGGGCCCGTTCCAGCGCCCACCAAGAGTAACTGTGAGGGCTTACAGTGTTCTGGTACCACCAACACCCAAAGCAGGGCTGGATTTGCCACAAGGCCACCGAGGCCAGGCCTCGGGGCGGCAGTGGTGCAGGGGTGGCGCCGCTCCTGTGGCGACTTCGCAGCCGCCCCCCCCTTTCGGGCTGCCCGTTAAAGTCGATTAAGGGCACCGGTGCCCTTAGAAAAGATGGCCGCAAGCCACCCACTACTGCGCATGCGCCGTTCCAAAGCGGCCGGGCTTGGGAAGGCTCGTACGCGCTCGGCCAGGCGGCGCATGCGCAGTAGCGTGACATCTCCATCTGGTGGCAGCGTGGCAAGTGACATCTCCATCTGGTGGCAGCCAGGCAGTGTGGCAAGTGACATCTCCATCTGGTGGCAGGCAGCGTGGCAAGTGACATCTCCATCTGGTGGCAGCGTGGCAAGTGACATTTCCATCTGGTGGCAGCGTGGCAAGTGACATCCCCATCTGGTGGCAGCATGGCAAGTGACATCCCCATCTGGTGGCAGGCAGCGTGACAAGTGACATCTCCATCTGGTGGCTGGCAGCGTGGCAAGTGACATCTCCATCTGGTGGCAGCGTGGCAATTGACATCCCCATCTGGTGGCAGCATTGCAAGTGACATCTCCATCTGGTGGCAGGCAGCGTGGCAAGTGACATCTCCATCTGGTGGCAGGCATAGTGGCAAGTGACAAGCGATGGTGGCAAGTGACACGCTCAGGGCTCCCAATGATTCTGCATTATGGTGAGTTGAACTATTTCATTTTACATTACAATGTAATGATAAAATGAAATAATGACGTACAAATAAGAAATAGAAATAATGTGTTTCAATCATCCTGACACCATACCAACCATGGTGCCGGGGATGATTCAAGCACTAACACCAGCCATTGCCCTGAAAAATTGCCCACGAAAAATCCTTACCCCGCTCGCCTACCCTGAAGTATTTTCAGTCTGTACAATTAAAGTTGGTTACTTTCAGTGTTCTCGTGTGTGGAGATATGTTTTTAATTGATCTATTGTAGCAGTCATCGATAAAGGATGAGAATGGTGGTGTGTGTGGGGGGGCGGCATTGAAGGACCCGGCCTTGGGGCGGCAAAGGGAGTAAATCTGGGCATGACCCAAGGCCCAAATTTCTGCAGAGTATATAGGGCAGGCCCCTACTTTCAAACATCCGACTTACAAACGACTCCTACTTGCAAACGGAAGGGAACAACAGGAAGTGAGATGAAATCTACCCCTAGGAAGGGAAATTCTCTCCTGTAAGTGTTAATATGGGAAAAAGGTGTCTCCTCCACTGATGGTTTATCACCAATCCTCGTTTCCCTAAAAACTGAGGTAAAATCTTCTGAAGAGGTGCACAGACAGCAAAACAAATTTTACAGGGGTGATAACCATTTCCTATATTTTCCAAAAAGCTTAAAAATACATTTTTTGGCTGGAGCTACACTTACAAAATGTACCTGTCCCAAATTACAACCAGATTCAACTTAAGAACAAACCTACAGTCCCTGTCTTTCTTGGGACCGCCTGTATACTGCTGTTCAGAGTATATAGGGCCTGGGGGCCCCACGCCTTTTCTTTTTTTAATTTGGGTGCGGGGTTCCCCTTAATATCCATACAAGACCCAAAGGGCCTGGTAATGGACTGGGGGGCACCCATGCCGTTTTTCTCAATAATTTTCATCCATATTGCCGGGACCGGACATTACATTAAACCAGCAAGCAGTTTTAAATGACTTTTATTCCTTTAGAAATGACATTTTGTGCAGGGACTGTTCTAAACACGGGAAACATGCGCCACTTTACAGGCATACTGTAGACACCCCCCAGGTACGATATTTAAAGGAATATTTCACTTTTATTTTTTTACTTGAAGCATTATTAAAATCACTGCTCCCGGAAAAATGTCAGTTTTTAAAACTTTTTTTGCATTGATACATGTCCCCTGGGGCAGGACCCGGGTCCCCAAACCCTTTTTAGGACAATGACTTGCAAATTAGCCTTTAAAATTTGCACTTTTGATTTCTCATGTTCAAGTCCCATAGACTTTAATAGTGTTTGAAAATTTGCACAAACTTTCGGTCCGTTCGCATGTTCTGGATGCGAACCCAACCGAGGGGTGTTCGGCTCATCCCTAGTTGCAGGGAACTTAGTGTTTTGGTTATAGGAGGGTTTCGTTTTAGGGTTACAGGGAAGATTAGTGTTGGGGACTACATGCAGCTTTGGGGTTAAAGTGGTGGTTAAAATTAGGACAAGTGTAATGCCGCGTACACACGGTCGGACTTTTCATCTACAAAAGTCCAACGGACGCCGACGGACTAAAGCTGGCTGGTAATCCGATCGTGTGTGGGCTTCTCCGGACTTTCAGCAGACTTTTTCAGCCTCAAATCCGACGGACTTTAGATTTGAAACATGCTTCAAATCTTTACGTCGTAACTACGACGGACCCCGAAATCCGCTCGTCTGTGTGCTAGTCCGACGGACAAAAACCCATGCTAGGGCAGCTATTGGCTACTGGCTATGAACTTCCTTATTTTAGTCCGGTGTACGTCATCACGTACGAATCCGTCGGACTTTTGTGTGGTCGTGTGTAGGCAAGTCCGTTCGTTAGAAAGTCTGCTGCAAGTCCGCCGAAAGTCCGCCGGAAGTCCGCCGGAAGTCTGTCGGACAGGCTGTCGGACTTTTGTAGACGAAAAGTCCGACCGTGTGTACGCGGCATAAGGGACACAGGTTGGCTTATTGCTAAGTTTGAAAGATAGGTTAGAGTGGGATTTGCAAGGAACTTAATGTTTGAGTTGTAGGGAGGCTGTATTGGGGTTACAGGAAGGGTTTTTGTTAAGGATACAGACAGGGTTAGTGTTATGCCGCGTACACATGGTCGGATTTTCCGACGGGAAATGTTGGATGTGAGCATGTTGTCGGAAAGTCCGACCGTGTGTATGTTCCATCGAACATTTGCTGTCGGACTTTCCACCAACAAATGTTTGATAGCAGGTTCTCAAATTTTCCGCCAACAAAACGTTGTTGTCGGAAAGTCCGATCGTGTGTACACAAGTCCGTCGCACAAAAGTTCACGCATGCTCGGAATCAAGCAGAAGGAGCCGCACTGGCTATTGAACTTCCTTTTTCTCTGCTCGTCGTACATGTTGTACGTCACCGCGTTCCCACGTTCGTAATTGTTGGCCAACATTTGTGTGACTGTGTGTATGCAACACAAGATTGAGCCAACAACCTCTGAACAAAAATCCACGGTTTTGTTGGCGGAAAGTCCGATCGCGTGTACGCGGCATTAGAGTAACAGGAAATGGCTAATGTTAGGGTGACAGGAACGGTTAGTGTGAGGGTTGAGGTTACAGGGAGGTTTAAATAACAAAGTGAATTAATGTAAAGGATAGTGAAAGAGTTATAGGAAGTGTTAGTTTTAATAGCACAGGGAGGGTTCGTGTGAGGGTTTGCATTAGGGTTACAAGGAAAGTTAGTGTTAGGTGTACAGGGAGGGTTAGTGTTGGTAACTGGGAAATTAAATGTGTGAGTTAGTATTACAGGGAAGGTTAAGGCTTAGCGTTCGGACTGAGGCTCCAGGGGAGTTTAGTGTTAGGATTACAGGTAGAGGGGGCCTTTGATTGGCACCATTGCTCAGAGTGCAACACTTAATTTAATACAATTTAATGTATTGCACTTTATTTGACCTGTGGTGTGCTCATGCAGTCTTTTCTTGGGGTTATTTTCAGTTTACATGGAAATCCCCTTATAGTCCAACACCTGTTCAGAATTGAATGCTTATCTCATTCAGTCCTTAACTCCTCAGATTTCTAGAGAAAAAATATTAACTGCTTCCTAGATAAGCATGTAAAAAAAAAAAAAAAAAAAAATACTACTACTTACAGGAGTTCATTGTATGAAGCGTCATAAAGGTATAAAATACACACTGCTTCTATGTTTTATACAAAGCAGCTGGTATACCTGTAATTGATAAGGGTACTTAGCTTAACAACGGACCAAACCGCAATTGTGTCTCATGTTTAAAAAAAAGAATTTGAGAAATGACATGTTCTAAAAAAACATCATAAAAAATTGCAATAAGTCACCTATTGATGGATCATATCCAAGAGAAGATTACATTCTCATGGATATCCAGTAGCCCATTTACAACGTTCATGCCCCTGCATACACTTCTTCAGGCAGTAGAGGGCACTGTGTACCCCCAAGGGATTTTCCAATGATATTACAGCAATAGTACTGCCTAGGTTGCAGGTCATACAATTCTTAAGACAGAAGAGGGCACTGTTCATCCATAAGGGACTTTCAAATAGTAATAAAAAATAAAGTAATATATCAAGCACTTACATATCACAGAATGCCTGGGAGCACTTCCCTAGGAGGGGGGTATGATATATCTAGTTCTCACTAAGATCCTCGAGCCTGGGTTCACACTACCACGATCTCAGAGATCGCATGTGATTCAGACCCGCACTGCAGGCGCCGATCACATGCAATCTCTGAGCAACGCAAGTTCAGCCATACAGTTGTATTGCTGAACTCACATTCATCTGCACAGAAAATAGTGCAGGGACTTGTTTTTCCCCGCGCTAGAATCAAATCGCATAGGTGTTCTCACCTATGCGATCCGATTCCTGTGCGAGTTCACAGTTTGCACTGCGATCTGTGAACAAAACTGGGGGTGTCATTAACTTTGTCATTAACTTTGTTAATGACACTCGCAGCGGTTCGCACAAGGCAGTGTGAACTGCCTGCGGGAAAGGAGCGATGCGGGAACAGGCGCTGTAATCGCGCTGGTTCCCGCATCGCATCAGTGTGAACCCAGGGCAAATGTCCATGCAGATATTCAGCTGCCAGTGGGAGACTGTTCCAGAAGGCTGACAGAGGAGACACCTTGTAAGGGGGACGTACTCTTAAGCCTCATACACACGATCCAATTGTTGGCAGGGGATTGTCTGTTGACAGACTGTTGTCCTAAAATCTAACCGTTGCCCTTTTGACAATTGTTGTCCAACTTTCTGCCAACAAATGTTGGATGACATGCTAGTAAATTTTCGCTGGACACTGGTTGGTTGTCAGATCTTCTGATGGTCAGTACACAAATCCGTCACACAAAAGTTGAAAGTACAAACACGCATGCTCGGAATCAATGCTCACCATACACAAAATTAGCAGAAGGGGCCCAAAGGGTGGCGCTCAAGAGCTGAAATTCCTCATAGTACGTCACTACGTTCATGTTTGTTGGCTGTCAGTTGTGTACCGTTAGTATGCACACGCCCAGACAAAAATCTGACACTCGGTTGGCCAACAATTGGATCGTGTGTACGAGGCTTTACCCTCCTTGACCTGTACCCCCAATATAAACATATACCCGCTGATCCAGGTAAGCCCGAACTACAGGACTCCTATTACCAGCATGAAACTGTGCTAGCCCAGCCAGTCACATTACACAAATGAAAAATCTGGACAGCTGCACTCCTACAATCTTCAGAACATCGTCTGCATTTGTAGCAAAATATATCCATAAATGCAGCCAAAGTACACACACGGAGGAGAGAGATGGTTGGCCCCCCAATACTGTTCCTATTCTCTCCCTACCCAGCAGGGGGCTCCATCCCTATCTTACTCCCAAATGGTAAGCACCCAAAATGATACAGAATCCCACTGTTTATGGAATTCCTAATCAAGATGGCCACCCAAATCTCACAGGCTTTCAGTATCCAATAGGATTGCTGTCTTCTCCAAGATAGCTAAACAAAATATGTATGGGGCTCACAAATATTGACATAAGGCCAACTCACACTCCCCACCCTGCCTTATGGTATAGGTTCCCTTAACAACGATGGCCACCAGCAAAGCCTGAGGAATGGGCAGGCAGGTCTTTAGGCCGGTCACATCACTCGTAGCCCCTTTCCAGCTTTGATACATTGATTCTGAGGGAGGGGCCATGATCTCCCTCTGACGTCAGCTGGGGAGATCACGTCTCCTCTGCAGAAGCTCTGTATCGTAGCTGTAAAGCGTCCGCGAGTTTCATGCCCGGCCTGAAATTAGGTATTTACAGCGCTCATTTTTTAAAACAAATGACACAGTGTGCTATGCCAGCCTCTAATATAGAGAGGCTGGCAGTGACAATTTTGCTAATTTATTTTACAAGAATAGCGGTGGGGGGGCGGGCCAAGACAAACACAGAGGGGAATGACAGGCAGGAAGGAGGAGGGAGAGAGGAGAGCGGAGCAGGCAGCCAATCACAGAGGGAGGCACTTTGACCACGGTGATCAGGGCGGAGCAGCCCTGGTTATTGTGGTCTGTTTGGAGAGGGCATACAGGAAGTGGTAGGTTTAGTAGTTTTTTTTTTTTTTACAGTTTAGAGGGGGGCATATTACACAGCACAAGCGCTGTGCTGTGTAATCTGCTTTAAGGGACCAGAATCTACATTTTTTGGGGGGTTAACAAATGCTTTAACCCCTTCATGTCTAAGCCTTTCGTGACACATTTTGCTTAGAAGTTAACCACTTGCCGCCCGCCATATAGCAAAATGACGGTTGCAAAGTGGTTTCAATATCCTGACCGGACGTCATATGACGTGATCAGGATATTAAGCCGCTGCGCGCTCCCGGGGGTGCGCATCGCGGCGATCGTTGTTGCGGTGTGTCACTCTGTCACACCGCAACTCTGATCTAGGTAAAGAGTCTCTGACGGAGACTCTTTACCACATGATCAGCTGTGTCCAATCACGGCTGATCACGATGTAAATAAGAAGAGCCGGTGATCGGCTTTTCCTCACTCGCGTCTGACAGACGCGAGTAGAGGAGAGCCGATCGGCTGCTCTCCTGACAGGGGGGGTCTGTGTTGATTGTTTATCTGCACAGCCCCCCCCTCAGATCCCACCCAGGACCACCAGGGAAACCGCCCAGGACCACCAGGGAAGCCACCAGGACCACCAGGATGGCCATCCACACTGGACCACCAGGTATGCCCCCCTAGACCCCCAGGGAAATACTAATCTGTGCCCAGGCAGCTGCCAATCAATGCCCAGGCAGCTGCCAATCAGTGCCGACTCACAATGCCTACCACTGCCAGTGCCACCAGGGATGCCTATCAGTGCCTCATATCAGTGCCACGTATCAGTGCCCATCAGTGCCATGTATCAGTGCCCATCAGTGCCCAGCAGTGCTGCCTATCAGTGCCCATTATTGCCGCCTATCAGTGCCCATCAGTGTCGCCTATCAGTGCCACCCATAAGAATCCATCTTTGTAGCCTTTCAGTGCCCATCAGTGTCGCCTATCAGTGCCCACCAATGCCACCCAGTGCCACCCATGAGTCCCCTTTAGTGCCGCCTATCAATGCCCATCAGTGCTGCATATCAGTGCCATCCATCAGTGCCGCCTACCAGTGCCCATCAGTGCCGCATATCAGTGCCCATCGTCAGTGCCCGCTCATTGGTGCCACCTCATCGGTGCCGCCTTATCAGTGCCTGTCAGTGCCGCCTTATCAGTGCCCATCAGTGAAAGAGAAAACTTACTTATTTACAAAAAATTTTAACAGAAACAAAAGCAAAAATTTAATTTTTTTCAACATTTTCGGTCTTTTCTTATTTGTTTAGCAAAAAATAAAAATCGCAGAGGTGATCAAATACCACCAAAAGAAAGCTCTGTTTGTGGGAACAAAATGATAAAAATTTCATTTGGGTACAGTGTTGGATGACCGCGCAATTGTCATTCAAACTGCGACAGCGCTGAAAGCTGAAAATTGGTCTGGGCAGGAAGGTGTATAAGTGCCTGGTATTGAAGTGGTTAAAATCCTTATTTTTTGCTAGAAAATTACTTAGAACCACCAAACATTATATATATTTTTTTAGCAGAGACACTAGAGAATAAAGTGGCGATCGTTGCAATATTTTATGTCACACTGTATTTGCACAGTGGTCTTTCAAATGCACTTTTTTTGGAAGTAATACTTTCATGAATTAAAAAAAAAAAAAACACAAACAGTAAAGTTAGCCCAATGTGTTTTTTACAATGTGAAAGATGATGTTATGTCAAGTAAGAGTTTAGAGTTACAGAGGAGATCTTGTGCTAAAATTATTGCTTTAGCTCTAACAATCGCAGCGATACATCACATGTGTGGTTTGAACACTGTTAACATTTTGCGGGCGCGACTTACGTATGTGTTCGCTTCTGCGCACAAACGTGGAGGGATGGGGTGCTTTAAATTTATTCATTTTTTTCTTATTTAATTTATTTTTTTATTTTTACACTGTCCCTTTAAAAAAAAAAAAATCTGATCAAATTTATTGCTGTCACAAGTAATGTAAACATCCCTTGTGACAGTAATAGGCAGTGACAGCTACTGTTTATGGAGGGATCGGGGGTCTAAGACCTCAAATTCCTTGTTTGCACTTAAAAGCATTCAAAACGCTAAGTTTGGCAGTTTTGAATGCTGTAATTTTTTAAAATTTGGTGCCTTTAAGTCTTCAGTAAATCAGAAGTGATGTCACTTCCAGGTTACTAGATCCGAGACCCCATCGAAGCAGATTCCAGGTCTCTGGCCAGCTGGCGGACGTGCGGACTGGTTGCTCGGGCCTCTCAGTGGGATGGGAGAGCCCAGACAAGCCGTGGAAAAGAGACGGGAAGGGGGGGGACGTCCCCTTCCGCTGCTTGGGATAACAGTGCCTCCCGGTGGGACGGGAGAGCCCGGGCGAGCTGCGGAAGGCGGGGAGGGGGGAGTCCCCTGCCGATGCTTGGGATAACAGCTGAGCGTTGTTATTACAAGAAAGCTGGCACTAAAAAAAGTGAGTGATGTCTGCAGCTGCAGGCATCACCCCCCGGTACAACCACTTCAAGCCGAAGGCCGCATATTTGCGTTATTGTGAAGGGGTTAAAATGTCTAAAGCACATCCACATAAATACAAATTTGTGTGATATAGATGTATCCAGTACTTTAGTTCCACCTAATTACCCACCCTGTAAATAACATTAAAAAGACAATGACCACAGAGACGTCCAGATGTCATATATTTGCATAGACAATGGATGAACAGCACCATGCCGCAGTATGAACTTCAAGGGTCAATATTACTATTGGAAAGTGCATTGTGGATAAACACTGCCCCCTTCTGCCTGAACTGTATGACCTGCAACATATCTCTTGTCGATGAACAATGCCCTCTACTGCCTGAAGATGTGTATTACCTGTAACATATGTGGTTCTAATGCTGTAAATTGCCTTATTTCTGTGAACAATTTCTATAATATAAACAAAGTTTAAGCATTGAAATTGTTTACTCAATTCTTTGGTACACTGGTTAGACCTCACCCACACATGTTATTTGGAGTAACTTGTAGTGAATGTAAGGAGAATAGTCATAACAGCAATTGTGGTTTGTTGAGCTGTCTTATACTGTTATGCCCCGTACACACGGTCGGACATTGATCGGACATTCCGACAACTAAATCCTAGGATTTTTTCCGACGGATGTTGGCTCAAACTTGTCTTGCATACACACGGTCACACAAAGTTGTCGGAAAATCCGATCATTCTGAACGCGGTGACGTAAAACACGTACGTCGGGATTATAAACGGGGCAGTAGCCAATAGCTTTCATCTCTTTATTTATTCTGAGCATGCGTGGCACTTTGTGCGTCGGATTTGTGTACACACAATCGGAAATTCCGACAACGGATTTTGTTGTCGGAAAATTTTATAGCCTGCTCTCAAACTTTGTGTGTCGGAAAATCCGATGGAAAATGTGTGATGGAGCCCACACACGGTCGGAATTTCCGACTACAAGGTCCTATCACACATTTTCCGTCGGAAAATCTGACCGTGTGTATGGGGCATAAGGCCGTGTTTACACTATTGTGAAATCTTGGATGAGAAGTGAACCTTCTTCCATCAGCCAGAACACTGAAGATGGGTCGTGAATGGGTCTTCCAGCATGACAATGACCCAAAACATACCACCAAGGCAACAAAGGAGTAGCTCAAGAAGAAACACATTAAAGGGGTTGTAAGGTCTCAAGGTTTTTCACCTTAACGCATTCTATTGATCAAGGTGAAAAACCTTCTGTGCTGCAGCTGCCCCCCAGAGCCCCCCTTTTTGTTACCTAAACCCGATGGTTCCAGCGCCCAGCACGAGCCCAGAGACACGAGCTGTCTCTGTCCTCATTGAATAGATTGATAGCAGCAGGAGCCATTGGCTCCCATTGGTGTCAATCAAATCCAGTGACATGTCTGTGACATTGCCTGTTTTCAATAGACGCAGCAGCCGGACTCGTGAGCATGCCCACATGGGTACCCCCATGGAAGGCCGCTCTCCCTGGGGGCACCCAGAAGAGGAGGATCGGGGCTGCTCTGTGCTAAACCCTTGCACAGAGCAAGGTAAGTATAACATGTTTGTTATTTGACAAAAAAGAAGAACGTACCTTTACAAACACTTTAAGGTGATGGAGTTGCCTAGTCAGTCTCCAGAACTTAATCCTACAGAAAATGTATGGAGGGAGCTGAAACTTCGAGTTGCCAAGAGACAGCCAAGAAACCTTAGGGATTTATAGAAGATCTGTAAAGAAGAGTGGACCAAATCCCTCCTGAGATGTGTGCAAACCTGGTCACTAATTACAAGAAACGTCTTACCTCTGTGCTTGCCAACAAGAGTTTTTCCACCAAGTACTAAGTCATGTTTTGCTTGGGGATCAAATACTTTTTTTTTATTTACAGAACTGCAATTTATAGCATTTGTTTTGTGTTTTTTTTATATTTGGTTGATTTTCTGTCTCTATCATTTAAAACACATCTATGATAAAAATTATAGACCCTTCTTTTTTTGTAAGAGGGCAAACTTACAAAATCTGCAAGGGGTCAAATAATTGTTTTCCCCACTGTATGCCGCACTTGCAACATGGAAAAAGTTATGGGGGTGCCCAGATGTAATTCACGCAGTTGCTGCACACTAATGTGGGGTTGTAGGGGGTTAAAACAGGCAGTGAGGAGGCAAAATGACACACAGGTCACTCTTCAGTAGCCAACATAAGTGTAAATGAAGCCTACGTTTTAGTGACACTAGGTGCCTTGTACAAGATTTCAATCACTAAATAGATGTGGGATTCAATGTATTGTTATAAAATGGTACCTGCATTTTATACATTTACAATAATTAAATAAAAGCATGATATTTTTGGAGACAACTGCATTCAGTCTGTGTCCAGTGTAACTCAGGTTTTGCATCTCTCCGAAAGCCTAGGGTGTACTTAATCCAGAACTGAAAAACAAAAAGTAAGAGGACCAGTCTAGGGCATTATCACTAAAAAACACTTCATTACTTAAAACAATTGTTCACACATGTAATAAAAGGGGTACTAAGCATGTCAATGGCCAAGCTGATAAAGAGCCAATTGGATCAAAAAAGCAAAGTAACATGGCTACAATGGAATCCACAGCTTCCTCTGCATTATTCTTGGGTAGATGGAAGAGAACTTCCCGTGTCCTGGAAGACCAGTGTGGGCCACTGTACTGCTCCTGTTTGCCTAGAAAGTGGAAAGTTCTTTTCCATCTATCCCATGTATGTGGTTTGCAGCAGCCATGGTTTAACCAAAGAGGGTTGCTGCCACTCCTTCAGGTTAGTGGTGCTAGGAAGTGATTCCGAAATCCTACAATTACTAAGTTCCTTCATATTTCAATAGTTAATGAATTTCCCAGTTGTTTGGTATTTTGAAGGGTTCTTCTCTGGGCCCAGCCCACTAATCCTGTGATATAAATAGGGGGGCCCAGCCCACTAATCCTGTGATATAAATAGGGTCAGTGGTCCTTAACAGAGGGGGTTCCCTTTAACAGAAGGTTCCCAAAAGAGGCCTAGTGAAGAGCTAAGAAGGGTCCCTCAAGCAGAAGCTTGATGCCTGTAAGGGACTGAGATGGAGAACAACACACGCGAGGAGCAGAAGGATGTCACTTATCACTACCTGGAGGTAAAGTCATCAGAACCTGGGGTTTGCCCCAAAGACACCAGTCACTGGAAGAATGCCTCTGATAGACTCTGCCTTGCATGGACACTAGCTCTGCAGGTACGCTGGGGCAGCACACAGCCTGTAGTTAGGATTGGGGAAGAAGGGAAAAATTATGTCTTTGAACGTTGGCCTTTGTAATTGCCTTTTGTACTTTTCTGAGTAAAGCCTTATAAAAAGTTGTCCCTGCCTGATCTGAAAATACTCAAGGGGTGTAATGCAAGTAATGCAAGTAACCGGCACACATAGTCTACTGAGTGGGTCTTAAATTCACTGGGGTATGAAGACATCAGTATGAAGTGTGCAGACACAAGTAGTTACCTGTGGTAATGTAAGTTTTACATCAGCCTGTTGGTAGCATGTACCTGTTATAGGTGGAATGGCCTCTAGCAGCGAGGGAGATGTTGTTGGCACTCCTTCTGCCAGCGGTTTATCTCCCTGTGCAATGAAAGCAGATTCGCACTGCAGAGGTTCCCATCCTGTATAGAGGTATGCTAGTTCAAGAGTTAAGTGCACTTGTGGAGCCCATGCATGGTGCACGGCGGGGCCCACTTCACTACTGGGGAATGGTAGTGGAAAACATTGGACAGGTGGATGTGGGCAAGTTTCAGGGTGCCCCCTATAAATACAAGTTACTGTGAAGGTGTACATTGTCACAGGAAATCAAGAGTTAACTGGAGAACAGTTGCAGTGCAAGTGTACATGGTGTACATTCATCTCTAAGAGTAGAGGCCTGCCATAAGGTCGAGTATTCCTCCACGGCAACCTCAGCCTTTTTACATAGTTAGTCTGGTTGAAAAAAGACACAAGTCCATCCAGTTCAACCAAAAAAAGGGGAAAACATGTACTCAATTCTATATACACAATCCTATATCCACAGTTGATCCAGAGGAAGGCAAAAACCCCTTGTTTCAGTGTATTGATGAAAATAGCACAAAGCAAAGTAGCCCATGTGTATAACAGTGACCCTGTACAAGGTGCCTAGCATAGCCAGAAGACACACTCAGGGTAGGCCTCTGATGTGACCCTTGCTTGGCACCCAACAAGGAAGGAAACATTTAGCACATGACAACCATCCCATGACCCTGCCCACATGTTTGTTAGGGACAGGCAGGCACTGTAGATGGGGACAAATACCAGTGTCATTAGGGATAGTAATCCTACAATCGCTAAATCTCTTTGTTCTTTCAGTCTTAAGCAAAGTGGTCATAGGACTGCCGTTTACTACTGGTACTAGGGGAAGGCCAGCATAAAACCAATGTGTCTTGTGCCTTGGGTCCTGCACACCATCTTGGGAGATTTTGTGCCAAGTTTTACACAATACAAATATATTCTAAATATATAAAGTCACGCTGATGGTGTAACAAATGATAGTGTAAGAAAATATATCAAAACATTAAATAAAGTGAAAATAAAATATCAGGTGCAGCAGCTGTACACAATGTGCTAATCACTTGACCAAATATAATAAATATATGAATTACAGTGCTAGCAAACACGACATTAGTAAAAATGGAAACAATTCATTAGAAAAGTGAAAGTCCATATAAAGTGACTGATGTGCTCCAATCCAACAAAAGTGCAAAAGTACTCCAGAGTTTTCAAGGTGTACCACAACACCCCCTCCTGTGTCCCCACTCACCGGATGTAATGGACCCCCAGCTTCTCAGTCTAGGTGACACGTACCTCGTATGTGAGCCTGACGTGCAGAGGGAGACCTCTCGTACAGCCCTGGTTCCTGGGTCACTGGAGTTGAGGACAGTGACTGTAGGAGCACAGTGGGGTAAGAGTGCCTGGTGGATTCTATGGAACTGGAGACGATGACCACTGGGAGGTAACGGAACCGGCAGGAGTGCCAGGTGCAGGTAAACTGGATGCAGGTCAGCAGGGTGCAGGCAAGCTAGATGCAGGTCAGCAGGGTGCAGGTAAGCTGGATGCAGGTCAGCGGGCTGCAGGTGAGCTGGATGCAGATCAACAGGGTGCAGGTAAGCTGGATGCTGGTCAGCAACAACAACATCAACAAGCGCACGTGGGTGCGCACAGCAGGCAGAAGCAAGGTCAGACAAGCCGGGTAATACACAGCGGATCAGTTCAACAGAATCCGCAGCAAGGAATGGTCAAGTTCAGGCTGTTTCCGGTAACAGGAGATCAGGCAGGCAGGTAAACAGGATCAAGGTCAAGGAAAGCCAAGGTTCAGGATTGGAGACAGCAGCATAGTCAGGGAGCCAGGTCAGAAGGTGATCGGATGCAGGTTTACAGGAACAAGTCACAGGTGAAGCTGCAGATCAGACAGCAAGAGCTGAACGGTGGGAGCCCCTCCTAAAGGCCACTGGGCACCAAAGCAGCGTCACTGTGCACGCGCGCACAATCTCCGCGATCGGAGCACGCGCATGCGCATTGGCGCACGCCTGTTCGCTACTGGGGATCTGTTGGAGGGGATGCGCCTGAGCCCTGTTGCAGGTCTGGAAGTAGTATGTCCATGACACTAGGGGTCACTTCAGGCTTAATAGTGGTGGCCAGAAATGGCAGCTTGAACATCAGATCATCAAGTAAACCTCCCTTATTAAGTATATTCAGCCAGGATAAAAGGTACCCAAAATGAAAGGAAGGGACTGATAGTGAAGTACCGCTTAGGTAAAGGATTTATTGCGCATAAAAATGAATACTTACAAGAAGCAAGATAAAACCAGGCATTAAAAACATGGAGCTGTGAGTACAAAAACGCCGTTCATGGCGTGCGTTCCACGATGCCGGCAGTGACGTCAATAGGAACCGGAAATTACATCTACGCGTTTCACCCTCCCACAGGGCGTCATGAAGGACCTCATTTCTGGTTAACTGAGCCGTCTTTAAATAGAGAGGGAGCGACACCTCCCTCTTGTTACACCAATAAGATTTGCATTGTGGCCATTTTGTCGGTGGGACAAATATGTCGCCTCTATGGTCAAAGCAAAAACCACAGAAGGGACAAGACTGCCATATTATTGGTTAGATAAAATTTGTTATGAATCCTATAACACTAAAATAATTGACGTCAGTCCAGGTTCTATCGCCATAGAACATGTAACAAATTCAATCATTCTAAAAACTTAAATTTAAATAATAAATGATAAAAGTATTCAAAATAATGACTAACATAACCAAAAAAATAATAAAATGAAAATAAAATGAAAATAAAATACAAATAAAAATACAAATAAAAAATAAAAATAAAATAAAGTAAAAATAAATATAAAAATAAATGAAAAAATGTGTTATAGGATTCATAACAAATTTTATTTAACCAATAATATGGGGGTCTTGTCCCTTCTGTGGTTTTTGCTCTGACCATAGAAGCGACATATTTGTCCCACCGACAAAATGGCCACAATGCAAATCTGATTGGTGTAACAAGAGGGAGGTGTCGCTCCCTCTCTATTTAAAGATGTCTCAGTTAACCAGAAATTAGGTCCTCCTTGATGATGCCCTGCGGGAGGATGCCTGTTTGACCATACTAGAGATAGTTGGTCCATACGGAGGGGTAAGTTTACACCCATGTTGGGGCACCTTGTCTGAGCACCAAGCAGCATGATTTGTTACTTTTGAGCAGGAGCACTGTTCATCACAAAAGATGGGACTGTTATAAATGCGGTTGCAGTAATACTGTACAATGTTATGAAATCTGTTTATTAATTTATTTATCTAAAATATTGTATACTTTATCACTTAGCACAGCGTATTGATTTTCACTAGTACATTTGCACAGCAAGTTTTCAATGCAGCTGATAACTGGATTATTGTTATTATTATTTATCTTTGGCACTTTGGCCATCTATTTTTTTCTGTTAGGGAAGAGAGCATACCTGTCTTTGACAGGTATCCTGTCCCCACTCTCGGGAGCCATGGCCACTGACATCACCGATTGGCTCCCTCCTCCTTTCCCCACCACCGGGCCAATGAACTGCGTGCATGCACAGTAGGGTTCCCAGTGTGAAGCTGTAAGGCTATACTGACGGGTTCCCTTACCCGCAATGGTGGTGGCAGCACCCGACATCTGATGAAAACATTAGCTGCGTTGCCAACATCGCTGGACTCCCGGACAGGTAAGTGTCCTTTATTAAAGGTCAGAAGCTGCAGTATGTGTAGCTGCTGGCTTTTAATTTTTGCAGCGGTAGACCTCCACTTTAATGCATAGAGCAGGGCTAAACCACAATCCAGTACATATATATATGTGTATATATATATATATATATATATATATATACAGTATATATATATATATATATAGTTTAAACTGTGTATATATATATATATATATATATATATATATGTGTGTGTGTATTCACTGTCATTTATGTCCTTACTAGATATATTTACTGGATTGTGGTTTATTATGTATTTTATGTTTAATTCATCTGAGATTTATTGTGTAGAGGCTTGATGCCCTAAGTATTTTCAGAGGTTTAAATGTTTTATGCAGAATTAAGTTACAAAAATAAATATTAACAACAACAACTTTATTAGTGCCCATCAGTGCAGCCTCTTTATTTACCATCAATGCAGCCTGTCAGTGCAGCCTATCAGTGCCCATCAGTGCAGCCTCATCAGTGGCCATCAGTACAGCCTCATCAGTGGCCATCAGTGCAGCCTCACCAGTGTCCATCAGCGCAGCCTATTAGTGCCCATCAATGCAGCCTCATCATTGCCCATTAGTGCAGCCTATTAGTGCCCATCACTGCAGCCTCATCAGTGCCCATCAATGCAGCCTCATTAGTGCCCATCAGTGCAGCCTCAACTGTGCCCATCAGTGTAGCCTATCATTGCCTATTACTGCACACGGATCACAGGGAGGAATCGGAAGGAGAGCCGGCCGGATCACTCAAAGAGAGGAACAGCTTGGGTCTGTAACGCCAATGTCAAACAATGTCTCGCCTCCTGGACCGGCTTCTATGATAGACAGCACACTATTTCAGTTTCATGGCATTGGACCAGTGTGCTGTCTATCATAGGAGCCCGTCCAGAAGGCAGGTCTTTGTTTGACAGTGGCCAGTGTTTCAGACCCAAGCTGTGTCACAGGAGTTCCCCTCTCTGTGTGATCTGGTCGGCGCTCCTCTTCCTTTCCTCTCCCTTCCCCACTGTTTCCTGGCCAGTTACTGGGAGGAGAATTGGCTCCCATTCAACCTCATCTGCCAATGTGGCTCCACACTCACCCTCAGCTAGTTTCCACTCACCAAAAGGCAGACAAGTGGAAATTATGAGGGCTGGTATAGAGGACGCCACTTCCCAGGTGTGCAACATTTTGAGGCCAGTACAGCTGAGCCTGTGCCAGGCTCCACCAATCCAGCAATACAGGTTACCTCTCTCCTAGTGACCCATTTCATGATTGCTATGGGATACAGGGAAAGCTCTCTCCCTCTTTCTCCAACCTCCAGGCTTGATCTCTTCTCCTGGGGCCCCTCTACATCACTTTCTTCCATAACTCCAGGCTGGGTCCCTAGACACTCTATACTGTGAGTCCGGTCTCAAAGAGTGGGGAACCAGCTGCTAGTGGAGATGCCAAGCACTTAACCCCCTCCACTACCAGAGTGACCACCACCTTTGCCATGTCATCCATCTTCTGGTCGATTGGCTGCCTCGCATGTGAAACAGACACTATAGTCCTTTACAGCAACACATAATCTTCTGGATAGCACTCTGTGTATTAAACACATGTACTTGTATTGTGGTAGGGGGATGGGGTGGTTGTCACATCCTCCATGTTTCCTACCTCATTGGGCACCAAGCAAGGGTCACATAAGAGACCTACCCCTGGTGGATTCTTCTGGGCTACGCTAGGCTTTCGAATTGGGTCACTGCATTACACATGGGGTACCTTTACTTGAACAGACAACTAAACTCTAGTAAACTCTTTTGATCCAATATACACCACCACAGTCACTGTTGCTTATAGGTGGGACACAGCAGAGCCCTTGCCCTCTCCACCTCTCCAGCATATCTCCGCTCAGTGACAATATGGGGTCCTGCTGTGCACCAAGAAAGTGGAATCCCTGCATGCACTCCTAAGTGCCGGTTCACACAGGGGCGACTTGTCAGGCGACCTAGCCGCCTGACAAGTCGCCTCCCGTTCTGTACTACGGAACCATTCTAATAGGAGCGACGCGAGTCGCTCCGACTTAGGAAAAGGTTCCTGTACTACTTTGGGGGCGACTTGAGGAGACAGAAGTCGTTTTGCAAGTCGCCGTGGAAGTCGTGTGCAGGTCGCCTCGGTGAGGCGACCTGCAAGTCGTGCCGCCCCTGTGTGAACCGGGGCTTAACTCTTCCTCTTCAATATACTGTGCACAGAAACATAGCAATGACAGCCAATAGCAGCAACCTCTTTCTCTCATTCTCAAGCCCCCCTACATGGTGGATGTGACAGCAGACTGGCTTGCTCTGTGAGGTGAAACTGTTCCTCCTCTTTTCTCTATAAGCAGCTGGAGATTACATGCTGTGGCTTGGCTGTGTCTTCTCTCCCATGCTGCAGACTGTGTCTCTGGGCAGAGGCAGAGGTGAGCAAAAAGTGCAGGAAACAGGTTAAATGTTTACTTCCTGGCTGGGGCAGCAGCTATCTTACTAACCAGCATTTCAACCAGCTTACACACTGTATCTTCCTTTAGCTCATTCCCCTTGTTGTGTTGCAAGCCCTGTTCTTTAGATACACTGTGCATGCACCCCTTTGACATACTTGAGAACAGGCAATTAGCAGTTAAAGCAGAGCTTCACCCAAAAGGCTTGTTTACTTGGTTTTGACAGGTACCTGCTCCCACTTCCAGCTCAGTGCAGCCCCCCTCCTTCCCCTGCACTATTCTGGGACACATCACATGTGCCAGAAGACTACGGGACCATTCACAAGGCGCAGCGCAGCTCGCGCATGCGCAGTAGGAAATCGGCTGTAAATCGGCAAGAATTCACTTCCTGTTTCCCTTACTTGCTATGCTGGTGCATGGACCCAAAGCCAATTGAAGAACCAGTCCTTAAACGTCAGCAGCTAAAGTATTTGCACCTACTTTCTTTTAATTTTTTGGGGGGAGCCTAGAGCTTTACTTTACTGAAGAAAGGCAAACATACATGAACAGTTCTTGTAAAGCAGCTTATTACATAGATTCCTGTACAGAGGTGTTCTAGTGCCCATAAGGTAATCATACCTGAATAACAGCAGAGTCCTTGAAGGCCAGTAGAGACAGAGTCCATGATTGACAGTGATTTTAAAAAGCAGGGAGTCTATGCTTAGCAGCTACAAGTCGATAATGTATACACTGCTCAGGTGAGTAATAAGTAGCAATCCGACATCTATAAAAGCCTGACAGAGGTTCTAATGCTTCCCTATTCTATCCACAATTAAAGAGAAACCATTTTGGTTGGAGTAACACTTTAAATTAAAATGCCAAAACCACCACTGCTAATTTCTTGACAATAGCTGCAAAAGTATTTAAAAATGAAAAAGATTTTTTTTAAGTATTCAACCTTTTCTTTAACTTCGGGCCCTGACCACACATGTGACATACTTTATTGTGTAAAAGTTTCCTAGCCCACATGGAACAGCTACCTTACACGCCTCTGCAAAAATGAGTTGTGGTCTAACCATATTTTTAAAAAAAACTTCTTTGCACAGCTAAGTTACGGTCAGCTTCTCTATCACCCACACCTCCTACATCATTCTGGGTTTGTAGGTGTTAACCAAGTTACAAAAAGGCAAAATACTGTTCTGTTAACAGCAGGCTTATGACAAAGTAAGGTCTTCATTGTGGCAATGTTAGTATATGTAACACAATCAGCATTTAAGGTACATTAAAACCACAGTGCATTTACTGTTCTTTTCTTTTTTTCTATAATAGTCTGTACCTGAGTATGTGTGCCACTATTATTTACTTGTATAGCACCATCATTTTTCTTCATGCCATGCAAAAAAAATTGATAATCAATGTATGAATAATGCTAATAATCGATACAAGCTACATAAAACATTTCTATAAAATACAATTATTCAGTGCTCTGCAAAAGTCTTACACCACAAAAAATATGCTTAATGCATATACACAAGTCACTATCACTATACAACTGTCACTATAGCAAAGTTACCCAGCAAATATATACCTGTAAAAGAAGACTGTATATACCAACCTTTCCCGCTGTCTGTGCTACTGAATACCGCTGACCACCCCTCTAAAGCCTGTTTTATTTATTTCATTTTGTTCATACGGTTTAAACATTTTTTTATCCCAAAAGTAATGGAAAACCTCTTGCTGTAACTACCTACAAAATATTAGCTGGAGTTGGGCTTTGATTTGCTTGTTTAGGCTCCATTCACACTTGTATGACTCCAAAGTTGCGCCAACTTTGGAGTGCAACTTTGGTACGACTTTATAAACCAAAAATTGGTAAAGCGCTACCTATTAATAAGGTACATAAATCAAAATTCTTCAAATATATTAAAACTAGTGCATAACCCACAGCTATCACTAATTATTATGAACACATAACCTCAGTGTATCAATTTGTGCAAATATACAAATATGTAAACAAATAATATGTGCAACAAAGCAAATAAATAAAAATTATATATAATCAATCAATCCAGTGCAAGATCAATATATGTATATAGAGTGCAAAAAAAGTCCAATTCATGCAAAGAACATATAAAGTGCATCCATATACAGTCCAGTTCATGCAATAAATTTATAAGGTGTGTTCATTTAAATTCCCATCAGAAATGGTAGTTGTTTGTATAATCCCAGACACCACACAGCCTCTTCATTAATCCACCTCGGTGCTCAACAATCCCCTTTTGGGTGTCCTCTCACCCGTTAAGTTAAGGCCTGTACACACGATCCGAAAATCAGATGGAAATATTAGTACGACGAGCTGTCTGGCGATTTTCAGATTGTTAGTACGGTGCTTTCGACAGACGATTTTGTTTCTTTTTCATCAGACAAAAGCTGGATGTGCAGGCTATAAAATTGTGTCGGATGTGAACTCAACGTCTTTTTTGTTTCAATAATACGGTTTTCGTATGAAAAAAATCATAAGAGCAAGACTACGCATGCTCAGAAACAAAAGAATACATACAAAACTATTCAATACATTACTTCACTTCTGAAATTGTATTCTGTTGTACAAAAATTTTCGTATTGTGAGTAACCTCTTTCGACATGAGACTAGCATGCCACAAAAAATGGATGTTCGGTCGTCCGAAAATCTAATAGGGCGTACACACGGTCGGACTTTGTTCGGACATTCCGACAACAAAATCCTAGGATTTTTTCCGACGGATGTTGGCTCAAACTTGTCTTGCATACACACGGTCGCACAAAGTTGTCGGAAAATCCGATCGTTCTAAACGCGGTGACGTAAAACACGTACGTCGGGGCTATAAACGGGGCAGTGGCCAATAGCTTTCATCTCTTTATTTATTCTGAGCATGCGTGGCACTTTGTCCGTCGGATTTGTGTACACACGATCGGAATTTCCGACAACGGATTTTGTTGTCGGAAAATTTTATCTCCTGCTCTCCAACTTTGTGTGTCGGAAAATCCGATGGAAAATGTCCGATGGAGCCCACACACGGTCGGAATTTCCGACAACGCGCTCCGATCTGACATTTTCCATCGGAAAATCCGACCGTGTGTACGGGGCATTAGCGTACGAGGCTTTAGAATGGATCTCACATAAAACAGGAAAGGTCATACAGGCATTTTATGTGAGGATCAATGAGCACTCCACTTTTACTCCTGCAGCTCAAGTCTTCAACTCCTCAGCCCAGGGACACAGCATAGGAACATATATATGGAAGGGAAAAAGAAGATCCAATCGTGTAGATCACTCTGTAGGGGTGTAGGAGCCTACACCTTTGAGGAAGCCTGGGAGGCACAACATGTGAGGTGGGCGATGATGGTATCACGCTAGGTGGAGCTAAGGACGCTGTGTCTCGATGCTATTGACATGCTGTTTTGATACTGCTGAAATGAGAGTCTGTTTTTACTTCAATAAATGTATATCTTGAGCGATCTACACTATTGGATCTTCTTTTTGCCTCACATATATGTGTTCCTATGCTGTGTCTCTGGGCTGAGAAGTTGAAGACTTGAGCTGCAGGAGTAAAAGTGGAGTGCTCATTGATCCTCACATAAAATGCTTGTATGACCTTCACTGTTGGGTAAGGGTCTGCCTTCTCCACTCATATCGTGCTTTTCATTCATGGAAGCTATAGTACAACTTCTATGCATGGAGCAGGGGGCAGAAAAGGACAGGAATTATCAGCACTATTGCTGAGTGTCTATGACAGGTCCAGCAATTGTATTAAACCCCACAGCGCCATAGGATTATGGCTTTGGGAAGGGGGAGAAGAGACTAGGTCAGCTGGCACTAGCACGAGGGACACTTAAATATTCCTTGTGCTAACTTAGGCCCTAAAAGTGGAAGTTCACCCTAGAATTACTCTATGAACATTAAAAACAGCCATATCCAGTTCAGCTCTTTTGATGTACTACATATGTCCAAAGAGTGAAGGGTTAAGCACAAGTTGATGCCTGCAATTGTTTCCATTTTCCCCAGCCAACTCTCGGCTGTAAAGTGAAAGTGATCCGGCGGCTATATAGCCGTTGATCATTTTCACAATGTAGGCGGCTTAGTCCCCCCTGCGAGACCTCCCCTGCGTTGTTCTGGGGCTCTACCACTCTTTCCAGGAGCCTGAGACTGTATCAGAGGGCTTCAACATGGCAGAAGGGAGTAGACTGCCGAACACCTGTTCTTCGATCTGTTCCCGAAATGAAACCAGAAACAATGATTTTGTCACTTCTGATTTCAGAGTGGTCTTTTCCTGGCTGATACAGCCAGGGAAGCATGTATCCAAGCAGATCAGATAGAACTACATACCAATACTTGAACTTAACAAAATATAAAATATATATTACCCAAAAACCATTAGGCCTTTTTCCCATGGGTGGCCAGGGGAAAGTAAAAACAGACAGTTGTTCCACCTTTTTTACCCCCCCCCCCCCACACACCTCCAAAGTGGACATGGCAGCCAAATGGGTCTCTACATATGACATGGTTGCAGCAAATTTAACTTGGCTTGCCAAATCTGACTGGCAGTACCACCTTTCAAACTCACCCATTTAGGTCAATGTTTGGCTCACGGTTGTGGAACTGTATTTAACTATAAAATCCTCCTTGGTATTGAAAATCAAAAAGAGCCAAAAAAAACAAGACTGGAAGCTGCTGCTCTATCTCTCTTGATAACACAGGAGTAATTGGCACATCGATTGGGCTGAGTGCTCCCGCAAGAAAGTATGACGGAAGTTCAAGTGAGAGTAAAACCATACACAAAGAGATAATAAGTCAGTGTCTCTGAGTCTGCAGCAACCACTTCCTGGGATGCTGAGTGATTACATACATCAGGTGTGAAGACATCAACCTCTAAAACTCTGATTTCAGGTATTGTTAATGTATTGAACAATTAAAGCATCACTCTGGAAAATGTAAGATACCCAATTTATGTCATTTAAAATCACCCCAAAAAATCTATTAAATTAAATAAATACAAGTCTCAGAATATTTTTTAAAATACATCATAGAGAAATAGTGCTGTACAATTCATAAATGTCCATAAATAAATATATATATAAAAATATATATAAAAATATATCAGAAAAGTCCCAACAGGTGCATGTGGAGACAGCATGAATCGCTACCGGGTGCGGTGACACACAAAAAATGATTGTGATCCCTCCACCACATATATACAGTAGATGGCCTCTCACCTCCAGAACTCAACCTGAAACAGGTCACAAAGCGATACACAAATCCCCAGGTAAACACTTCCCAAGTCTCCACTCCTGTAATTAGTGCTCTTTGTAAACCACGTTTATTAGTACAAGAAAGAATATAAAATGTGCACTTACATGGGGCCGCACTCAGATCCGAGTGCCGGCACATAAGCGTGTGGTATTATCAAACGATCGAGATGGCCGTGGGTGACGTCATGCGTGACACCTGATCCCCCGTATGCGTTACGTCCATAGGCCGGACTTCCTCAGCGCGGGGCAGGTTACACGCAGACGGCCCGCTTTGCATATATATTGTCATGGTAACCTATAATCAGCTAATCGGATGCCAGGAAACAGCGGTCAAATCACCACATGTATCACAAAAGCTGCCTCTAACGGCAGCTATCAAGGATACCAAGAAAAATGTAAAGTGTCCACATAAATGCATAGAAATGGCGCTATTTATTTAAAAAATATTACATGAAGGGAACCATCATTCCTCATATGTGTATATAACAATTAAAAAAGAAAAAAGAAAAAGAAAAAATTTGCGCCTCCATCTACATTCAGATATGAACAAGGGGAAAATATCCCATAATAAATCACTTTACTAATAATTACCAGGATGTATCTAAAAATCGAAAAAATATTGACGTCAATCCGCAACCATGCAACCATCTTGATAATCAAAGATAACACATACAAAGTTAAAAATTACATACTAAAAAGCCATAAAGTTAAGATAGCACCAAAATACCAAAAATATAAATAAGAAAAATAAAAATAAGAGAAATAAGAAAAAAAAAAAAGAAAAAGAAAGAATAATGACGGAAAAAGTATTAACAGAAAACATTTTAAGACCACCTATCTATTGGAGATAAAAGAGTTAAGGTCAAAGTCCATATTCATCCCCGCAGGAGACATCACCTTGGTCTCAAAAATCCAGAAAGATTCTCTCTGACTCAACTGTCGAATATAATAGCCCCCTCTCCAATGTCGAGGGACCTTATCAACACTCCAAAACTTCAAACATTTGGGGACCCTCTGATGACCCATTCTAAAATGACCTTAACTGTTTTATCTCCAATAGATAGGTGGTCTTAATATTTTTTCTGTTAATACTTTTTTCGTCATTATTCTTTCTTTTTATTTTTTTATTTTATTTTTATTTTTCCTCCCCCTTTTTTTTTTATTTCTCTTATTTATATTTTTCTTATTTATATTTTTGGTATTTTGGTGCTATTTTATCTTTATGGCTTTTTAGTATGTATGTTTCAACTTTGTATGTGTGGTCTTTGATTATCGAGATGGTTGCGGATTGACGTCAATATTTTTTAGATTTTTAGATACATCCTGGTAATTATTAGTGGAGTGTTTTATTATGGGATATTTTCCCTTGATAGCTGCCATTAGAGGCAGCTTTTGTGATACAAGTGGTGATTCGACCGCTGTTTCCTGGCATTCCATTCGCTGATTATAGGTTACCATGACAATATATATACAAAGCGGGCTGTCTGCGTGTAACCTGCCCCACGCTGAGAAAGTCCCGCCTACAGACGTAGCGCGTACGGGGGTCAGGTGTCACGCATGACGTCACCCACGGCTATCTCGATCGTTTGATAATACCACACGTTTATGTGCCGTCACTCGGATCTGAGTGCGGCCCCATGTAAGTGCACATTTTATATTCTTTCTTGTACTAATAAACGTGGTTTACAGAGTGCACTAGATTGCTTTGTTCTTTTTTATATACATGTCTGATTTCCCTATTGAGTGTGGACCTGAGGATAAATACCGGAGAGGAGACTTGGGAAGTGTTTACCTGGGGATTTGTGACCTGTTTCAGGTCGAGTTCTGGAGGTGAGAGGCCATCTATATATGTGGTGGAGGGATCACAATCACCAGACTTTTCAACATTTTTTGTGTGTCACCGCACCCAGTAGCGATTCGTGCTGTCTCCACATGCACCTGTTGGGACTTTTCTAATATATTTTTATATATATATTTATTTATGGGCATTTATGAATTGCGCAGCACTATTTCTCTATGATGTGTTTTTGAGGTGTTGTTTGAATTAGCCTTGAGTGCTAACTAGCATTTTATTTTTTTAGGTGTGTCCTTCTGTGTCAGCGCTGAATTTATTTTTCTTTATTTTCTGATATTTTAAAAAACAGCTAGTATAATTGTACAAAATCTGTCTTTATATTAGCTTCCTGTTTCATGGTTAAGCGGCAGGGTCCTATTACATCTGAGGCCAGCCTATAATATTTTCAAAGCATTAAAAGCAGGCAGCTTCAAGGAGGGGGAAGCACAAGGAGGACTTCAACAGTGTGAAGGGTTCATTTGATGTAAGGTAGAAAGTTGCAAACCTGCGGCACATAATAGTGGTGTCACTTTCCTCTCCATACATTGTGCCGACAAATGTCTAAATATTTTAACACGTAGATGTAGCGATGGCGGACTATAAGTGTAACAAAGTGCCCTTACCATCATTCATCATCTATAGTTGTATCCCCTTTAACGCTGAATGCTAGTGACTGTCATCATATTTGTGAGCCAACCCACTGGATTGTGGGACTAGTAGTCTTTGTGACTGGCGGTCCCATTGCATAACTTTACAACAGGACTACATATCCCAGGGATCCTTGCTACCATCCAAGAGGCTTCTGGGAGAGACTATAATCCAGGAGTTTCGCCTCACGCTCTATTCTTCCTGGGCCTTGTGTAATGCACACCTCTCCGTGATGGGGAGAGAGAGGCTGCGGCCTACCGCGTGGTGTCAAGAAACTCCAGCCCGGCCTTGTAGGGCCCATCTCTGCGGCTGTTCGCCAGACATCTCTACGGCACCAACTCAGCAGCTCGAAACCCTGTTCGTTCACACTCCGTATCCGTGTGTCATAGCTGAAGGCTCCATAGACGGACGTCTTTTCCCGGGTCGCTGACTTCAAGCCATCTAGTTCGGATCCGTAGTTGCTGAGAGGGCAACCGCCCACCTCCTGCATTATTTTCTTGGTTACTTTATTGGAACACTGTATACAGATACCTTTACCTTGGGAACACTTTACTGCACTTCTATTTGAACACTTTACATAGACACTCTTACCTACAACAACTTCAAGGAATACAATTAGCCTGTTTAAGTCAGTCATTCTGTTCATTCATCACTGTGCCTTATTGGATATAGTCTAATGAGCTCCAACTGCCGGTGAAGACTATCAGGCCTGCACCAAGGACATTGCTGTTGTCACTAATTAAAGGGCCCTACACTATCCATATTCATATTCTGTCTGATCTCTCATTAGGATTAAGGTTGAATAGGCCGGCCTGGGGTTTCCCTTAGAGTGTAACTACTTGCATTAAGCACTTAACCTTTCATTGTCCTTCAGGACATGCTACAGGTGGTATAACATTGTAGATATATGTATATTGTAACTTTTTGCTGTTACTGTTCTTAAGCTGTCTTTGAGGAAATTCCTCTACTGAGTCTGTGCTGTTATTCAGGACTCAGTTGATCTTAAGCCCTCCTTTACAAACCAGTACTATTTTGCTACTCCAGTAAAAGCTGAGATACCATAAATATATTGACTTGTGTGATGTATAATTTAAAGGTGCTTGTGGAAAGATGTCTAAACCCAGAGTGTCAGGTGAGTTGGAAGGTTCACAGGGTCATGGTGATGCTGATGAACAGGTAAATCCAAGCAGTCCTCAAAGGGACCATGCTACATAAGAAAGGTGGCATATGTATTTCACTGGTGCATCTAGCTACTTGACCTGAGTCTGGCTTTAAATAATTGAAAGCTCCAAAAAAGGGAGGACTCAATAGGCCATTTGGTTCTTTTCTGCCATGACTCTTCTAGGTTTCTATGTACTTTTAGTTCAAATCAATGTAAAACATTCCAAGTGCACCACAGCAAAAGGTATGCAAAGTCGAAAGCTAGCCAAAAACTACGCAATGGGGTTGATTTACTAAAGGCAACTAGACTGTGCACTTTGCAAAGTGCAGTTGCACTCTGCAAGTGCAATTGCTCCAGAGCTTAGTAAATGAGGTAAGGCTTCACTTTGCAAAGAATGCCCAATCACATGCAAGAAAAATTAAAAAAAAACAGCATTTTTGCCTGCACATTATTGGATTATGGAAGTCAGCAGAGCTTTTGCTCGTTTACTAAGCTCTGAAGCACCTGCTCTTGCAGAGTGCAACTGCACTTTGCAAAGTGTATAGTCAATTTGCCTTTAGTAAATCAACCCCAATCTGTTTTTCCAATACTTTAGATTTACCAAAACTATGGACTATGAGAACAGACCTAAACAATCCATTTAATTTGTATTCAAGCAGCCCGGTCCTTGCACTACATAGTAGATGGTATATCAAAAGGAGATTGTACAGTCAAATTGTATAGTGTATGGTCAGCATTACGGTTGATTTTCTTTAAATAGCAGCCACAGCCTATGTAGAAAAGCCTGTTCATTGGCAGCACAATGCAAAGAAAAACCCTTGCTCTCTGTGGAAGCAGTGGTCTCTCAGTAGAGGTCCAACATGCCAGGGGTACAACACCCTGTAAGTCAAAGCTAAAGCACTCCAATAAGCAAAGAGAGAGAGAGCATTTCTGATGACTCTAGCTCTGACTCAGAAGTGTCAGACTTCTGCAGAGAGACTACTATTTCCACAAACAGAGCGAGGGTCCTTCTCTGTATCATGCAGGCAGGTACAAGGCTTTCTAAAGAAACAAACGGGACTTTGCACACCTTTTTGTTTTCATGTACCTAGCATGTACTAGCTGAACCACTTATAGACAGCTGAACATACATTTATGTTGCAATTATCAAACGGTAAACCGGGATGATGCCTGCAGCTGCAACTTTTCTGCCGGTAGCCATCTGAGCGGCTACTTAGCTGCTGGATTGTTTTTATAGGCGGCAGGAGGGGTCGCTCCCCCCTTCCGCCACCTGCTGGTGCCTCCCGGGATCTCTCTGCCACCGGAGATTCTGGGAACTGAAGCCAGTGTTTCCACCGGTTTATTGCAGTGCCCATGGAGGACTGGAAGGTGTCCGATGGGCTCTGTGGTTTAGGAAACTGGAAGCAACGAGTGCTATTGTCACTTTCAGTTTTCCCTGATGTAAATAGTGCCATTTTTAAATCTTAAAAGTGTAGCACTACCACCGCAAGGGCTGCTGGTAACTGACTCCCGCATCCGGACACAAGAAATCAGTCTCTGAGCTTGGTTTTGTTGTCTTATTAGGGGTAATAACTTGTAGTGGAGGCCCATCCATTAGGGGTGCAGGGGTGCCACACCCCCTAATTCATGGGCCCGGCCCCTAATCTACATGCAGGGTGCCAGATGCATGGATTTCAATGTGGAGGCTCTAATTGGCTTCAAAAATGGTGGGCACTGTGCCCTGAACCCACCCACTCTTTATTGAAGAGTTTTCGAGAGTGTAGTACAAAACATAGCCATGGGGCATACCCCAGCTAACAGGTATACAAAAAAATTATGTACAACGTTTCTAACCTAACAACCAACACTTGTTGCTCAGGGTCCAGTTGAAAAGGAGCGAATCACAGCTTAATTCAATTTAACAGCGTGGTGCTCCTCCTGATGTGCCAGGGCAATTGGCAATAATATTGTTAATTCCCCAACCATTTTCATATCTACTAAAGCACGCTACAATGTTCAGTGAACATCTACAATGAACCAGGGATCAAAGGCGTGCGCACGGGTGTGCCTGGGCACACGCTAATCACCCCGTGCTGTCCCCAGAGATTTGCCCCAAAATGCTGCATCCAAGAGAGTGTGTGGCCCGCGCTGCCTGTGAAACAGTTTCACAGGCAGATCGTGAGAATTGCCAGAGCTGTTCAGTGTATGAAACTGTCAGATAATGACACTGCATGCAGGGAGAAACACCAGCTGTCAAAAGTCAGTGGTGATGTTGGGGGTGGGCGGGACCAAAAGGCCATCAAACACCAGCCAATGGGATGGGGTCTGGGTGGGCCGCTACATTTATGTGGCTTCGCCCCCTCTCTGAAGCAGCTCAAACATTGGCTGGTGTTTATAGCATTTGGTCCCGCCCACCCCCAACATCGTGGCTGATTTGTAAGTCATCACAACTCAGCCGTGTTGCCGGGGGTGGGCGGGACCAAGCACCAACACCAGCCAATGATTGGGCTGCTCCAGAGAGGGGGCGGAGCCAGAGAAATGCCCAGACCCATCCTGATGGCTGGTGTTTGGTAACTGTTCAGTCCCGCCCACCACCGAAATCACCACTGACTTTTAACAGCTGGTCTCTCTCCCTGCATGCAGTGTCATTATCTGACAGTTTCATACACTGAACAGCTCTGGCAATTTTCAGGATCTCCTGAATGTGAAACTCCCCCTCTTCCCTGTATGTGCCACCCAATACTGCCTATCAGTGCCAACCAATGTTGCCAATCAGTGCTAACCAATGCTGCCTATCAGTGCCAACCAATGCTGCCTATCAGTGCCAGTGCTGCTTATCAGTGCCAACCAATGCTGCCTATCAGTGCCAGTGTTGCTTATCATTGCCAACCAATGCTGCCTATCAGTGCCAGTGCTGTTTATCAGTGCCAACCAATGCTGCCTATCAGTGCCAACCAGTGCCAGTCAGTGCTGCGTATCAATGCCAACCAATGCTGTAAATCAGTGCCAGCCAATGCTCACAATCAGTGCCAACCAATGCTGCCTATCAGTGCTGCATATCAGTGCCCATCAGTGCTGCCTATCAGTGCCAATCAGTGCTGCCAATCAGTGCCAATCAGTGCTGCCAATCAGTGCCCATCAGTGCTGCATATGAGTGCCCATCAGTGCTGTATATCAGTGCCCACCAGTGCTGCCTATCAGTGCTGACAATTAGTGCCCATCAGTGCTGCCTATCAGCACCACCTATCAGTGCCAATCAGTGCTGCCAATCAGTGCTCATCGGTGCTGCCTATCAGTGTCCATCAGTGCAGCCTATCAGTGCCCATCAGTGCTGCCTATCAGTGGCAATCAGTGTCCATCAGTGCTGCCAATCAGTGCTGCGAATCACAGCCTATCAGTGCTCATAAGTGCTACCAATCAGAGCCCATCAGTGATGCATCTCAGTGCCCATCAGTGCCGCCTATCAGTGCCAATCAGTGCTGACAATCAGTACTCATCAGTGCCGCCCATCAGTGCCACCTATCAGTACCAATCAGTGATGCTTATCAGTGCCACCTATCAGTGCACATCAGTGCTACCAATTAGTGCCCATCAATGCTGCCAATCAGTGCTGCCAATCAGTGCAGCTTATTAGTGCCCATCAGTGCTACCTATCAGTGCTGCCTTAGCAGGGATGGTGGAAACCCCTTTACAGATAATTGCAATACAAATTACCTTCAAGTGCAACAACTTTTTAGTTGGGAGGTTCACACCATTATAGCACTTTGGAATTTTAATTCTTTTTAGTGTTACACTTAATCGTATATGTTTTAGTTATGGTTATAATGTGAATTATTGCACTTGAAGTTAATTTTCCACCACCCCTGCTAAGTCCATGTCCTTATGGACCTTGCTTTGTGCACTGGTGCGCAGTCATGTTGGAACAGAAAGGGGCCATCCCCAAACTGTTCCCTCAAAGTTGGGAGCATGAAATTGTCCAAAATGTCTTGGTATGCTGATGCCTTAAGAGTTCCCTTCGCTGGAACTAAGGGGCCAAGCCCAACCCCCAAAAAATCCCCCCTCTACCAAAATATTTGGACCAGTGCACAAAGCAAGGTCCATAAAGACATGGATGAGCGAGTTTGGGGTGGAGGAACTTGACTGACCTGCACAAAGTCCTGACCTCAACCCGATAGAACACCTTTGGGATGAATTTGAGTGGAGACTGCAAGCCAGGCCTTCTTGTCCAACATCAGCACCTGACCTCACAAATGCCCTTCTGGAAGAATGGTCAAACATTCCCATAGACACAATCCTAAACCTTGTGGACAGCCTTCCCAGAAGAGTTGAAGCTTTGATATCTGCAAAGGGTGGGCCAACTCAATATTGAACCCTACGGACTAAGAATGAGATGGCATTAAAGTTAATGTGCATGTAAAGGAAGGTGTTCCAATACTTTTGACAATATATATACATATATCAAACCTTCTCAAATTTTTTGGGGCAGCCCCAGGAAAAGTAATTTATAAATTATAAAGAGAAACAACTGAGTTAACTAGATGTTTCCAAAAGGATAAGTTAGGAGGCCTGTCTGACTTCCATTTGAGGACAATAGCCTTCCTGGCATAATATATCAGAATACCCAATAGGATGCGGGTGGCCCTGGCAAAAGCCAACTATGACTAGTAGACACCCCACACACCCCAACTTTTAATGGGACAGGTATTGTTGTCAGAGTGATTACAAATTGGGTCACCTCCACTTCAATAGGATTGAATCAATGGGCATTCCCCAGAATACATGGATAAAACCTGCAGGGTCACTGGGGCATCCCCAACAGCAAGAGGGTGTAGTAGGGTAAATGCGATGTAGCCTTTGTGGTGTAAAATAACTTCTATGTAGTATTTTGAATTTAATTAACCACTTCAGTCCCAAGCCTCTTTTTTACACTTGTTGTTTACAAGTTAAAATAATTTTTTTTTTTGCTAGAAAATTACTTAGAACCCCAAACATTATATTTTTTTCCCCTAACACCCTAGAGAATAAAATAGCGGTTGTTGCAATACTTTCCGTCACACCGTATTTGGGCAGCGGTCTAACAAGCGCATTTTTTTTGTAAAAAATACACTTTTTTTGAATTAAAAAATAAGACAACAGTAAAGTTAGCCCAATTTTTTTTTATATTGTGAAAGATAATGTTACACAGAGTAAATTGATACCAAACATGTCACGCTTCAAAATTGTGCCCGCTCGTGGAATGGCGACAAACATTTACCCTTAAAAATCTCCATAGGCGATGTTTAAAAATTTTTGCAGGTTACCAATTTTGAGTTACAGAGGAGGTCTAGGGCTAGAATTATTGTTCTCGCTCTTACGATCGTGGCGATACCTCACATGTGTGATTTGAACACCGTTTTCATATGTGGGCGCTACTCACATATGCGTTTGCTTCTGCGCAAGCTCTTTGGGACGGGGCGCTTTAAAACATATTTTTTTTCTTATTTATTTTACTTTTACTTTTTTATTTTGACACAGTTTTTAAAAAAATAAATACAATTTGGGTCACTTTTATTCCTATTACAAGGAATGTAAACATCCTTTGTAATAGGAAAAAAGCATGACAGGACCTCTTAAATATGAGATCTGGGGTCAAAAAGACCTCAGATCTCATATTTACACTAAGATGCAAAAAAATAAATAAATAATTGGAAAAAAAAAAATTCTCCTTTAGGAGCTATGGGCGGAAGTGATGTTTGACGTCGCTTCCGCCCTCCCATGCCATGAAGCCGAGCAGGGGCTATCGTCCCCTCAGTCGGCAGCCAGGCATCCACGGGAGAGGACGCGATCGTCTCCGCCGCTACCGGTAAGCGGCGGGAGGGGGGGCACCTCTCCTGCCGCCGATAAAAGTTATCTTGCGGCAAACCCACCGCAGATTTATCTTACAGAGAAACGCACAGCTTTCACAAAAATACTGGGGTTATGGCAGCTAGCCGCTGCCAAAACCCCGGTATTTAGCGCCAAAGTACCAACGTACGGGTACGTCATTTTGCGTGAAGTGTTTAATCTGTCTCTAGTTGCTATGAGATATTGGAATGGGTACTCCCACTTTTTTTAATTTTTAATAAAGGAATTGTCAAAAACTGTGTGTGTTTTTATTTCTTTTTGACACTTTTTTTTGGTGAATGAGTAGAGGTACATAATCATTCACATAATGGGGGGCGGGGGCGGGATCTGGGAGCCCCCTTGTTAAAAGGGGCTTCTAGATTCCGATAAGCCCCCTGCCCGCTGCATGCTCGGATAAGGGTATGATATGGATTTTAGGGAGGGCCAACGCCATTTTTTTTACATTTTGGTGTGAGGGTTTCTCTCAAAAACCATACCAGGGTTTTTTTCACCGTTTTTTTTTCACATTTTTGTTTTGCCAGCAATGTTTTTTTTTTCCAAGAAAGCTTGCAGCTGGTAAAATCAATGTTTTAAATGTCTGTTTAAATGTCTTTTTTTTCTGTCAGTTTTGCTGCAGCAGGTCACTTTACAGGCAGACTAAGGGGACTCCCCAGGCACTATATTTAAAGGAATTTTTCATTTTTATTGTTTCACTTTAAGCATCATTAAAATCACAGTTTCTTTAAAAACGATCGTTTAAAAAAAAATGTTTGCATTGATACATGTCCCCCAGAGCAGTTCCCGGCCCCCATACCCTTTTTATGGCCAATAACTTGCATATACTGTAAGCCTTCAAAATTGGGACTTTTGATTTTATAAGTTAGGGTCCCATAGATTTTAAAAGGGTTTGCGGTTCGGGTCCAAACTTTTTCCATGTTCGGGAGTACTGGTGCAAACCAAACCGGGGGGGGTTGTTCAGCCAATCACTATTTATTGGCTGGTTCAGCCACCCTGCCAGGCCTCCTGTCTGGGGACTGTGCCAAACTCTCATCAACATTCAGACCAAGCCTCTTTACCTCCGCCCCACTAACTTCTAGAACTTTCCAGGGACCTCCAGAAACAGGGGGAGGCAATAGAGAACTGGTCTGCAGAGGCTTCCAGCCTGACCTGAATCTGAACCCTGCCCCAATTAACAAACTCATACAACTACCATAAGTCACAAAATACATTTATCTACACTTGTTGCACACTAGAGGGTGCTATAAAAGCATTTGATCTTGGTGTGATCAAATGCTTTTAAGGGCAGAGGAGACATCTGGGGTCTAATAGACCTGCTGCGTGCTGCAGGTGGACGCCTGCGGGTCCGGCGGACTCGATGTCCGCCATGACCCAAGATCACGGTATACAGAGGCAGAATGGGGACCTGCTTATATAAACAAGGTGGATCCCCGTTCTGACAGGGAACATGATGGAGATCTGCTGTTTCCAGTCATCAGGAACAGCGATCTCTGTGGTGTTCCAGGCAGCCCATCCCCCCTACTGTTAGAACACACCTAGAGAACACAGTTTACCCCCTTTCATCGCCCCCTAGTGTTAACCCCTTCCCTTTCCAGTGTCATTTATACATTAATCAGTGCATTTTTATAGCACCGATCAATGTAATAATGTCATTGGTCCCCAAAAAGTGTCATTTGGGGTCAGATTTGTCCGCCGCAATGTCCAAGTCCTGCTAAAAATTGCAGATCGCCACCATTACCAATAAAAACAATAAAAAAAATAAAAGTCCCTAAATCTACCCCATAGTGTGTAGAAATAACTTTTGTGCAAAACAATCAATATACGTCTATCGTGATTTTTTTTTACCAAAAACATGTAGGCCTGAACTGATGAATACATTTTTTTTTTTTTGGATATGTATTATAGCAGAAAGTAAAAAAAAAATAATTTTTTCAAAATTTAAATTTTTCACTCTTTGTTATATTGCAGTCATTTGCTATTTTTTTTTCCTCACACAGCACCCCATATTGACAGAAAAACACAGAATTGTTGACATTTTTGCAGATTTATTAAAAAAGAAAAACTGAAATATCACATGGTCCTAAGTATTCAGACCCTTTGCTCAGTATTTAGTAGAAGCACCCTTTTGATCTAATACAGCCATGAGTCTTTTTGGGAAAGATGCAACAAGTTTTTCACACCTGGATTTGGGGATCCTCTGCCATTCCTCGTTGCAGATCCTCTCCAGTTCTGTTAGGTTGGATGGTAAACGTTGGTGGACAGCCATTTTTAGGTCTCTCCAGAGATCCTCAATTGGGTTTAAGTCAGGGCTCTGGCTGGGCCATTCAAGAACAGTCACAGAGTTGTTGTAAAGCCACTCCTTTGTTATTTTAGCTGTGTGCTTAGGGTCATTGTCTTGTTGGAAGGTAAACCTTTGGCCCAGTCTGAGGTCCTGAGCACTCAGGAGAAGGTTTCTGTCCAGGATATCCCTGTACTTGGCCGCATTCATCTTTCCCTCGATTGCAACCAGTCGTTCTGTCCCTGCAGCTGAAAAACACCCCCACAGCATGATGCTGCCACCACCATGCCTCACTGTTGGGACTGTATTGGACAGGTGATGAGCAGTACCTGGTTTTCTCCACACATACCGCTTAGAATTAAGGACAAAAAGTTCTGTCTTGGTCTCAGACCAGAGAATCTTATTTCTCACCATCTTGGAGTCCTTCAGGTGTTTTTTAGCAAACTCCATGCGGGCTTTCATGTGTCTTGCACTGAGGAGAGGCTTCCGTCGGGCCACTCTGCCATAAAGCCCTGAATGGTGGAGGGCTGCAGTGATGGTTGACTTCCTACAACTTTCTCCCATCTCCCGACTACATCTCTGGAGCTCAGCCACAGTGATCCTTGAGTTCTTCTTTATCTCTCTCACCAAGGCTCTTCTCCCCCGATAGCTCAGTTTGGCCGGACGGCCAGCTCTAGGAAGGGTTCTGGTCGTCCCAAATGTCTTCCATTTAAGGATTATGGGGGCCACTGTGCTCTTAGGAACCTTAAGTGCAGCAGAAATTTTTTTGTAACCTTGGCCAGATCTGTGCCTTGCCACAATTCTGTCTCTGAGCTCTTTAGACAGTTCCTTTGACCTTATGATTCTCATTTGCTCTGACATGCGCTGTGAGCTGTAAGGTCTTATATAGACAGCTGTGTGGCTTTCCTAAACAAGTCCAATTAGTATAATCAAACACAGCTGGACTCAAATGAAGGTGTAAAACCATCTCAAGGATGATCAGAAGAAATGGACAGCACCTGAGTTAAATATATGAGTGTCACAGCAAAGGGTCTGAATACTTAGGACCATGTGATATTTCAGTTCTTCTTTTTTAATAAATCTGTAAAAATGTCAACAATTCTGTGTTTTTCTGTCAATATGGGGTGCTGTGTGCACATTAACCTCCCTGGCGGTATTCCCGAGTCTGGCTCGGGGGAGGGGTTCAGTACCAAAAGTGGTAACCCCGAGCCAGATTCGGGATCGCATTGCAGGATCCATGTAGAGGTTACTTACCTTGTCCCCTGGATCCTGCGATGTCTCCCTGCTGTGATCTGCGAGCTGCCGTGTCTTGCTCGATTCACAGTGCCGAGCTCCGTTTCCTGCGAGCGTTGCGACGCACGGGGACGGAGTTCGGCGCCAAATTCAAAAAGTAAAAAACACAGTATAGATACAGTATACTGTAATCTTACAGATTACAGTACTGTATCAAATAATTACACATCCCCTTTGTCCCTAGTGGTTTGTCCAGTGTCCTGCATGCAGTTTTATATTATAAATACTGTTCTTTCTGCCAGGAAACTGGAGATTGCCCATAGCAACCAAAAAATGTCAGTTTACGTCAAAAGTGCTTTTAGACCAGCTAGAAAACAGCGATAATAAATTAGAATCACTTGCAGAATTGAGCGATAGTGAAACGTGGGGAAATTCGTCATCAAACACTAAAAGTAATGACAGCGACAATTCTGCAACTGAGCAAATTTCAGTGTTTTTGATTACATTATTGAATAATTTGTATTATTATTATATTATTATTTGTTATAATTATTTATAGGTATTTATTAAATTATCATTTTTTATTTCGTTTTCCAAACTTTATCATACCCAGGATATCTACTAGACTCTTGTTTGGACAGATTTAAGTGAGTTATTCCTAAGAATTACAGGCCTACAATATAAAACACCAAATTTCCGTGCAAAATCATTGTATCGCTTTCAGCATCAAAAATCTGAAATAATCATACCGCCAGGGAGGTTAATGAGGAAAAAAATGAACTTAAATGATTTTAGCAAATGGCTGCAATATAACAAAGAGTGAAAAATTTAAGGGGGGCCTGAATACTTTCCGTCCCCACTGTAAACAAGAAGTGTTAGAAAAGGACTGGTCTTGAAAGTTCAATTAAGCTTTAAAGCCCATCTAGATGAGAATATGCTCTGTCTGTGTGCATACCAGCAGCCTGTGTAAACATGTACATCTGTCTAGATCTGTCTGGATTCTCTCTCTGGTTCATTGGCTGCATTCTTAAGATTCACATAAGTAAATCATAGATGATGGGGGGGTGCATGTAAATACTAATGCGAATTTTAGGCTACAGTTCTCATTTGCAGCATGAATCAGTGGGCCCACAGCATTACGTATTTCCCTGGGGTGCCCAAAATTGCCTTCGTTTTTTTAACAATCCAAACACATTTCCGTAAACCTCTTTGTGTCACTTTTTCTATAATCAAAAAGCATCATTTTTATAAAAAGATATACATTTTATTCTTCAAAAGTATTAAAAAATAAACCTCATCACTTAAAAGACATCGAAGACAGAGTTTAGCATAAATGGTATACCCGGTGATGATACCCAATACCATAAATTACTGTATATTCCCAATGGTTCAATTAAAATTTTATGTGCAGAGGGAAATCCAATGCCGTTTTGAATATCTGTGGATTATCTTCATCAGGGATGTTTATCACCACCATATATTAAACATCTACCAATCTCCATACCATGCTTAGAAGCCCTCCTCCCAGCGGGGCACTTAGAAAGTCACCCAACAGGACCACATGTCTATCAAGTTCATACTGTATATGTGTATCCACCCAGGGGCAAAAATTGTTGTGAAAAACAAGGCAGAAGAAAATCCCTCCAGAAGATGGAGCATTAACCATACGATTTTTCAAATGTGGATCCCAGAGCGATAGATTTTGCAATAATGGAGGGCTTTTTACAATCCAAGCAATGCCCCTGATACTGAGGACAGTGGCGTCTCCAGCTTTCATATTTAGGGGGGGCACATGGGGGGACAGGGACAAAAGTAGGGGGGCAACTATAAAATGCATAGAGAGAGAGAGAGAGAGATCTCTCTCTCTCTATATATATATATATAGAGAGAGAGAGAGAGAGAGAGAGAGAGAGAGAGAGAGATATCTCTATATATCTATATAGAGATATATAGATATATATATAAAGATCTAGATATATAGATATAGATAGATATATAAATATATACTGGGGCCCTTTACTATGACCTCACAATGGCCCTTTCACATGTTCTGCAGTGAGCTCCCTTCCTACTGTATTGGGGTCCCCCAGGGTGGCAGAAAACAAGAGATATATGTCACCAGCATACCAAGAAAATATAAGGATCCAAAGCAGTGGGATAACTATCAGGGTTGCAAAGGTTGTCTTGCCACCGGGCCCTGGTGTTCTGCCACTGTGGGGTTCCTCAGCCTCCTCTTGCTGTCCTGCCCCTGCTATTGACTGCTCTGGTCTGGCATCTCTTGGAATTTACAGGCTGGTTCTCCTGTCCTAAGGATGGGAGAAATCAGTCTGTTTTTTCAGTAACTGAGAGTCCTGGTGGAGTCCTTCCTGCAACTCGCTCTTCTCCCTGCCAATGAGGATGCAGGGGAAGGAGCAGATCGGGGGCCATGGTTGTGTGAGCACTCGCATTATGCAGCGTCAGCAAGCAGAGGGAGGGGGAGGAATCACCTGCAGGAGCTGACTGGGGACTCTCTCCCTCTTAGACATTGATTTTTGGTAAAAAAAAAAAAATAAAAAAATTTTATGGGGGGGTTGGCACATGGTGGGGCACAGCATAATGTTGGGGGGGGGGGGGGTCAGGGCCCCCTCTTCCCCCCCCCCCCCAGGGACGCCATTGACTGAGGAAGATTGTCTCCTCAAGGCTATGTAATTTAACCACATCCAACCATGCTCCCCGCAGGTCACTGGCTCATTGAAGTGTCTCTTATTCTCAAGTTCTAAATTTGGGAGGTACATATTCAATGATGAATGGTTCTATTTCTAGGCCCAGTGGTTAGCCCTGGTGTAGATTTTCCCACAGGACCTTGGTTCACTGGTATAGACACCAGTATGGGACCCTTTTAGGAATAGTCCCACCCTATAGTTGCTCCCTGCCACTCATGAGCTTTGTGGCAAGAGTGAGCATGTTTTCCCTTTTTATGTGAGCCGTACATAAGAAGGCCAAGATAGACTTGGCAAGCCTAGAGTGTGCATTCCACTCAGCGAAAAAGCAGGAACTGATACCATAAGACTGGTTTATGGCATCCTTCCTTATTAGTAGGGCTAGAACACTTTAAGCTGGTGGTGTGGTGCAGGTCTCCTAATCTCTCTCCTCTGAGGATTGTTGTAACGCATCTCTCTCTTCTTTTCCTTATAACAAGAACTGTTGTAAACTGTTTAAAAATGGTGCTGCCATTACTCTATATCAGTGGTTCTCGACCCTGTCCTCAGGTATCCCCAACAGGTCATATTTGAAGGCTTTATATTGCACAGGTCCTTTAATCAGAGTCAATGTCTTGGTATTTTGGACAGCTATTTTATCTAAGAGAAATTCCCCAAACATGGCCTTTTGGGGGTACTTGAGGACAGGGTTGAGAACCACTGCTCTAAATGACTGTTCAATTAACATTCTTTGGTAAAGACAAACATTTTGTTAAAGAGTCTGGTATGGTTTATTCTGTACCTAGAGGGACAACTCTTGGACGTGGGCTTGTGCCTGGGGAAAGAAACAGGACTAAAGGCTGGCAAACAGAGTGGACTGGATAGAGATCTTAGTTCCTGGTCAGGCCAGCCTGGGTCACCCACAGGATGTCTCAAACAGGCAAGGTCTGTAGGTTTCCTCCTGACAACCATGGAAAGCCTGGTGGGCCCCATGCTAGAGGACTGCAGGTTTTCCGCAGATCGTCCAAGCCGGTAAGAAAAGAGTTAATACACTCTAAATGTGCTCCGATTACATTACAACACTAATCCTCACTGTAACCCTAACATATTCTTAACACTAATGCTCACACTAACACTCTCTGGATGCTCAACCTTTCACACCACCCCTCCTAAATGTAAAAGTATTTATTTGTGGACATTCCCATCTTGCACTAGGAGGCTTTACGCTAATGTCAAGTGCACTGACCAAAAGATGCCAGTGCTGAAATTCCATCACCAAAATCTACTAGTTTGGATTCTGTGTGCTGTAGGTTTTTTTGCAGTTTTATTGTATAATGAGTGTCTTCTTAATTATGAGTAGGTTTTAGGCTGGTGCAGTCTACTTTCTCCACAGCAGGTGGAGCTCAGCCTCAGCAGCATTGCACAGGGAGAGGAAGACAAAAGGAACATGGTTTGTCTATGGTTTCCTGGGTCACTGGGGAAGCTATCCAGTTGGATACTGCCAGCCCATATGACTCTGATGGCCATCTTGGGACAGGCAGAGTCTATTTAAAGTATAACTAAAGGCAAAACGCTTGTCAGTTTTTATTGCTGTCTGTGCGCCTGTTAGGGAGATTCACCCTCTCTATTTCTCCTGTTTACCATTATCATTGAAAGTAAAAGAAAATCCTAAATTTTGGGTTGTCCCTAGAAAAGTGATGCAGGGGAAATCTTCCACTGGGAACACTAGTTCTGGTGACCTGGGGGTCCCCAAGGAATTCCCTTAATTTGCAGGGATTTCCTCTCACTTCCTGTTTGGGACAGGAAGTGAAGGCAAATCTCCATAATGGGATGCAGATGGTGAAAAAAATCTTATAGGGGTTATAGCCTTCCCCTGCTCTATCCAAGATGAAAAGAAAAAAAGGTTTTGCCTATAGTCCTACTTTAAGGCACATTTCGCATGTGGGTAATGTAGAGACAGGTCTTCTGTCTGTCATGGACAGTATTGGCAGTAGGGAGAGGTTCCAGATGACTAGGAAAAGAGCAGGGACACACTACCCTTCCTGGAAACCTCCCGTTTTAGTGCAGACCAGCCAGGCCTCATTCTATCCCTTAAGACAGACACTGTGTTCTACATTGATTACTGCAACATACTGTGAGTGTCTCTGATCGGTTTGACTTTCCGCCAAGTAGTTGTACAGGTTTGAACTACATTTACAATACAGTTCTGTTACTGCATCTGGACTCTGAGTGTTTATTGCAGCTGCACCACGTTGCACTTCCCTACAGGTTCAATTGACTTTTTATCAGATCAATCATTCTGGCACTAAACTGATTGTTAGGCTTGTCAAAAGTGAGTTTGGCTGCTTTGTTTGGAAGTCGTTTGGGTGCATTGTGGTCAGTGTGTAAAGGTATACCAATGCTCCCAGACCTTATCCTAGCTGGTGAGTTACTCACTTGAAACAAGCATGCAGCCAGTCCAGTCTGAACCCCTCACCAGACTTGTTATGTGTCAATGAATGACTGGGCCTTAACCACTTGCCGCCCCCCATATAACAAAATGACGTCAGCAAAGTGGTTGCGATATCCTGACCAGACGTCATATGACGTCTTTCAGGATACCAAGCCGCTGCGCGGCCCTGGGGGCGCGCATTGCAGCGATCGTTGTTGCGGTGTGTCAGTCGGACACACTGCAACTCTGATCTAGGTAAAGAGCCTCTGACAGAGTCTCTTTACCATGTGATCAGCCGTGTCCAATCAATCAATGTAAACAGGAAGAGCCGTAGATCAGATGCGAGTAGAGAAGAGCCGATCGGCTGCTCTCCTGACAGGGGGGGTCTGTGCTGATTGTCTATTAGCGCAGCCCCCCCTCGGATGCCCACCCAGGACCACCAGGGATCGCCACCACACTGGATCACCAGGTATGCCACCCTAGACCACCAGGGAATTGCCAATCAGTGCCCAGGCAGCTACCAATCAGTGCCCATCCCCAATGCCTGCCAGTGCCACCAGTGATGCCTATCAGTTAAATCTATCAATGCCAGTCATCAGTGCCCATCAGTGCAGGCTTTCAGTGCCCAGCAGTGCCGTCTATCAGTGCCACCCATAAGTACCCATCAGTGCAGCCTTTCAGTGCCCATCAGTGTCGCCTATCAGTGCCCACCATTGCCACTTATGAGTGCCCATCAGTGCCGCCTATCAATGCTCATCAGTGCCGCATACCAGTGCCACCTATCAGTGCTGCCCTTCAGTGCCACCATATCAGTGCCACCTCATCGGCGCCGCCTCATCGGTGCCGCCTCATCGGTGCCCATCAGTGCAGCTTATCAGTGCCCATCAGTCAAGGAGAAAACTTACTTATTTACAAAATTTTATAACAAAAACAAGGAAAAACTTTTTTTTTTTTTAATTTTCGGTCTTTTTTTATTCGTTTAGCAAAAAAAACGCAGAGGTGATGAAATACCACCAAAAGAAAGCTTTATTTGTGGGAACAAAATGATAAAAAATTTAGTTTGGGTACAGTGTAGAATGACCGCGCAATTGTCATTTAAAAAGTGACAGCGTTAAAAGCTGAAAATTGGCCTGGGCAGGAAGGTGGGAAAGTGCCTGGTATTGAAGTGGTTAAATTGGGCTTAAACTGGGCTTTCCTCATTTCAACCACCAGAGCTCTTACACTGAGGGGTCTACTTACTTAAAAAAAATTGCTTGGTACATGCCTTGGTATTCGCACAGCTTTGCAAAAAACTCCTGTAATGTGTTTGACGTGTTTTCCTATGTCATCAGATCCATCTAGTGGCCATAATGCAGTTCTTTTCTGGTGGCAATATTTCTGAAAACGACTGCATTGCGTGCACTAGCTGGAGCTGGCAATCAAAGGAAATGCATATATTAGACGCATTTTGGGGATTATTCGTGACGTCTGCGTGAATTCTGAGGCATTTGCATAAATAATTTTTATAAATAGACCCCCAAAGGGAGGATTGTTTTAGGGCACTTTCAAACTGGAACAGGGGGGCGTCGGCGGTAAAGATAAAATAGCAAAACTTTACCGTCGTTTTAGCGGTGCTTTTCGGCCACTAGCGGGGTGCTTTTAACCCATGCTAGTGGCCAATGAAGGGGTTAATAGCGCCCGCAATGCACCGCTGTCGAAGCTCTTTGCAGGCACTTCGGCGGCGCTGCCCATTGATTTTAATGGGCAGGGGCGCTTTAGGAGCGGTGTATACGCTGCTCCTAAAGCTCCCCAAAGATGCTGCTTGCAGGACTTTTTTAACGTCCCGCAAGCGCACGGCTCCAGTGTGAAAGCACTCGGGCTTTCACACTGGAGTGACAGGAGCGGCTCTTTACAGGTGCTTTGAAGGAGCTATTTTTAGCACTAAAATGCCTGTAAAGTGCCTCAGTGTGAAAGTAGCCTTAGAGAGTCTTTATATCTGGTCACTGAGATCTGAGGTCTGCTATAAGTGAGTAGTTGTTACAGTACATGCAAAAAAAAAAACAACTGTGGGCCACCAATGTATGAAATAAATCAAAGCTTTTTAAAACCTTCTACCCAGAAAATAGCCAGAAAGTGAGTGATAGACCTTTGCCTAAACCTCCTCAAACTAGTAATTCTTTCCCTCTCTGTCTAGCATTCTAAATTGTGACTAGATGACCTACAATGTATGCACTGGGCCTGCCAGTTACTTATAATTGCCATGCTTGCCAAGAAACCATCACAAAAATGCCTTTTTGCAAAACCAGTTCTCACTGCATGGAGACAACATCATGGTCAGGTGTCCAATGTGGGGAATCACGAACCCTTGAGCCCCATAGAAGTAGTGTATAGTGCTATGGCAGTAGTTCTGGTGCTGCTACATGGGCTTTCCATAGTGAAATGTTAAGCAGTAACCAACATTAATTTAAAAAAAAAAAATTCAGAGAAAACATGTTTAAGAAGGTTACATAGTTATTGGGAAAAAAAAGTAATTGAAATTAAATTAGTACAGTGTGGGATTTATTACCAGGAATGCTTGGGACTTTCCAGTATTACAGATCTGTGGGCTTTTTATAGATCACCATCTGTGAGATATATCACATCACAATTACAGTTGGCCCACAGATAACTGATATTTTACTTATAAGCAGCTGTGGGGACATTGTTGCCCCCCTCACTGACCAATATATGTGTTTAGTGCAAATTATTCATTTATTAATAAGTATGTATAGTTCATACATAAAATGTTTGCTGGCATCTTGTTTTATATTTCAGGGATTTGCTATCTCGTGTTGCTGGGGAAAAATTTGAACTGGCTGCCCTTGAGAAGAATTTTAAACAGCTGATAAAAGGATTGGAATTTAAGTGCTTGGCAGGAAAGTGGACATCCAATTATTGCATTCTCTTACCTTTGTATAGTCGCAGTGGTCTTTTTGCAGTTCTAGGCCTTCAAGCAAGTGTAACGCACCCCACGTACAGCAGGAGCCACAGATGAACTTGGATCCCCCACTCCTGTACAGCCAGGCACACCTAATTTTCACAAGCACCCCAGAGTCAGAGAACAGTCCGTGACTTTGTTTTTGTTATTTATTGAGGGTTAATAACTTGGATAGGGATGGGAAATTATAGGATGCCCACTTGACTTCAGCAAAACTTTCAGCAAAACTTCAGGGACAACTTCCTATATACAGTGTATATACAGTCTCCTTCACTTGCCTCCTGCACACCCTTGCTCCATCTGAATCACTGTAGAATAATCTGTCAGGCTCCCAGTCAGATTGTGGCAACAGCCCTTTACAGGAAGGAACTCACAGTCCCTTGTGGTGTAGCAAAAATTTAGTGAAACAGCTTTTAAATCTTCCTCTGTGGCCACTGATCTCAGCACCACCTCTTCAGGCACTGCCAACCCACCTGGCTGAGGCTGCCCCTTTCACTAGCCCTCCAGGCTAACTCTCAAGAGATCTTTCAGTGAAGAATGAAGACCTGCACATGACTGCCGCGGCGACTTGCAAGACGACTTCTGTATAGAAGTCTATGCAAGTCGCCCCCAAAGTAGTACAGGAACCTTTCTTCTAAGTCGGAGCGACTTGCGTCGCTCCGAATAGAATGGTTCCATTGTACAGAACGGGAGGCAACTTGTCAGGCGGCTAGGTCGCCTGACAAGTCGCCCCCGTGTGAACCGGCCCTTAAGCACACAGCTGTCTTCAGGGAGACTGGCTACATGTGGCACTCTCCCCCTTGTTAGTCCCCAACAGTGTTGACTACTCACTCTGTCTTCTCTCTTGCTCCCATGCCTCCAGGAAAGACTTATTCCCATCTGTTATGGCAGGATCCTTGCAGCACCCGAGCCCCGACCCAAGGCAGGACACCCCCCCAGACTAGGGGGTACCCCTGTGGGCCACCAACAGCCTCCTTAACACTGTATATCCATCTTCCACCCAACTGCCCCTGCTGGATTGGCCAATGTATATTTATGGAGTGATCTCAACCCCCTGCCAGCCTACCTCTGGGGATTGGCTGAGGCTCCATAAATCGTCAAGGCAGCTCCTCCTAACCTCCACCCACTATTTCTAGAAGATTCTCCAATCTTCTAGACCAGGGGGAGGCACCAGAGGGCTGCCAGGATAAGTCACTCAGCCCTGAACCTTAGGAAACCCTGACACAGATTACATAGCTCAGGCTTAGCCCTGAGCTAAACTATAATTTTCCTACTCTCACTTCTAGCACACACTAGAGGGTGCTAAACAAGTCATGACACCAACACAACCCTTCCTTTTGTCTCAGCTATCCTTATTGTCGCCCAACTTTGTGGGTGGACAATGTTGTAGGTGGGGTGAGGCGGAATAACACACTCAGTCCCAGTGCAATGAAAGAACTTGTATTGAAATAATGCAGGGACAGTTTACAAGTAACCCGGTAGGATGGTAGCCAAACCGGGAACACTCACAGTTCCAACAGCCCCTGGAGAGCAGATTGTAGCCGACAGCGTATGTTGAGAGTGGAAGCATGTGGCCTGGCCAACTTGTGCCTATCAGGTAGGTGTCCAGGGAAGTTGCGAGCCCTACACTTTCCCAGGTATGGCTATTTTTTGCATTATTTTTGCAACTTGGAACAATGTAAGTATGCATGTACCATATCTGTGGGCAGAAGCGGATCTTTAATTAGGCAAATTAGGTGGTCACCTAAGGCCTCGCACTCACATGGGCCTCGCGGCCGCCTAATTTGCCTACCGGAGGAGGGGGAGCACTGGAGTAGCGTGGCCAGCCAATGGACCCGTGCTGTCCCTGGGTCCGATTCCCTAGCCAACCGCGGGAGTCAGGACATTATTGACAGTACTGCCTGCACTGAACATGGAGTGGGATCGCTGCAGCAGGTTGCCCGATTGTCTGTCAAAATCACCTATCAGGCAGAGTCAACTCAGCCCGACACATCACATCGAGTGCTGGTACAGGAGAACAGGACCTGTAGGTGGGTGTAGCAGGGCTCGGGAGTAGCCCAAGAAGAAGTACATGCTCGGTGAGTGAAGAGCTGTGTGTGATAGAAGCAGAGGCTGTGCGGGATAGACGTGTGCCACATTGAGGGGAGTCTGTGGCACTACAATGTTCAACATGTCTATGGCAGAGGAGCACTTAGTGTGAGGCTGGAGGTGGAAGCATAGTGTATCAGTCCCACTCCCAGTGTAGGTGAGAAAACATGTGTCTGGATGGTTTTGCAGTGTGAGGACTCGGAGAAGGAGCTTTGAACACTCTCATATATATCTGCAACACTACAGAGGTACAACATCGTCCACATATCCCAATTACCACGTCAGCCCCTCTCTCCCTTCTACCTCCCCTCCCTCCTCCTATCTCCCCCTTCCCCCCATTTTTTTATCAGCACTCCATTTCTCTTCGCTCCTTCCTCTCCCTGTCCTTCCCCTGTCCTCTCTCTCCCCCCTCTCTCTCTGTCCACTCTCTTCTCCTCCCTCTCTCTCTATCTTCTCCCCTTCCCCCCTTCCTCACTCTATCCCCCCTCCCCCTGTCCACTCCCTCCTCCCCCCCTCCCCCTGTCCACTTACTCCTCCCCCCACTCTCTGTACTATACTCCCCCCTCTCTTCACTCTCTCCTCTCCTTTCTCTCTCCACCTCCCTCTCTATCATCTCTCCTCCTCCCTCTCTCTGCCCTTTAACCCTCCTATCTCCCCCACCCCCCCATTATTTTCATCACCCCTGCCTTTCTCTCCTCCCCTCCCTCCCCCGTTCTCTCTTCCCCTGTCCTCTCTCCCCCTCCCTCTCTCTGCCCCACCCCTCTGTTCTCCCTCTCTGTCCAGTCTTTCCTCTCCTCCCTCCCTCTCTCTATCCTTTCCCCCTCTCTCTGTCCACTCTCTCCCCCCCCCTCTGTCCACTCTCTCCCCCCTTCCCCCTATTATTTTCATCACCCCTCTGTCAGGACTGGGATCAGCCCTTCCTTCTCTGAGCTGGCCGCTCAGCTGTCGGCTAATTGCCAGCTCCTATCTCTCCACAGTTACTCAGCTGTTGATGATATCCTGCTCATCAGTCCTGCCTACTTAAGCCGTCCAGCACAGAGGATCCCTGCCTTCGCCTTAGTCAACATCACAGAGACACTCTCCTGCATTCCTGTTAAAAGACTTGCTTGGTTGACATCCCTTCTGGCTCTAGATCCTGCTTGCTGTTTTACTATGCTCATCTCCAGCTCCCTGACATTTGGCTTGTCTGACTATCCGTTCTGGTTCCTGAACTCCGGCTATGTTTTGACTACATTTGTTCTATTTACTTTTATTATTAAACAAATGTGATTTAACTGTACTTTTGTTTCGGCCTGATTTCATGGTTTCTGACAGTAGGCGAAAGCCATGAATTCAGAAGATACAGTCAATCCACTTGTTGGTAATATTTTTTCCAGATTGGATGAGCAAGATCACCGCATGGATAAGTTTGGCATGGCGTTACAAACACTCCTGAGTCGCACGGCTCACCTGGAATCTCCCACTGTGGCTGCTCAGGTACAACCTCTGTTGCGGGCCGTCCCTGCTGCCACACCAGTCTCTGTGCAGGCACCCGCCTCAGCATTACCTCTATAAGAGGTATGTCTGGTTCGCTCCACTTCCCCAGTGATTTGGGGGTGCAGAAACCCCCAGGTTGAGATGTACTTTAGAGATGCTGCCCCAGGCGTTTCCCATGGACAGAAGCAAAGTAGGTTTCGTGATATCTTTGCTTTCTGAGAGAGCCTTGGCCTGGGAAAACCCTCTATGGGAGACGCAAAAACCTGTTGTCTTGAGTTACCCTGAGTTTGTGGCCTCCTTTAAAAGGGTATTTGACGTTCCCACACACTCCGCTTCTGCTGCCAAGTGCCTCATGTCCATCAGAGTACGAGAACTGTTGCCGACTACACCATTGAATTCCGTACTCTGGCAGCAGAGGTTGCTTGGAACAATGAGGCCCTCGTGGCTGCTTTTTCTCATGGTCTCTCGGATTCCATCAAGGATGAGATAGCAGCCCGAGATATACCCACTGAGCTGGAGAAGTTATTCACGTTTGCTATCCTCACTGACACCAGACTCAGAGAAAGACTCTCTTTTAAGGAGTGCTTGCGGAAGCCTCCTGTATATTTGTCTCCGAGCTTTGCAGTCCCTCCCGTGCCTCCCTCACCTCCCATGCCTCCTGGTACTGAGTCGGTCAGTGAAGTTGAACCCATGCACTTGGGTTTCACGCGTCTCTCTGCGGATGAGAGAACCTTGAGGAGGAGGGAGAGATTGTGCCTTTATTGTGGTCAGGCAGGTCACTTTTTTAAGTCTTGTCCTACCCGTCCAGGGAAAGCCCGAACCTTGAGGTCCTGTCACGGACAGACCTTAGGTGGCGTTGTTTCATTCCCAGTTATCCAGAAGGATAAGCCCCTGGTTTCGGTCACCCTCTTTTTTGGGCTGAGTCATCCATCGAGATACAGGCTGTAATCGACTCTGGGGCCTGATCATTCGAAGCATTCGATTCCACTGCAGCTGCGTGACACTCCACTTGCCATTGAGGCTCTTGACGGGAGACCTCTACAACCTGCCCACGTGACTCATGAGACAGTTCTGTTGTCCATGGCTGAAGGGGCTCTTCACCATGAGATAATCCAATTCCAAGTTATTTCTTCTCCTAAGTTTCCGCTGGTTATTGGTTATCCTTGGTAACAGAGGCACAACCCCTCTTTTGATTGGCTCCTTGCTGAGGTTCTCTCCTGGTCACCACAATGCAGTAAGACATGCTTCCAGAAGGTAGCCAAGGTCCTGTGCACCTCTTCACTCTCCTCCCTGCTGGAGGAGTACCGCAATTTTAGCGATGTCTTTGACAAAGGTCAAGCCAGTAGTTTGCCTCCACACCGGCCGTCTGATTGCGCAATTGACCTTCAACCTGGTTTCATACCCCCTCATGGCCAGGTTTACCCTGTGTCAGTCTTTGAGGATAAGGCCATGGAGGAGTATGTTGCAGACACAATTTCTCAAGGATTCATCCACAAATCCTCATCCCCTGCTGGTGCTGGTTTCTTCTTTGTGAAGAAGAAGAGAGGTGAACTGAGACCTTGTATTGATTATAGGGGTCTCAATCATTTCACGATTAAGAATGCCTATCCGATTCCGTTGATTACAGAGATATTTGACCGCCTCAAGGGAGCAACGGTTTTCACCAAGCTTGATTTGAGAGGGGCATACAATCTCGTGAGGATTAAGGAGGGCGACGAGTGGAAAACTGCATTTAATACCAGAACAGGCCATTATGAGTACCTTGTAATGCCTTCTGGCCTTTGTAACACCCCGGCAGTTTTCCAGGAACTCATTAACAATGTCCTCCGAGATTTGTTGCAGTTATGTGTGGTGGTTTATCTTGATGATATCCTTATATTTTCCAAGTCCCTGGAGAACCACCACACAGATGTCTGTGTGCTTCAGAAACTATGAGAGAACAATCTCTATTGTAAATTGGAGAAGTGCGAGTTCCATCATGAACAGGTTAAATTCCTGGGTTATGTCATTTCCACTGCTAGTTTTTCAATGGACCCAGAGAAACTTTCAGCAGTCCTACAGTGGCCCCAACCCATGGGTTTACATCCTCTGCAGTGTTTCCTGGGCTTTGCCAGCTATTATCGGAAGTTTATTTGTAACTTCTCATCTCTGGTCAAGCCCCTGACTAATATGACCAGAAAAGACGGTAGCCCACAGAGTTGGTCTCCGGAGTCCGTTAAGGCCTTTGAGAGTCTCAAGGCTGCCTTTGTTTCTGCTCCTGTGTTGGCACATCCTGATCCTATGTTACCTTTTATCCTTGAGGTTGATGCTTCTGAGACTGGTGTTGGCGCCCTTCTGTCTCAACGTCCTACCTCTGAGAGCGCTCTGCATCCTTTTGGCTACTTTTCCAAGAAATTGTCACCTGCGGAGTGCAATTACGAGATTGGTGACAGAGAGATGTTGGCGATCATTTTTGCCTTGAAAGAATGGAGACATCTCCTTGAAGTTACCACTGTGCTGGTTCTTATTCTTACTGACCATAAGAATCTCACATTCTTGTCTGAGGCTAAGCGTCTCTCTCCCAGTCTCCCAGAAGGGCGCGATGGGCTCTTTTCTTGTCAAGTTTCAATTACATTGTCTCATTCTTACCGGTATGAGATTGTAAGGGGGACTTTCTAACGAATGGACTTGCCTACACACGATCACACCAAAGTCCGACGGATTCATACGTGATGGCGTACAACCGGACTAAAATAAGGAAGTTGATAGCCAGTAGCCAATAGCTGCCCTAGCGTTGGTTTTCGTCTGTCAGACTAGCATACAGACGAGCGGATTTTTCGACCGGACTCGAGTCCATCGGACAAATTTGAAACATGTTCCAAATCTAAAGTCCGTCAGATTTTCGACCGAAAAAGTCCGCTGCAAGTCCGATGGAGCCCACACAAGGTTGGATTGTCCGCCAGATTTGGTCCGTCTGACCAGTCCGGTCTAAAAGTCCGCTCGTGTGTACGCGCCATTAGATTACCCTATATTTGGCTCCATCCATCTTCCCATCAACTCTGACCAGCTTCCCTGCCCCGGCTGAAGAAAAGCATCCCCACAACATGATGCTGCCACCACCATGTTTCACGGTGGGGATAGTGTGTTCAGGGTGATGTGCAGTGTTCGTTTTCCGCCACACATAGCATTTTGCTCTTAGGCCAAAAAGTTCAATTTTGGTCTCATCTGACCAGAGCACCTTCTTCCACATGTTTGCTGTGTCCCCGCATGGCTTCTTGCAAACTGCAAACTGGACTTCTTATGGCTTTCTTTCAACAATGGTTTTCTTCTTTCCACTCTTCCATAAAGGCCAGATTTGTGGAGTGCACAACTAATAGTTGTTCTGTGGACAGATTCTCCCACCTGAGCTGTGGATCTCTGCAGCTCCTCCAGAGCTATCATGGGCCTCTAGGCTGCTTCTCCGAATAATGCTCTCCTTGCCTGGCCTGTTAGCTTAGTTGGACGGCCATGTCTTGTTAGGTTTGCAGTTGTGCCATACTCTTTCCATTTTCGGATAATGGATTGAACAGTGCTCCATGAGATGTTCAAAAATTGGGATATTTTTTTATAAACTAGTCCTGCTTTAAACTTCTCCACAACTTTATCCCTGACCTGTCTGGTGTGTTCATTGGCCTTCATGATGCTGTTTGCTCACTAAGGTTCTCTAACAAACCTCTGAGGGCTTCACAGACCAGTTGCATTTATACTGAGATTAAATTACACACAGGTAGACTCAATTTTCTAATTAGGTGACTTCTGAAGGCAATTGGTTCCATTAGATTTTAGTTAGATGTATCAGAGTAAAGGGGGCTGAATACAAATGCACACCATATTTTTCTGATATTTATTTGTAAAACAATGTGAAAACCATTTATCATTTTCCTTCCACTTCACAATTATGTGTCACTTTGTGTTGGTCTATCACATAAAATCCCAATTAAATACATTTAGGTTTTGGTTGTAACATGACAAATTATGGAAACTTTCAAGGGGTATGAATACTTTTTCAAGACATTGTAAATCTGGGCTCTAACTAGGCCATGCAAGGACATTTGCCTTTTTTTTCCCTCCAATCACTGTGTGGTCATTTTTGTTGTGTATTTTGGGTCATTATCATGTTGGAAAGTAAACCTTCTTTGCATTGACAACCTTCTGGAAGAGGCCAGCAGATTTTCCTCAAGAATTTGATGGTATTTTGTCCCATCCATTTTCCTTCTATCCTGACAAGTGATCCAGTCCCTGCTACAGAGAAACACCCCCATAACAGGATATTACCACCTCCAAGCTTTACTGTAGGAATGGTGGTATTTGGATGTGAGCTGTATTGAATTTCCAACAGACATATGGTTTGGTGTTGAGGCCAAATAATTCAATTTTAGTCTCATCTGACCATAACAACTTTTTCCATGTGGACTCAGAAACTTCAAGGTGTGTTTTGGCATAGCTCAGTTGCTACTTCATGTGGCCTTTCTTGAGGAGTGGCTTTTTTTCTTGCAACTCTCCCATACCAGCCACATTTGTGGAGAATTTGTGATATTGTTGTCACATGCACACAATGACCACTCTGTCATAAATTCCTGCAACTGCTTTAGAGTTGCTGTAGGCATCTTGGTAGCCTCTCTGACCATTTTCCTCCTGGCTCTTTCATCCAGTTTGGAGCGATGTCCTGATACAGGGAGGGTCTGTGTTGTACCAAATAACTTCCACTTCTGAATAATAGACGTCACTGTTCTTCTAGGCATTGATAAAGCCTTTGGCATTTTTTTTTAAATCCATCTCCTGACTTGTGCCTGTCGACAACTTTATCCCAGAGATCCCGGTGACAGTGCCTTGCCACCCATAGTCAATTGCTTGTTTCAGTTGCACTACCAGCAGGAAAGCTCTTTTCATGCTGAGCTAATCAAAATGACCACAGCTGATCACAGTTGAAGCTCGGTTCACAAAACCGGTGGCGGATCGCACAGCAACGCTGTCTGTCCCTGTTCTATGTTTCAGGGACGAATCAGGGCAGAATCTTAGCCTGAATTCAGCCCTGAAACGGAGGCAAAGACACACAGCGTTTCTGTGCAGTGCACTCCAGTCAAATGGCTTTCTGTACCCTTGAGAAAGTGATTAGCTACACCCGATTGAGTTTACAAGTCATTTTTAGGAGGGGGGTGATCCTTTTTCCAACTCAGTGATTTTGTTTTTGAATTTTTTTATTTTTTAACCACTTAAGCCCCGGACCATGTGGCTGCCCAAAGACTAGAGCACTTTTTGCGATTCAGCGCTGTGTCACTTTAACTGACAATTGCGCGGTCGTGCGACGTGGTTCCCAAACAAAATTGACATCCTTTTTTGCCCACAAATAGAGCTTTCTTTTGGTGGTATTTGATCACCTCTACGGTTTTTATTTTTTGCGCTATAAACCAAAAAATAGCGACAATTTTGAAAAAAACGCATTATTTTTTACTTTTTTCTATAAAAAATATCCCCAAAAAATATATAGAAAAACTTTTTTTTTTTCCTCAGTTTAGGCTGATACGTATTCTTCTACATATTTTTGGTAAAAAAAAATCGCAAAAGGCGTTTATTGATTGGCTTGCGCAAAAGTTATAGTGTCTACAAAATAGGGGATAGTTTTATGGCATTTTTATTAATAATTTTTTTTTTTACTAGTAATGGCGGTGATCAGCGATTTTTATCATGACTGCGACATTATGGAGGACAGATTGGACACTTTTGGCGCGATTTTGGGACCATTCACATTTATACAGCAATCAGTGCAATTAAAAATGCATTGATTACTGTGTAAATGTGACTGGCAGTGAAGGGGTTAACTACTAGGGGGCAGTGAAGGGGTTAAGTGTGTCCTAGTGAGTGATTCTAACTGTGGGGGGCGTGGCTATGTGTGACACAACACTGATCACCGCGCCCGATTACAGGGAGCTGTGATCAGTGTCCTGTCAGTCGGCAGAACGGGGAGATGCTTGTTTACATTAGCATTTCCCTGTTCTTTCTCTCCGTGAGAAGATCGCGGGTATCCTCGCAGACATCGAGTCCGCGGGACCCGCGATCACAGGCCCGCACGCCCGCAAACCGCTTCTTAAAGGGCAACGTACAGGAACGTTAATCTGCCTGTACGTGCCCTTCTGCCGACGTATATCGGCGTGAGCCGGTCAGCAAGCCGTTGAATAAAGTAACTGTAAATACAGCAGGATAAAACAAAAACGGTGTCCGTCTTCATTTCAGGCTGCAAAGCACCAAAATGTAATTGTTTTAAAGGGGGTGATTCTTTTCTATTCCCACGGTAAATACTGTAAAGCCCAAATGTTTTTTTTTTTTATTGCATAGACAAGAGAAAGATTAGAAGCTCTGACAGGATTATGGCTGTCTGTGTCTGTGCTAGGGAAACTCACACCCCGCTGTCCGGTTGACCATTGCTGCCAGGACTGGAAGTGAGGGGAAACTCAAAAATGTTGAGCTGTTACTGCAACTGGAGGGAGAATATTCCAATGGGGACAATCGTTGCAGAAAGATTTACATGTCTGTCCATCCAGTTTTGAAATGTACACAGCTCTGCCGCACAGCACAGTCTGGCAGGGCAGGAGACCTGATTTTTCTTTGCTGCAGTTCAGTGACACGGGTCTCTACCTGTGACTAGACTGTGAAAGGAGAAGCAGCACGCTGATGAACTCATCTCTCTGTCACTGTGCTGTTCCTCCCTTCACTAGTCTGATCTCTGCTGTGAGACCTATACCAAGCTGAATTCAGATACCTACACTGTTTGTATAGTAAAAAATAAATGTAAGTATGTTATAATGAATACAGAGTTGCATTAAATGAAAAAGGTGCATACAATTGTTATAAAAGACAAGAATTTGCTGCAAACCCAGAGCATCTCTGAAATGAAAAGACGTTTGATCTATCGGGTAAACAAAGACTTGGGGATGGGCAGAGTCAGGGAAAAAACTGAACTTGAATTGAACCTGCCAGGTGCTACACAAATAGGATGTATGGCTCCGATTATTTTATTTGCACACACAAAAGAAAATTACTATTCAAAACGCTTAGGGAAATGTGTAAAACAGTTTAAACATCGGCCAGACGTTAAAGGCAGTTTGGATAATCATTACCTCACAGGAACTGATAACGTAGAACATCAGTTATTGAACCAGTTATTGTAGACTGTTGATCCAGGGAATATCCAATTGCCGTAGGATGGGGGTTTTCCAAACTTTTTACCACTTAAGCTCCGGAAGGTTTACCCCCCCCCTTCATGACCAGGCCATTTTTTGCGATACAGCACTGCGTTACTTTAACCACTTCAATACCAGGCACTTAGACACCTTCCCGCCCAGCCCAATTTTCAGCTTTCAGCGCTGTTGCAATTTGAATGACAATTGCGCGGTCATGCTACACTGTACCCAAACAAATTTTTTATCATTTTGTTCCCACAAATAGAGCTTTCTTTTGGTGGTATTTGATCACCTCTGCGGTTTTTATTTTTTGCGCAACAAATAAAAAAAGACCGAAAATTTCGAAAAAAAACAAGTTTTTCTTTGTTTCTGTTAAATTTTTTTGTAAATAAGTACGCTTTCTCCTTCAATAATGGGCACTGATATGGCTGCACTGATGGGCACTGATACGGCGGCACTGATGGGCACCGGTGAGGTGGCACCAATGAGGTGGCACTGATGAGGTGGCACTAACGGGCACTGATGATGGGCACTGATAGGCGGCACTGATGGGCACTGATAGGTGGCACTGATGGGCACTGATAGGTGGCACTGGTATGCGGCACTGATGGGCACTCATAGGTGGCACCGATGGGCACACATAGGCGGCACTGATGGGCACTCGTAGGTGGCATTGATTGGTATATATGGGTGGCACTGATGGGTACTTATGTGAGGTACTGATGTGTGGCACTGATGGGCACTGATAGGTGGGCACAGATGGGCACAGATGGGCACTGACAGGTGGCACTGATGGGCAATAACAGGTGGCACAGATGGGCAATGACAGGTGGCACTGATAAAGCATTGCTGGGCAGATCTGGGCATTGCTGGGCAGATCATTGACATAATAGTGCCAATCAGTGCCCATTTGTGGGCACTGATTGGCACAGATTGGGCACATGTGGACGGCCATGGGGTACATACCTGGCCATCCACGTTGCCCCTTCCCTGGTGGTCCTAGTGGCATCCCTAGTAGTCCAGTGTGGTGATCTGAGGGGGGGCTGCGCTGATACAATCAGCGCAGACCCCCCCTGCCAGGAGAGCCGCCGATCGGCTCTCCTCTACTTGCGTCTGTCAGACACGAGTGAGGAAGAGCCGATCAATGGCTCTTCCTATTGACAGCGTGATCAGCCGTGATTGGACACGGCTGATCACGTGGTAAAGAGCCTCCGCCGAAGGCTTTTTACCAAGATCAGTGTAGCGGTGAGTCAGACTGACACACCGCTCCACCGATCGCCGCGATGCGCGCCCCCGGGGGCGCGCTGTGGCATGTTATCCTGCTGGACGTCATATGACGTCCAGTCAGGATAACAGAACCACTTCCTGGACGTCAATCCGCTATAGGGCGGGCGGGAAGTGGTTAACCACTTAAGGACCGGAAGGTTTTCCCCCTTAATGACCAGACCATTTTTTGCAATACGGCACTGCGTTGCTTTAACTTTTCGAGCTTTCTTTTGGTGGTATTTGATCACCTCTGAGGTTTTTATTTTTTGCGTTATAAAAAAAAAAAAAAGAGCGACAATTTTGAAAAAAAAAAAAACAATATTTTTTACATTTTGCTATAATAAATATCCCCCCAAAAAATATCTTCATCAGTTTAGGCCAATATGTATTCTTCTACATATTTTTGGTAAAACAAAAATCGCAATAAGTGTATATTGATTGGTTTGTGTAAAAGTTATAGCCTCTACAAAATAGGGGATAGATTTATGGCATTTTTATCAGCGATTTTTAGCGGGACTGCGACATTGCGGCGGACAAATCGGACACTTTTGACACTCTTTTGGGACCATTGACATTTATACAGCGATCAGTGCTACAAATAGCCACTGATTACTGTATAAATGTCACTGGCAGGGAAGGGGTTAACACTAGGCGGCGATCAATGGGTTAAGTGTGTCCTAGGGAGGTGTCTCCAAATGTAGGGGGAGGGGACTGACTGGGAGTAGAGAGAGGTCACTGTTTGTGATCACTTGAACAGCAGATCTCTCTCCACTTCCCTATCAGAACAGGGATCTGCCTGTTTCCATACACAGATCCCCATTCTGGCTCTCTGAGGAGTGATCGCGGCTGGCTGGCAGACATCGTGGCCGCAGGCCATGTGCATCGGCTCCAGGGCCGTGTGGTAGGTGCCCGCACTCCCTATACCACTAAAGCGCCCGCCGTTCAGCTACGGCTATTCGTGCAGGGGAGCCAATCTTCATATTATGGCGGCTGGTCGGCAAGAAGTTAACTGACAATTGCGCGGTCGCGCAACGCTATACACAAATAAAACTGACGTCTTTTTTTTAATATAGGAAATGTTATGTAGGAGCTAAAAATATGAATGGAAGTTACACACTAGTAGTCAATCTATAGTACTGTTATACTCATAGCATTGGTAAGTCTAGTAAAGTATGGAGGGAGAAAAAAATTCATACACACCAGGTTTCTTTGGTAACCAACAGCTTGATAGATTGAACACCACCTAATCCCTTCTATGTTCTTGATTTCTCTGTGAACCCAACCTAGGAGGTCCTTAGGTGGAAGTGCAACTGAAATGTTGCAGTCAGTGGCCCCTGATAACACATCTAACATCTAGCAGACCTAATAGGAGCCAATACTCCAATATCCAGTGTCTGCTTAAAGAGGAAGTAAACCCTGATGGGTTTTACTTCCTCTTTTGTTCCCTGCAAAGTAAAAGCATAATGGGCTAGTATCGCATCCTAGCCCATTATGTGGCACTTACCTGCAAACAAAGCCTGCCATGTTCCCGATGTCCCCGCTGGTGGCTGCGTCCATCTTCACCCCTCTTCCTTAGGGGCCGTGGACTCCAGCTTTGTGACTGGCCGGCCTTGCGTGACGTCACTCCCACACATGCACGTGGGAGCCAACGGTCACAGCATGCTGCTGAAGGAAGGGCACGATCGTGCCCTTTCTTCAGTGCGCATGCGTCGGTGCCGTCGGCGCAAGCGTATATGGCAAATATACCGTGCAGGTTTAGGAGATATTTCCAGTACCTACAGGTAAGCCTTATTACAGGCTTACCTGTAGGTAAAAGTGGTATGTAAGGGTTCACAACCAGTTTAGTCACTTGACCTCTGGAGGATTTACCCCCCTTCACGACCAGGCAATTTTTTGCGATACGGCACTGCGTTAATTTAATTGACAATTGCGCAGTCGTGCAGTACTGTACCCAGATAAAATTGAAGTCATTTTTTTTCCCCACAAATAGAGCTTTCTTTTGGTGGTATTTAACCGGGAGCCGCCCCCTCTCTCCTCTCCACCCTCTATATGCAGTAGATAGATTCATGCACAGCCGCCGCCCCTTTTCATGTGTCCGACCCCTTTTCGGGGCACCGGGCAACTGAATTACAGCAGCCAAGGTTTTTTTGAACCGCTTCCCGACCGCCTCATGCCGATATACGTCAGCAGAGGGGCGCGTACAGGCATATTAACGTACCTGTACGTTGCCCTTCAAGAAGCGGTTTGCTGCACGCCCGCTGCGAGCTCCGTGAGTGTGATCGCGGGTCCCGCGGACCCATTCTTCCTCACCGAGAGGAAGAACGGGGAAATGCTGACGGAAACAAGCATTTCCCCGTTTTGCCTAGTGACAGGACACCGATCAGTGTCATGTCACACATAGCCCAGCCCCCCCACAGTTGGAATCACTCCCTAGGACACATTTAACCCCTACAGCGCCCCCTAGTGGTTAACCCCTTCACTGCCAGTCACATTTACACAGTAATCAATGCATTTTTAATCGCACTGATCGCTGTATAAATGTGAATGGTCCCAAAATAGCACCAAAAGTGTCCGATCTGTCCGCCATAATGTCACAGTCACGATAAAAATCGCTGATCGCCGCCATTACTAGTATAAAAAAAAAATGTATAAAAATGCCATAAAACTATCCCCTATTTTGTAGACGCAAACCAATCAATAAGCGCTTATTGCGATTTTTTTTACCAAAAATATGTAGAAGAATACGTATCGGCCTAAACTGAGGAAAAAAAATGTTTGTTTTTTTTTACATATTTTTTGGGGATATTTATTATAGCAAAAAGTAAAATAATAATGTGTTTTTTGTGCTATTTTTTTGTTTATAGCGCAAAAAATAAAAACCTCAGAGGTGATCAAATTCCACCAAAAGAAAGCTCTATTTGTGGGGAAAAAAGGTTGTCAATTTTGTTTGGGAGCCACGTCGCACATCCGCGCAATTGTCAGTTAAAACGACACAGTGCCGAATCGCAAAAAGTGCTCTGGTCTTTTGCCAGCCAAATGGTTCGGGGCTGAAATGGTTAAACACCTCTGCATTTTTAATTTTTTGTGCTATAAACAGAAAAATACCAAATATTTTGAAACATTTTTTGTTTTTACTTTATGCTATAAAACCTATCCAATAAAAAAATGTAAATAATCAAATTTCTTCATCAATTGAGACCAATATGTATTCTGCTACGTTTTTGGTAAAAAAATCCCAATAAGCGTATATTGATTGGTTTGCGCAAATGTTTTAGTGTCTACAAACTATGGGATATATTCACGGAATTACATTTTTTAAATTGTTTTTTTACTTGTAATGGAGGTGATCAGCATTTTTTTAGCAGGACTGCGACTTTGCGGTGGACAAATCTGACATTAAAGTGACACTTTTTGGGGACCAGTGACACCAGTACAGTGAGCAGTGCTAAAAAATGTACTGTCACTGTGACTGATGAGCAGGAGATGATCAACAGAGCCCATTCTGAGTATACCATTGAAGTACGGCTACGAATTCTGTGAGACGCCTAGGGTGGTTTCCAGCTATAAGGTCCGGTCCCTGTGTGTTTCCAGTGGTCAACATTGCAAGCTAAAGGCCGTGCCTGGGTTACAGCCAAATGTCCTTTCTGCTTGCTATCTGGTAAGCAGGTTTATGACACGGTGGCACTCTTTTCTGTGTGTGGAGTCACTGTGGTGTCATTGGAGGACTGATTTATATGGACTATTGGTCTATTAATATTATTACACATATTGTACATTGGCACAGCTCTCCCTTCCATCTTTCCTGTACTAATGACACTGGCAGGGAAGGGGTTAACATCAGGTGCAATTAAAGGGTTAAATGTGTTTCTTGGGAGTGCTTGCTAACTGTGGGGGAGGTGCTTTGACTGGGGAAAGACAGAGATCCATGTTAATGCTTAGCAGAACGGCGATCTGCCCTTGTGTACATAGGCAGACCGCCATTCTGGCTCTCTAGGGAACAATCGCTGGCGAACATCGGGTCCACCGGAGTGGGTCGCTGGTGTTGTATGGGCACATCCCAGACACAGAGATCAAAATCACGTACAGGTATGTGATTTTGTGCAGCCAGGCCACCCTGCTGCACTAAATGTACATGGGGCAGTCCGGAAGTGGTTAAACAAAAAGGCAGTTTACTGTCCTTCAGACTTTAGGTGGGCAGATTGTGGCCGGCGTGAGTAGAAAATGTCCTAGCATCAGTGGAAGTAAACAGTGGTAAGTAGGATTAAAAAAAAATATATAGCGCCTGTGGTCAATAGGAGGAGGAATATTGCCCCATCATTGGTAATATTTGAGGAATAGTGCCCTAGCGTTGGTGTCAGGAGAAGGAATGGTGCTCCATCGTTGGAATTAGTTGAAGGCATAGTACCCCATTGTTGGTGTCAGTGGGAGGAATAGTGCACCATCATTGATACCAAAAGATACATACACTATATTACCAAAGTATTGGGACGCCTGCCTTTACACGCACATGAACTTTAATGGCATCCCAATCTTAGTCCGTAGGGTTCAATATTGAGTTGGCCCATCCTTTGCAGCTATAACAGCTTCAACTATTCTGGAAAGGCTGTCCACAAGGTTTAGGAGTGTGTCTATGGGAATGTTTGACCATTGTTTCAGAAACGCATTTGTGAGGTCAGGCACTGATGTTGAACAAGAAGTCCTGGCCCACAGTTTGCGCTCTAATTCATCCCAAAGGTGTTCTATTAGGTTGAGGTCAGGACTGTGCAGGCCAGTCAAGTTCCTCCACCACAAACTAGCTCATCCATGTCTTTATGGACCTTGCTTTGTGCACTGGTGCCCAGTCATGTTGGAACAGGAAAGGCGAACCCCAAACTGTTCCCACAAAGTTGGGGAGCATGAAATTGTCCAAAATGTCTTGGTATGCTGACGCCTTAAGAGTTCCCTTCATTGGAACTAAGGGGCCAAGCCCAACCCCTGAAAAACAACCCCACACGATAATCCCCCCTCCACCATAGGATTTGGACCAGTGCATTTGACCAGGGAAGAGGTCCAAGAGCATTCTTTCCACGACCACCAATGTAAGGGGAGCATTCTTCCCACTGACCATCAATGTAAGGGACATCCTTCCCACTGATGACCAATATTAGGGGTATTCTTCTTACTGATGACCAATATTAGGGGTATTCTTCTAAATTATTCTTCAGTGTAAGGGGCATCCTTCCCAACGACCACCAAAGTAAGGAACATTCTTTTCACTGACCAGACCACCAATGTAAGGAGCACTCTTTCCACTGACCACTAATGTAAAGAGTATTATTTACACTGACCACCAATTTAAGGGGCATTCTTCCCTTTGACCACCAATGGGAGCATTCTTCCCACTGAACACTAATGTAAAGAGTATTATTTATGCTGAACACCTATTTAAGGGGCATTCTTCTCATTGATCACCAGTGTAAGGAGCATTCTTCCCACTGACCACCAATGTAAAGAGCATTCTTCCCACTGATCACCAGTGTAAGGAGCATTCTTCCCACTGACCACCAATGTAAGGAGCATTCTTCCCACTGATCACCAGTGTAAGGAGCATTCTTCCCACTGACCACTAATGTAAGTGGTATCCCTTTCACTGACCACCAATGTAAGGAGCATTCTTCTCACTGATCACCAATGTAAGAAGTATACTTCTCACTGACTACCTATTTAAGGAGCATTCTTCTCACTGATGACCAATATTAGGGGTATTCTTCCCACTGATCACCAGTGTAAGGGGCATTCTTCCAACTGATCACCAGTGTAAGAAGCAGCGGCGGCCCATCCTCTCCACCCCCTATATGCAGTAGATAGATTCATGAATAACATGAATCTATCCACAGCCGCCGCCCCCTGTTCATGTGTCCGGCTCCTTTTCAAACAATCTCTCCAGCACAAACTCTTGCTTAAGGCCTCTTATCTTTCTCTCTTCCAGCACTTGCTGCAGACTATTACTCCTCCGGCACCTCCCTTGCTGCAGACTGTTACTCCTCCAGACTAGCTGGCACCGCATGGTTAGGCCGGACAATAACTCAGCTAGGCCTCAGTGAACTGCCTTTTGCGGAAAGGGACCTCAGGCCCCTTTGGTTTTGGTTTAGAAATAGCTCAGGTGCTAACTGTCCTCTGCACAGCTACCAATCCCAGATAGCTCTCTTCAGGCCTTGCCAGCCAGTCTGGCTGCAATGGCCTCTTTCCACTGCCCTTCCCACAGTCCTTTCTTCTGGTTCTGCACCCATCTCAAACTGCAATCTCCCAGTTCTCTCAGGCGTGCCTCCCCAGTTCTTCTGGCTGCGCTCCACTCATCAGCCCTCCCGGCTGCGACCAGTTGTCCTCCCTGGAGTCTCTTAGCAATGTTCAATGTAGCCGCTGTCCTCTCCTTGCTTTCTCATGTGTCTCTCCTTACAGGATCTCTTCACTCCTCCTGGATGCATCCGAGCCCCAGCGCAAGGTCACCCCCCGACAGCCTCCACACCTCTCACTCCAGCTCTTCCACCTGACCACCCCCCCCCCCCCCCAGCTGGGCTGACCCCTGGTATTTGAGGAGGCCTGCCCCCTGCCAATCCAAGTTGGGATTGGTCAAGGCTCCTCAAGATACCCCAGGCAGCTCCACCTCTCCTCTTCTCCTTTCCTTCTAGCACCTTCTAGAAAGGAGAGGGAGGTGACAGTGATGCTACCTGTGAGTCACCCAGCCCTGCCCTGAGCCGCTCCCAGCCCAGAATGAAAACAAACAGGCCTAGCCACCAGCTAGGCCTGCCTAGGCCTGCCTAAATGTTCCTGCCCTCCAGAACAATCCTCACTTTAGCACCTACCTAACTAGAGGGTGCTACATAAGAATTCTTCTTCTCACTGACCACATATTTAAAGCTGGATTCCGGCCAGCTAACATTTTTTTTTAAAGTCAGCAGCTACAAACACTGTAGCTGCTGACTTTAAATAAGTAGACTTACCTGTCCTGGGTGCCCGCGATGTCGGCCGCCCGAGGCCGACCCGTTCCTCGGCTCTCGGGTCCCACCGCCATCCTAAGTAAGGGAAACAGGCAGTGGAGCATTGCCGCTTCAATGCCAGTTTCCTACTGCGCTACCGCGAGCGGCGCGGCACTCTATGAATGGCCCCATGGTTTTCTGAAACACACACAGTTCCCAGAAGGCAACCGGCTGCTCACCGAGGAACAGGACACGCCGCGGAATAGGAAGAGGCAGATTAGGAAGACTGCCTAGCAACAAGGGTTCAGGTAATTTTATAAAAAAAAAATTTTTTTCAAATGTTTTTTTTTAATTTTTTTTAGGATTTTTGGTGCAATTTTTTTTTTCAAGGTGGCCCTCCACTTTAAGGAGCATTCTTCTCACTGATGACCAATATTAAGGGTATTCTTCTCAATGACCTCCAGTGTAAGGGGCATTATTCCCACTTACCACCAATGTAAGGGGCATTTTCCCAATGACCACTAATGTAAAGAGTATTATTTACACTAACCACCAATGTAAAGAGCACTAGTCACACTGACCACCAATGTAAGAGGCATGATTTTCTATTTCTCTTAAAACAAGGATTCCCCTAGACTTGAGCATTTTTTCAAAGGTTCAGCTAGGATTAAAAGATTGAGAAAAGCTAAATTACTGCATATAAATCAGTATTAAAGGGCCTAGACCGGTGAATTTTATTTCATTTTCTTATCCCGCGATTACTGTTGCTGTCCATCTTATAAAAGGTTTTTGGAGTCAAAAGTCACCTACACAATGTCAGAGTCACCTAGGACAGACTAGACAGAGTTCATTATCTTTTCACCCTGTTAAGTGACAGACACAGCAATGATTGTTATTATGGTTTTCTAAATCTGGCACTTCTGAAGATAACAGTTGATGCCTCTGGAGAAAAACAGTTTTAATGTAAATAGCTCAAGTGAATTTCCGCTGAGTGCCTGACATACGTTGTTATAGCTAAATCTGCCTGGGGGCACCGTTAAGTTCTTAACTAATTTTAGAAAGCCAACATCAGCCAAAGATTTGAGGTGGGACCTCACAAGTGTTGCGTCTGGCTCGGTGTAAGTTTTCTTTTTTTTCTTCACCTATGACTTTAGCACTGTGACTGTAATGACCTGATACAGAAGGGAGGCACTAGGCTTCCTTTAGACATGAGGCTTTACCCCCTCTCTGAAAAAGTGATCCACAGTGGTTTGCTTTTACTGAATATGGCACCACCTCCAGGCCTGTGTTAACAATTAAAAGCCAACAGCACCACAACCACATGCTCCACACACTGTAGCTGAGGGGTTGTGGTGAAGTCCCTTGGACTTGTCGTATAATTTTAATCCTGCCATGGTGCAACCCCAGCAATGTGCACTAACATAGCCGAGGGCCATGTTAACTTGTGGCTTCCTGGTCATGGGGTGGATAAACTATGGCTCAATTGCCTGTTTTTACCATCCCTCAGCCAACCATTTGAAGAAGTTTTGCAATAAACGTAGAAGACAACAGCAGTACTCTGAGTGTAAGCAGGTCTATAGTGTTTACAAGCACTTGATACTCCAGTACCTTCTGTTCAGAATACTGTACACCAACATTCGTGTAATACATCATGAGTTGTACCCAGTACCGGGACAGGTTCGTCTAGTGCCCAGGGCAAGGATGCCGAACTGTGCTCCCCTCCATTGTTAATGCATGGCTTAAAATGGATTTACTGCCTGTGTCCATTCTCTGTCGCCTTGCTCTGCTGCACCCAGGGCAGCTGCCCCCTCTTGCTCACCCATTTTACCTGCCCTGGTTGTACCATCCAGCTGCCTGTGGCATAACCGTTTACTGGCCCACTTTATACTCTTCCACTCAGGTGTCAGGCATTTTATTGAATAATATCTAGCCAGAAGCAAAGTCCATACTTTTTATTAAGCACTTGCAGGTTACATCTTAATGTGATTGTAAACAATAACCTTGTAAAACGGCCCATTTGGTTTAAAATTGACTTTCATCAAACATTTGTGTATAGATATAAAGAAAAGACATTATAAATACCCATTTCCCCCTTTTTATAAGTGATCAAATTTCCTCTCTGTTCTCAGTTGCATAAAATCTGTGGGGGGGGGGGGGGGGGGGGGGGGACAGCAGCACACTGAGCTTTTCAGTAAATGGCTAATAGGCTGGGGGGGGGGGGGTGCCAGGACAAGTCTGATCATTGGAGGAGAGCAGGCTGAGTTCCCAGCGCATCTAGAGAACTGACCATGATGTGTTCTCCTGCTTTGTGTGGCAAGTTTTTAATAGGGAAGCAGAGGGACTGGCAGGAACACCCAGGGATTTAATACAAAGGAAGCAATACAAAGAGAACAGGATACTTTTCCATACAAGTACATGGTACAACAGGCATAGCTCCCAACTGGTAAAAACTGTAGGTGAACAAGTAAAAACCACCAAAACCCGTTCTACCACCACTGCGATCTAAATACTGTTCAATGAACCAATGTGAGCTGCCACTTTAAAGAGTATGCATAAAATATCTGAATCCACCCCTCAATATTGTAGATGAAATAGTGGCGCTACCCTACTACTAATGAGACTGATATAAGCTCTAGCACACACCCTTATAACGTGAAGTGATGTGACGGTGCACTGAATCACAATAAAATGAACCCTATAAATCCGTGTGGAGTGAGTCTCAGTGACCACACACATAAGCACCAGCTACTGATGCAATATACATAATATAACACAAACCACCTAGTACACTGTGATAATGTAACCAAGTGGATAATTGAGCAAGGATGATCTGACACACAAAATAACTGGAAATGCCAAAAAGTGAAAACTAATAAATGTAGAAATAATAACAACACCTTGTGATAACTCAGTGAAAGTGGTATCGTGATACCAGCTTAAAAAGCCCCTGGTACTCTGGGCTGCACAGATGGAAAACTCAAAAAATGATGAATACACAAACGGTATGAAGTAAATATAAACGTGAACAAAAATAAATATATAATATAATATGAAATTTAGTAATGACATGGACATTCATTGTACTGTTCATTTAAGCACAAGAGAATCCATTTTGTTCTCACTGTTGAAATGTGTTCTGTAACCTTCACCTAACACACAGACACTTCTCCTACTAAACGCTCTCTACTCCCCCCTCCCTTTTCAAGGTTTAACTTTTGCAATTGTTCTATTCGCTAGTTTTTAATAATATATTTCTATTTGTTAGCTTTTAATAACATATTGCTATTTGTTAGTTTTTAATAACATCTCACACCACCCCTTTCTTATCTATGTATAAAATAACATGTAATAAACTTTTTCACGGAACGGACATTTTAAACACAGAGATTGAGTCCTGTGAATCTGTTCCTGCAGCTGCAGTATTAACTTTGTTTTAGAGTCCCAATCAGAAATCAGTCATATCAGTCTTGGCGAGCCAGCCAGGAGTTTGGCAGAGTCTCCAGAAGGAACCGCGCTTCGATCGGGATCATCGGGAAACGCAGACCTCAAATGCCGGCTAGGTAAGCTGCCCTTAAGCTTGCTATATTTCTGCCTTTTCCTATGTATCCTATCTGTCGGTTCTCAAGGAAACCAGACCACTCTCGGACCTTTCTGGTTGGGTAACGTGTGTGTGTGAATGTGTTTGTGTCCCCCTTCACGGGTTGGACTGTGTGTGGATAGGGAAAATCCTCTGCAGTTCCCTGCGTTGACTCCTTGTGGGCGACCTGGGTCAGAGGCGCATGGTAGGGTCAGATAAAACTCACAGAGAAGAGAAGAGACTTAATGAGTGTTTTGTCTGTTGTCATAAACCCCTTCTATCCACGTAGATAAGTGGAGACTATTCTTGTAAATCTGCAGATTTGCTGTACTATTTGTTTTAGAGGCAAGAGGGTATAGGCACAAGTAGAGAAGAGAGAAGACTGGCCAGTCATTATGGGCATTAAATTAATTAAGGGAATGAAGGGAGAGAGGCCTTCAGAAAATGCCCAGCGCAAGATGAGCGCTAGAGAATATATGAACCGAAGGTACGGTTCTGCCTATACTGAGCCCCTAGATAAATGGGTAGAATGGACAAAGGGAACAGCTAAACCTTTAAAATCTGAAGGGACTTTTGATTTAAAAGTATGGCAAACTTTTCTGCACGATTATGGCCCACTACTGTGCAGTGAAGGAACGTGGAGAATAGCTTGCACATGGGAGACAGAAGCTAAAGTAGCAAATCAAACTGGCTTGACGGAGATATTTAATAAAAGTACTGCCCAAATTTACTACGTTTGGCCAGAAGACTCTGTAGAGGAGGACCCCCCACCTTATGTGGCTGCCAGTTTGGCTTTAAGGGGTCCACGCACAAAAGCAAAAGAATTAGATTACATGGAACACACAAAAGATGAGCTATGCAATATAGTGGAGAGCAGAGGTTTAACAGCCCCATATCAACCTACAAAGAGGATTTTGGCTCATATCCTAGAAACAGATGATTGGCATAAATCAAAAGGCACATATGCAAACCTAGATCTCTCTGAACTTAAGGCTTTGGCCAGAGAAAGAGAGATAGAGTCTGAACTTCCAGAGCAAACCATAATTTCCAAATTGTGGCAGCAAGATGAAGAGAGAAGGAAGGGAGATGCCAGCCCTTCTGCCCCTGGCATAGAGCAATCTGTTGCAGTTTATCCTGTCAGAACCCAATTAGTTTTTGAAGGTGATGCTGTTGACAGTAAGTCTCAAATTAAATGGCATGTACCTTTTAGTCCCCAAGATATGAGAGCCATATTAGAAGGATTGGGAGATCCTAGAAAGAATCCAATTGGGTTTGCAAACAAACTTAGTGCTGCACAGGAAGCATATGAGGCTTCTGCTACTGACATTCATCAGCTTCTTATTAAAGCAGTGGGAAGCAACATGTCTGGCTATATACTTAAAGAATGTGGTGTAGACGTCAAAAATCTAGGTAAGATGGTTAGTGGACGGGAGGTTTGTGAGAAATTGAAGGAAAAATTGCCCCAAATATATGGACAAACCAGACATGCTGAATTTATGAATGCTAAGCAAGGGAAAGAGGAAGCAGCAGGGGCTTATTGGAGGCGTTTAAGTGATATGGCTGAGGAAGCAGGCATTAAAATAGAGGAAGAGAAGGCGGGAGAAACTGCAAGTCCATCTACACAACTGGTGAAACAAAGGTTTCTTGATGGTTTAATACCCCAGTTGAAAGAAAAGTTGTTCACAGCAAGGCCTGAGGCAGGCAATATGTCTATTCGAGACGTCCTGCCTATCCTGTTGTCCATAGAAAACAGGATTAACCAAAAAGACAGCAAACCCAAGGTAATGTACATGGGGAAGCAGAGAGGAAAAGGAAGAGGAAGAGGCAAAGGCAATTTCAGAAATCATGGCAATCGGGGACCAATTATATGCTACAATTGTGATGGGGAAGGACACATAGCCAAATTCTGCCATCTTCCTGACCGTAGACTAGAAAAGAGCTTAGAGGCCCCTCATGCTGATCCCAGTTCTCTGCCAAAAGCAGTGGATCAGGCATAGGAAAATGGCATGCCAGTATCAATCATGTTAAATAGGGGAGACAATGGTCCCGAGGCCAGAGTAAAAGTATTTTTACAAGAACTCCCCTATCCTGGAGGAGAAACAGAATTAACCTGTTTAATTGATACTGGTGCAAGCCGAAGTGTTTTTAATATAGAGGACTTACCTCCAGGATTATTATCTACAAATGTTATCTCTGGTGTTGGCCTAACCGGGACCTCTACTGATTTGGTTGAGTCCAAGCCACTTAAACTTAGGCTAGGACAGCAAACAGAAATTGTCACTAAAGTGTTAGTTTCAGACACAGTTCCTACCAATCTTTTGGGAGCTGACATTTTGAACCAAATTTTAGCAAACATAGACTACACTCCTACAGGAGTCCAAGTGGTCAGTAGTCTATCAGGAGAAGTTTTAAATTCTGCCTGTGGAGTATTTTTAATCCAAGACTCCACTCTGCCATTTCCACCAGAATTGAAAGTGATTCCCGCTGAATTATGGGCCACCAGCAAATATGATGTAGGTCTGCTGGATTGCACCCCAGTCATGATAAAAATTAAACCAGGAGCCCATCTCCCACAGATTAAACAGTACCCACTGAGTATTGCTCAGACTGAGGGGATAAAGGATCAAATCACTCAACTGAAAGCAGCAGGGGTTGTTGTACCAATTAAGTCCCAGGTCAATACACCCCTGTTCCCAATTGCAAAGAAGCCAGACAAGAAGGGTGGGCAGGTGACATATCGCATGGTGCATGATTTGAGAGCCATTAACAATATAATAGAGGCAGATACCCCGATCGTGCCCAACCCCCGCACTTTACTAAGTGGAATACCTGCCTCCAGCACCTGCTTTACAGTGATTGATCTTGCAAATGCTTTCTTTTCGGTGCCCCTGCACCCAGATTGCTGGCACCTTTTTTCATTTACCCATGATGCCCAAAAGTTAGCAAAGATAAGCTACAATACTGCCAAGAGAAAGTGATCTTCCTGGGTCACTGCATTTCACATGGAATCCGTCACCTAACCCCAGATCGAGTTAAAACTCTACAAAACTTTGAAAAGCCAAGAAATGTCCGGCAACTACGTGCCTTCCTGGGGTTAGTGGGATATTGTAGGGACTGGATTCCAAATGCATCAGAACTTATGGCTCCTCTATATGAGGCTACCACTAGAAACCCTTTCAAACTCACATGGGACAATGAATTGCAGATGAAGGAGCTTATTAAAATTTTGTCTGAAGCTCCCGCCATTGGACTTCCTGACTATACTAAGACTTTCTCGTTGTTCTGTCATGAAGTCAATGGATTTGCTGCAGGTGTACTCACGCAGCTACATGGAGACAAACAGAGGCCTGTGATGTATGTATCAGCCTCATTAGACCCTGTCATCAAAGGCTCCCCCAGTTGTATGCGAGCCATAGCTGCCTGCATTTTGCTGCTAGACAAAGTAACTGAGCTTGTACTAGATTCTGCTCTGATCCTGTATGTGCCACATGCAGTACAGGAAATCATGAATCAAGTAAATACTAGACATGTGTCTGCCAATAGATTTGACAAGTACCAGTCTGCTCTTTTTGCTCCATCGAATTTAACAATCAAACGATGTGTTACTTTAAATCCGGCTACTCTTCTTCCTATAATTGATGAGGAAGATGCAACAAATGGTACTGATGTAGAACCTGAGAGTTTTTCTCATGATTGTATGGCTCTTATGGAGGTAGAAAGGGCCTCTGTCACACCAGCAAAAGATGAGCCCTTATCAGATTGTGACACACACTTATTCGTAGATGGTTCCAGATTTTACACTGATGATGGTCAGCCACACACAGGGTTTGCTGTAACGACACCATTTTACATCAGGAAGCATTGAAACCCCAGATGTCAGCACAGGAAGCGGAGTTGTATGCTGTAGTCAAAGCATGTCATCTCCTAGAGAATCAAAGGGGAAATGTTTACACTGACAGCAGATATGCATTTGGAATAGCCCACGATTATGGGCCTATCTGGAAAGCACGGCACTTTCTGACTAGTGCAGGGAAGCCAGTGAGACATGCAAAACTCATAGAGCGGCTATTTGAGGCCTTTCAGAAACCAGCAGAAGTTGCCATCTTGAAGGTAAAAGGGCATGCAAGGGGAAGTGACATGACAGCCAGAGGAAATGCTTTAGCGGACCAAGCGGCAAAGGATGCTGCCCTTATGGCATTTGGAGTCACATCCACTGTAGGGGTCGCCCAGGTAGCGGGGACAGATTCCCCTCATCAAGAGCAGTGGGATGTAGAAACTCTAATTCAGTTGCAGAACCAGGCCCCTGATGAAGAGAAGGATAAGTGGATCAAATGTAATGCTACCCAAAATCAGCAGGGCCTGTGGAGCGCTGACAACAGGTGGTGTCTACCCAGGAGTTTGTACCCAGTTTTAGCACAGCTGGCACATGGCGTCAGTCATCTCGCTAAGGGCGCGATGGTGGCACTTACTGACTGCTATTGGATAGCACCTGGATTTAGTGCATTTGCAGCCAGGTTTTGTGCTTCATGTCTCACTTGTGCTCTGTACAATGCAGATAGGCCTGTTCATGTTCCCCAAAGGCATTCTCCAAAGCCAGATTTCCCTTTCCAAAGAATTCAAATAGACTACATTCAGATGCCCAGAATAGGCACCTATGAGTTTGCTTTAGTGTGTGTTGACATGTTTTCAGGTTGGCCCGAGAGCTGGCCAGTAGCCAAAGCAAATGCAAAAACAACAGCAAAGAAAATTTTGAATGAAATAGTTTGTAGATATGGAGTTCCTGAAACTATTGAGAGTGACAGAGGAACCCATTTTACTGGGGAAGTAATGAAAGAGGTAATGGAAGCACTTCACATACAGCAAGCTTTCCATACACCTTATCATCCACAAAGTAGTGGTAAAGTTGAGAGACTTAATGGAATTTTGAAAAACAGATGTGCAAAAATTAAAGCAGATACAGGAAAAGGATGGGTGGAAGCTTTGCCATTAGCCCTATATTCTGTAAGAACTACCCCTAAACAACCACATGGGCTGTCCCCCTATGAGATTTTATTTGGAGGGCCACCCAAAACAGGGCTATATTTTCCCCAACAGTTGCAGGCTTCTCACTCTAATCTGTTAGAATATGTTCAGATTTTGCAAAGAACATTGAATAAAATACATGAAGGTGTTTATAAATCTATCCCCGACCCAGATTCTGTTTCAGGTATTCACAGAATCCAACCAGGTGACTGGGTGGTGGTCAAGCGACACGTCAGAAAGCCACTAGAACCAAAATTTGACGGACCACATTTGGTGCTTTTGACAACCGGTTCTGCTGTCAAGTTGGAAGGAAAACCCACCTGGATTCACGCCAGTCACTGCAAGAAAATCCTGAAGTGATGATATCCTTTGAAAAAAAGATGATAATGTTTCTTTTCTTTTTGTTGTTTGTGAGAACTGAGACATGGAAAAATAACCCTTTCATCCAAATGTTAAAATTGTATGCAACCCAAAGCAACGCTAGTAACTGCTGGGTGTGTTCTCACTTACATCCCCAAACAGGAACAATACCCATGATAGCAATGCCTCTCAATTTCACTGATCTAAAACAGGACCAGAATAAATGGCTCATACATAGTCTCCACAGCCAATGAGCACAGATCAGTAACTTTGATGGTTTCGAAACAGATAAACACTCCACAGATTTGTTTAAACATTACATGCCCGTTTAACACTAAATGTAGACGGTTGGGCAATTCAGATTGCACTGGAGCAAAAATTACAGTTTATGGAGGAAACTATGGTCAATATTATTATATCCCAGATCCAGAACTAAATAGAACCCTTTATAGTACAAATTGCTCACAGTTCCCAATATGTGAAAATATCGGTTTCCTGAGATTCCATGTTATTGCTTCCAGTTTTTTAGGAGCAGGCATACCGTCCATACGTAGAGGGTTATATTATATATGTGGAAATAAAGCTTACGCCTGGCTTCCTACTAATGTCACAGGTACATGTTATATTGGGAAGTTAGTACCTGCTTTGGCTGTTCGCAAAGATACAGTGCGACCAGATCAAAGTCCAGAATACCCTTTAGTGTTCAAAAGAGAGCTGTTCACTGAAGGTGACATGACATGGTCATGGTTCCCTTCCTGGACAGGATGGGGAATTGAAGCAATGAAAAGACTAAATAATTACACTAGAATTGTAGATGAGATTATTAACCTTACTACCACTGATAAAGGGTTTATTAAATGAAGAAATGGCTCAGCTTAAAAAAGTAGTATTAGAGCACAGATTAACGCTAAATTATCTCACTGCAGCTCAAGGTGGGATGTGTAAGATATTTCGCACTGACTGTTGTATATACATTTCTGATAATGAGGACATTATTAAAGGGCATCTTGCTAAGATAAGAGAACTACAGAATAAGGCCAGAGATATTGCTAAAGATGGATGGAACCCCTTTCAGGGTTTAGGAGGTTTTGGTGATTTTTTATATGGCATAGCAACATGGTTACAGAAACTAGGCGCTTACATTGTGATGTTTCTATTTCTCATGTTTGTTATTTACTTCCTCATCAGGCTATGCCTCTGTGTGACTACCCGCTGTACCAACAAATGTACCACCAGCCCTGATGAACCCATTATTGTGAGAAAGCTAGGAGAGAGCTGAACAGGACGCCGTCTCTCTGCGCCAATGTAACAGGAGTTACCAGCAATCGGCTGAACGTAACGCGGAGAAGAATGGTGTCAAATAAACAAAAGGGGGGAAATGACATGGACATTCATTGTACTGTTCATTTAAGCACAAGAGAATCCATTTTGTTCTCACTGTTGAAATGTGTTCTGTAACCTTCACCTAACACACAGACACTTCTCCTACTAAACGCTCTCTACTCCCCCCTCCCTTTTCAAGGTTTAACTTTTGCAATTGTTCTATTCGCTAGTTTTTAATAATATATTTCTATTTGTTAGCTTTTAATAACATATTGCTATTTGTTAGTTTTTAATAACATCTCACACCACCCCTTTCTTATCTATGTATAAAATAACATGTAATAAACTTTTTCACGGAACGGACATTTTAAACACAGAGATTGAGTCCTGTGAATCTGTTCCTGCAGCTGCAGTATTAACTTTGTTTTAGAGTCCCAATCAGAAATCAGTCATATCAGTCCACATATGATGTGAAAAAATGCATAGAAAGTTCTAAAAGTGAGGGTGCCTCCAATCCACAATGCTTGTGATAAACTTTCCACCACACCTCAGTGCCGTGATTCCACTGCCTTGTGAATTTCAAACTCACCAGCTGTTAAGGCTTCCCACTCTCGTGTTTGGCCGGCAAAAGTCTTAACCCACTCTCATGGGGGTTACCATGTAAACATTGATGGCCACTGCTGAATGCACCGAACACTCTCATGTACAGCATAAAATGAACAGCACAGATCCCAGTACTTCCGGTCTCGGCCGCGGCCAGAAGTGATGACACCTGACTCTTTTCTGACGCGTATCGTCACTGCCCACATGACTTTATCACTTTTATGACTTTTATGTGCAGTGACGATACGCCTCAGGGAAGAGTCAGGTGTCATCACTTCCAGCCGTGGCCGAGACCGGAAGTACTGGGATCTGTGCTGTTAATTTTATGCTGTACATGAGAGTGTTTGGTGCATTCAGCAGTGGACATCAATGTTTACATGGTAACCCCCATGAGAGTGGGTTAAGGCTTTTGCCGGCCAAACACGAGAGTGGGAGGCCTTAACAGCTGGTGAGTTTGAAATTCACAAGGCAGTGGAATCATGGCACTGAGGTGTGGTGGAAAGTTTATCACAAGCATTGTGGATTGGAGGCACCCTAAATTTCATATTATATTATATTATATTATATTATATTATATTATATTATATATTTATTTTTGTTCACGTTTATATTTACTTCATACCGTTTGTGTATTCATCATTTTTTGAGTTTTCCATCTGTGCAGCCCAGAGTACCAGGGGCTTTTTAAGCTGGTATCACGATACCACTTTCACGGAGTTATCACAAGGTGTTGTTATCATTATTTCTACATTTGTTAGTTTTCACTTTTTGGCATTTCCAGTTATTTTGTGTGTCAGATCATCCTTGTTCAATTATCCACTTGGTTACATTATCACAGTGTACTAGGTGGTTTGTGTTATATTATGTATATTGCATCAGTAGCTGGTGCTTATGTGTGTGGTCACTGAGACTCACTCCACACGGATTTATAGGGTTCATTTTATTGTGATTCAGTGCACAGTCATAGCTCCCAACTGTCCCTGATCTGGAGCAATGTCCCTCTGTCCCTCATTCCTCCTCATTTGTCCCTCATTTTGGTCTGATCTACAGTATCTCAGAAAAGTGAGTACACCCCTCACATTTTTGTAAATATTTTATTATACCTTTTCATGTAACAACACTGAAGAAATTACACCTTGCTGCAATGTAATTTAGTGAGAGTACAGCTTTTATAACAGTGTAAATTTGCTGTCCCCTCAAAAAACTCAACACACAGCCATTAATGTCTTAACCGCTGGCAACAAAAGTGAGTACACCCCTAAGTGAAAAGGTCCAAATTAGGCCCAAAGTGTCAATATTTTGTGTGGCCACCATTATTTTCCAGAACTGCCTTAACCCTCTTGGGCACGGAGTTCACCAGAGCTTCACAGGTTGCCACTGGAGTCCTCTTCCCCTCCTCCATGAGGACATCACCGAGCTGGTGGATTTTGAAGACCTTGCGCTCCTCCACCTTCCATTTGAGGATGCCCCACAGATGCTTAATAGGGTTTAGGTCTAGAGACATGCTTTACCAGTCCATCACCTTTACCCTCGGCTTCTTTAGAAAGGCAGTGGTAGTCTTGGAGGTGTGTTTGGGGTCGTTATTATGTTGGAATACTGCCCTGTGGCCCAGTCTCCGAAGGGAGGGGATCATGCTCTGCTTCAGTATGTCACAGTACATGTTGGCATTCATGGTTCCCCCAATGAACTGTATCTCCCCAGTGCCAGCAGCACTCATGCAGCCTCAGACCATGACATTCCCACCACCATGCTTGATAGTAGACAAGACACACTTGTCTTTGTACTCCTCACCTAGTTGCCGCCACACACGCTTGATACCATCTGAACCAAACAAGTTTATCTTGGTCTCATCAGACAACAGGACATGGTTCCAGTGATCCATGTCCTTAGTCTGCTTGTCTTCAGCAAACTGTTTGCGGGCTTTCTCGTGCATCATCTTTAAAAGAGGCTTCCTTCTGGGACGACAGACATGCAGACCAATTTGATGCAGTGTGCGGTGTATGGTCTGGGCACTAACAGGCTGACCCCCCACCCCTTCAACCTCTGCAGCAATTCTTGCAGCACTCATACATCTATTTCTCAAAGAAAACCTCTGGATATGACGCTGAGCACATGCACTCAACTTCTTAGGTCAACCATGGCGAGGCCTGTTCTGAGTGGAACCTGTCCTGTTAAAGCGCTTTATAGTCTTGGCCACCATGCTGCAGCTCAGTTTCAGGGTCTTGGCGATCTTCTTATCACCTAGGCCATCTTTATGTAAAGCAACAATTCTTTTTTTCATATCTTTAGAGAGTTCTTTGCCATGAGGTACGATGTTGAACTTCCAGTGACCAGTATGAGAGAGTGAGAGCGATACCACCAAATTCAACACACCTGCTCCCCATTCACACCTGAGACCTTGCATCACTAATGAGTTACAAGACACCGGGGAGGGAAAATGGCTAATTGGGCCCAATTTGGACATTTTCACTTATGGGCATACTCAATTTTGTTGCCAGCGGTTTAGACATTAATGGCTGTTTGTTGAGTTATTTTGATGGGAAAGCAAATTTACACTGTTATACAAGCTGTACACTCACTACTTTACATTGTAGCAAAGTGTCATTTCTTCAGTGTTGTCACATGAAAATATATAATAAAATATTTACAAAAATGTGAGGGGTGTACTCACTTTTGTGAGATACCGTATATAGATGTATATAAAATGCACCTTTTATCTATCAAAAAGTGTTTTCCAGCGCTAAACCTTTCATCTGATTTCTAAAATGCTGCATTTAAATTCCAAAAGCCAATATAAAGGAATAGTAGTGGTAAAAAAGCACTTGTGGGTTTAACCAATCTTGTTTTTTTTTACAATTCTCCTTTTAAGGGGGCGTGGCAGGGGGTGTGTCCTATGCCTGCATACTTTTTGCTGATAGGTGTCCATCATTCCCATGTCAAAAAGTTGGAAGGTATGCAACAGGCACATATCAGTAATATGAAATGCTGGGGTAACAAACACTATAAATGATGCAGCATCTCTAAACAGGCAACATAAATAAAACAATGTATTTGAGTAGAATGCCCAACTCCAGGAGTCTCCCTCTCCAGGGAGGGCCCACCAAGTGGACAGAGGAACAGTGCTCAGTCCTACTGCCTCATGATGCTGTTTCCCTTTCTCTACAACTATACCCCACTAAGCTCTACCTACTATTTATAAGCAGTCCTGCCAGAAAGGGTAGGGATGTGACATCACTTACTGGTGGATGTACTATGACGACCCTGAACCTATGTTCACACATATGCACTTTATTGAGCGTTTTTCCATTTACAGAAACACACTACAGTCCATTTAACATGGTTTCCTATAGTACATGTTCCCATCTATGATTTTTTCCGCAAGTGCATTTTTGGAAGGGTCAGGGACTTTTTTTCCCGCAGCAGATTTGCATGTAATAGACTTCAATGGAGTCACAACAGAAACGTAAGTGTTGCGTTTTTGATGTGTTTTTTAACGCGTCTTGTGTTTTTTTTTTCTCTTTAAAAATACAGTATATAACTGGTTGCTAAGGACTTTACAACCTTCAGGTCTGGTATGGATTTGGAGGGCACCCCACACCCAAATAATAAAAAAAATGGTGTGGGGTCCCTCCAAATCCATACCAGACCCTTATCAGAGCATGCAGCCTGGCAGGTCAGGAAAGAGAGGAGACGAGCGAGTGCACCCCCCCTCCTGAACCATATCAGGCCGCATGCCCTCAACATGGGGGGGTGCTTTCGGGGGGCTGTGCCCCCAATGCACCTTGTCTCCATGTTGATGAGGGCAAGGGCCTCTTCCCCACAACCGTGGGCTGTGGTTGTAGGGGTCTGCAGGCGGGGGGCTTATCAGAATCTGGAAGCCCCCTTTAACAAGGGGTCCCCAAATTCTGCTTCAGAGAACAATGGGGTAACCCCTAAAAGCCGCACGTCTAGGTGTCCTAGAGTGGTGAGTAGAGTGGCAACCTCAGCCAGAACTCCAACCAGGCCACGTCCCAATGCATTTCACTCTGTCCCCACACCCAAATGTATGGGGTACATTTTACCCCTACTCATTCAACAAAAAGTGTCACAGTTTTTGACAATTCCTTTATTAAAAATCTAAAAATAATGGCCCCTGGTGTAGATCAAACGTCAATCACGACGCCCGCCGCATCGCCAAATCCAAAAAAAAGAGAGCTCCGCACTCACTGAAGGCTAACAACCACCAGCTCCTAAATAGGTAAGGGAAGGGGCAACCCTGTGACGTTACCCGGTGGCTGCACCCCCTTATGACATCACCGACCACTGCATGCCCCTTACTGTATCTACTTAATAACTGTCAGACGGAGGAGCGGGCAGTCGGCGGTTAGCCTTCAACGAGTGCCAAGCTTGTTTTTTTTTTTTTGGAGTTCGGCAGGCATCATGATTGTAGTTGGATCTACATCAGGGGACATTATTTTTAATAGAGGAATTGTCAAAAACGTGGCTTTTTTTCTATGTGACACTTTTTTTGGTGAATGAGTAGGGGCACAATGTACCTCATACTCATTCACATTGGGGGGAAAGCAGAATCTGGGGACCTCCTTGTTAAATGGGGCAATCAGATTCTGATAAGCCTGCAGACCCCCACAACCACAGTCCAGAGATAAGCCCCCTGTCCCAAAGCACTCCTAACTGTGTAGATTCTAACTGTTGCTTATCCAATTATTAGGCATTTGTTATAAATGGTTATGAGATAATTGTTGTAAAAGGTGTTCCAATTTTATTTGAAATTGTTCTTATCGCCACTAGGTGGCATGTATAGTTTTTTGGATTGACCTTCGGTTTGCCATTTGGTATTTGACCACAAGATGGCGGTAGTTTAAATTTGAATTTAATTTATATATATATATATATATATATATATATATATATATATATATATATATTTACATGTTTTAATTAAAATGTATTAGTTTAACCTTCTTTAGAAATCTAAGAATAAAGTTTTCATTAGTTATTTGGCAAGGATTGAATCAGATTGGATATCCTTCAATGGCGGATTTGTATAAACGAGGAAGCGACGTATCTGATCACATGACCCCTGATGATGTCAGAGCATGCTGACGAAACACGTAGGGTGCCTTGAGAGTGATACGTCACTTCTGCCCCTTGGAACTCAGCTGTTCTGCAAACTGCATTCTCCTTCACATGGTTATATCGCTGCGATGGAAATGGGCTTTTTAGCCTCCCATATGTTTTTACTCTTTGGAAATGTTTTTACTCTTTGGAAATAAACCTTGACGAATTTCACTATGGGAGTCCCTCTCTTTCTTTCATTTTTCCACTGATGACTGGACGTTTGATGTTACGGTTCGAGATCAGGAGAATCACAGACACACAAAATGTAAAATTCATAAAAAATGCAGGTTTAAAAACACAAAATGCACCGCAAAACATGCCTCTAAATCGCATCAACCGCAACCGCATAGATGTGAGCCTAGACTGAAAGAGGAACCTATTAACCCCTGTCTAGAACAATGTTGAGGATGTTCCTGATTTTGGTGCCCCAAATGCAGAGCTGCTGAAGAAAACCTGATCTAAATATGAACTTCTGGGAAATTTTAAAATTTTAGAATTTTAATTTCCTCAAAGTTTAGCTTTAAGCCACATTTTCTGAAGCAGCTCTGCGTTTGGGGCACAACCATCAGCAGCATCCTTAACGCTCTTGTGGGCAGGGTTTAATGGATTCCCCTTTTAGGTAGGCTCCTCCTTGCACTTCCCCAGGAAGTGACGTCACAAGCCCACCCTTTCTGACAAGACCCCTAAAAATAATGGGTAGAGCTTAGTGGGGTGTAGTTGAAGAGAGAGAAGCAGCATCATGGGGCAGAAGACTAAGCAATGTTCTTTTTCCCTTGGTGGGACATCCCTGGAGAGGGACACTCCTGGATTTGGTCAAAAAACACTTTTACTTATCTTTTCTCTAGCTTCTCGTAGGCTCCTCCTCCATGCTACTGGTCCCGTTATACCTCTTCTCTTTGGACATACAGCCATTGGTCGCTGTTTTAGCATCATTAAATACAGCGCAGTAGAGACCAGACCAGTACTACTGCATTGTAAGTGAGGACACCCACCCACAATTCAGAGATTTAGAAAAAATAGATGAGTGCCAGCTGTTGAGGGAGCAAGTAATAAGTCAAATAAATCCTAATACGGGTACTACAGGCAAAAAAACCAAGTATCTAACCCTTGCATTGCAGGGGTGTTCCACTGCAAGGATACATTTTTCATTTCCCTGGAGTTCAGCTTAAATGGTAAGTGTCAGTCATGTGAGTGATGGGTGACAGAGACTGAGAGAAGGTGTCCTCAAAGGAGACTGAATATGTTTCAGGAATGCGGTATATGCTCATGATTAAAAAAGAAACAGACCGCGTACGCAGATACAGGCATACCCCGCTTTTAAGTACACAATGGGGTTTATTTACTAAAGCTGGAAAGTGCAAAATCAGGCTCACTTCTGCATAGAAACCAATGAGCTTCTAACCCAGCTTGTTCAATTAAGCTTTGGTAATAAAACCTGAAGCTCATTGGTTTCTATGCAGAAGTGAGCCTGATTTAGAACTTTCCAGCTTTAGTAAATAAACCCCATTGCGTACTTAAAAGTGGGGTAAGCCTGTACTTGTGAATTGTATATCTAGCCCAAAGGCAAGTTCCTTTTCTTTGTCCTTAGATGGCAGCAGACATTCAGGGTGATGCATACTTACTAGCATTGCAGATGCCTGGAATGTGAATATAAATATTTTTTCCTCCATGAAATTACTAATTTTACTGTCAGAAAATTTCATCAGAACTGAAACTCTCAATTTTGCTAGTTGAGTTGCCAAGACAGAATGCTCTTAGAAAAAAATCTACTTTTAATTTACTTAGAGGGTTTTTTGGGCAGGAAGGGATGATTTAGTGTAGTTGTGTTTATTTTATTAAGTGTTCTTTGTATTTGTTTTTTTCTTCAGCCTTAGTCCACACTGCTGCGATCCTATTGTCGTGCAATTTCCAGTTGCTATTTTGCAGTCCAACTTGCTTGTAACTTTCCTGCGACATTAGAGTCCGTGGGACTCTAAGTTGCATTGAAGTCACCTCAAAGTAGTGCAAGAACGTTTTAAAAGTCGCTGTAACTTGAGTCACATTGATTGGAACGGCCACCATTGAAATTAATATATTTTCACTTGTCATGTGACTCTGTATGTCACATGTTGCCTGTCAAATCGCACCAGAGTGAACCGGAGCTTATTGTGTGAACGTTTACCAAGATTCCTCCATATGTTTTTCCTTTCTTCAATCTATAATTCCTTTCCTTCTTCCTGCCTCTCTACCAGTTCTTTCATAGGACGTACCTTTCCCTCCTCATTCCTCCACTAAAGTAACCTTAATGTATTTAGGGTAGGTTCAATTACCTTGTTAAGTGTTCTTTGTATTTGTTTTTTTTTTAAATAAAAAGAATCACATGTACCTAAGTATTCATGTCCTTTGCTCAATACTTTGTTGAGGCACCTTTGGCACCAATTACAGCCTCAAGTCTTTTTGAGTATGATGCTACAAGCTTGGCATACCAATTTTGGGGCAGTTTCTCACATTCTTCTTTGCAGGACCTCTCAAGCTCCATCAGGTTGGATGGAGAGCGTCAGTGCACAGCCATTTAAAGATTTCTTTGGAAATTTTTAGTCGGGTTCAAGTCTGGGCTCTGGTTGGGCCACTCATGGACATTCACAGGTTGTCCCATAGCCACTCCTTTGTTATTTTGCCTGTGTGCTTAGGTCGTTGTCCTGTTGGAAGAAGAACCTTCGGCCCAGTCTGAGGTCCAGAGCACTCTGGAGCAGGTTTCATCCAAGGATGGCTCTGTACATTGCTATATTCACCTTTCCCTCGATCCTGACTAGTCTCCCAGTTCCTGTGGCTGAAAAACATCCCAACAGCATGATGCTGCCACCACTATGCTTACTGTAAGGATGGTATTGGCCAGGTGATGAGCGGTGCCTGGTTTCCTCCAGATATGACACTTGCCATTCAGACCAAAGAGTTCAATCTTTGTTTGATCAGACCAGAGGAATTTTGTTTCTCATTGGTCAGAGTCCTTCAGGTACCTTTTGACAAACTCAAGGTGGGCTGTCATGTGCCTTTTACCGAGGAGTAACTTCCGCCTGGCCATTCTACCATACAGGCCTAATTAGTGGAGTGCTGCAGACAGTGCTGGGACAAAGCCATCTAGAGCCCAGGGCAAACATGCCAAATTGCGCCCCCCCCTCCAAGATGTATGAGCATTATGTGTCAGCAAAAATACCCCCCCCCCAAAAAAAAATCGAGCACCAATCTGCATGCTTACCCATAAGCATAAATCTCTCCCCAATACAATGCTGAAATCCCCTTCCCAGCACTAATCTTTGCCCCTCCAACCCCCTCAGCCTAAATCCTCTTATTCCCCATATGCCCCCAGCACAAATCCACTCCCCCCTCGAAAAAAAATATTTCCCCCTTTTAGTACAAATCCTCTACCCCTCAAATTTCCCCTGTGAGCACAAATCCCCTCCCCCACTCCAAATCCCCTTTCCAGCACAAATTCACCCCAATTCCCCATCCTAGCACAAATCCCCCCCCCCCCCAAATTTCCACTCCTACCACAAATACCCCCAATCCTCTCTGCTAGCAAGCCCCTCCCCCCACCCCCAGAAAAAATTCCTCTCCTAGCACAAATCCACTCCCGCCCACCATATTACCATAGCACAAATCTTCTTCCCCATCCCCCCTTCCAACACAAAGCCCCTCAATTCACCACTCCTAGCACTCCTCACCACATTTCCCCTCCTAGAAGAATTCTTATCCCCTGCCTCCCCCCCAAATTCCCCCTCCCACAACAATTCCCCTCCCCCCCAACCACATTGTGCTGCCCCCATCTCACATTATACCACAGTGCCCAGGGCAGCCGTCCCTTCTGCCCACCCCTTGTCCCAGCCCTGGCTGCAGAGATGGTTGTTCTTCTGGAAGGTTCTTCTCTCTCCACACAGAAATGCTGGAGCTCTGTCAGAATGACCATCGAGTGCTTTGCCACCTCCCTGACTAACGCCCTTCTACCCAATTGCTTAGTTCGGCCTTCCCCTGATCTATGCCTCGATACAATTCTGTCTACAGACAATTCCTTGGACTTCATGACTTGGTTTGTGCTCTGACATGCACTGTTAACTGTGGGACTATAGACAGGTGTGTGCCTTTCCAAATCATGTCCAATCAACTGAATTTACCACAGGTGGACTCCAATTAAGTTGTAGAAACATCTCAAGGATGATCAGTGGAAAAAGGATGCACCTGAGCTCAATTCTGAGTGTCATGGCAAAAGCTGTGAATACTTATGTATGTGTTTTTTTTTTTGTTTTTATTTTTAATAAACTTGCAAAGATTTCAAACAAACTTCTTTCATGTTGTCATTATGGGGTATTGTTTGCAGAATTTTGAGGAAAATAATGAATTGAATCCATTTTGGAATAAGGCTGTACCTAACAAAATGTGGAAAAAGTTAAGCACTGTGAATATTTTCCAGATCCACTGTAGTGTAGAAAAAAGTCAGCAACTCTGCACTCCTCTTGTCAGTCTTTATTTGCTACATAGCATAGATACAGTACAAAAATGCTAATGCAATAGCCGAAACCCATTCACATTTTTCTACTGTATCTTTGTTATGTAGCAAATAATGTTTGACCAAGTTTCTGTTTTTTTTCTGCGGTGGATTTTTTTTTTTTTTTCAACTGGCGGCTGGCTTTCTCATGAAAGTGGTCTGAGACGCTCCTTAGCTGCTGGATCGCATTCAGAAGCAGCAGGAGCGGACGTCCCCCCTCCTCCCACCACTCACATGTCTTTCTCAGGCTTACAGTTTTCACCGACGTGCCTGAGAAACGATCCGACGTTGCTGCCGGCTGGTCACAGAGGCGGACAGAGATCAGATTGTCTCTGATCGCCTCTATGGCCTTGGAGGATCGGAGCCAAGTCATGACAATTTTTGTTTTTTAAAGCAAAAGATCAAAAGAGAGATTTGGGGTCTTTTTGACCCTAGATCCTGACATAAAGAGGATCTATCATCCTTATTTTTATTACAAGGAATGTTTACATTCCTTGAATTAGGAATAAAAGTGATAAAAAAAAATTAAAGGTACAGTTTAAAAATAAAATAAATAAGAAAAAAAAGAATTTAAAGTGCCCCATCCCTCCATGCTTGCGCACACATATGTAAATGTTGTTCGCACCACACATGTGAGGTATCGCTGCTGCGAACATTAGAGCAATAATTCTAGCGTTAGACCTCCTTTGTTATTCTAAACAGGTAACCTGTAAAAATGTTTAAAGCGTCACCTATAGAGATTTTTAGGTACTGTAGTTTGGCACCATTCCACGAGTGTGCGCAATTTTAAAGCGTGACATGTTAGGTATCTATTTACTCGGCGTAACATCCATCTTTCATAATTTACAAAAAATTGTGCTTTTATTAAATTCATTAAAGTGTATTTTTTCTCAAAAAATTATGTTTGAAAAACCGCTGTGCAAATACTGTGTGACACAAAAAACTGCAATTATAGCCATTTTATTCCCTAGAAAAAGCTTGGTCTTCAAATGGATGATTTTTTATTTTTTTCATTATTGTGAGCTGTCGCTTTACAGTTCATTACTGCATTAAAAAAAAATAGAGCTTTTTAAACTTATCATAAACCACCAAAATGGTACAGCGCAATTATTTCATGAAGTACAGTGCTATCATTTGTAAAGGATTAATTGCGGAGATAACCTGCACCAGTGATGATCACTCTCTGCTTAAGCTTAGATTGTTGTTTCATGAGCTGGAAATCTCTGCGCAGAGTAAGGTTTAAGAATGGATGAGTCAGTTTTTTTCATTCAACTGGTGGGTTGAATGGAAAAAACTGACTCGATTATGCTATCCACATCAGTCAATGTGGATGGGGAAATCCCCCTTCTGAGCTATAGTATTCTGACAACGGGGAGACTTTCCTGCTGTCAGAATACACTGATCAGTACTGCCAGCTATAGCCCACGTTGCTGATTGAGTGGGAAAAACCCAACAGAAGTCGATCAGTAGACTGACTTCTGTACAACCACTATGCCCATACATGGATCAAAATTCAGCCAGTCCCTCTTAAATGGGCCAAATATCGATTCATGTAGGGCCGGCTTGAGAATGCAAGGCTAATGCCGCGTACACACGAGCGGACTTTCTATCCTACTTGGTCCGGCACACTTTCCGACGGACTTTGTCCGCCAGGTGCGCCGGACTTTAAAACGAACGGACTTGCCCACACACGCCGGGATTTTCCGGCGGGCTAAGTCCGCCCGTCTTTCCGACGGACTTTCGCCGGAGTTCCGGCGGACTTTCAGAATGAACGGACTTGCCCACACAAGGACAAGTCCGTTCATTTTGAACGTGACTCAGGTGCGACGGGACTAGAAAAGGATGTCAATCTTGCCGCTTTTATCGGCGAGATTGACACCTTGCGAGCCCCGTCGCGGGGCATACCAGGCCCTTAGGTCTGGTATGGATTATAAAGGGGAACCCCGCTACGCCGAAAAAACGGCGTGGGGTCCCCCTAAAATCCATACCAGACCCCGATCCGAGCACGCAGCCTGGCCGGTCAGGAAAGGGGGTGGGGACGAGCGAGCGCCCCCCCCCCCTCCTGAACCGTACCAGGCCGCATGCCCTCAACATGGGGGGTGGGTGCTTTGGGGGAGGGGGGCGCCCTGCGCCCCCCCCCAAAGCACCTTGTCCCCATGTTGATGAGGACAAGGGCCTCTTCCCGACAACCCTGGCCGTTGGTTGTCGGGGTCTGCGGGCGGGGGCTTATCGGAATCTGGGAGCCCCCTTTAATAAGGGGGCCCCCAGATCCCGGCCCCCCACCCTATGTAAATGAGTATGGGGTACATGGTACCCCTACCCATTTACCTAGGAAAAAAGTGTAAGTAATAAAACACACTACACAGGTTTTTAAAATATTTTATTAAACAGCTCCGGGGGGGATCTTCCTCCGGCTTCGGGGGTCTTCTTCCGGCTTCGGGGGTCCCTCCGCTTCATCTTCTCCCGGCGTCCGGTTGGTTCTTCTCCGCTCTCCGGCCTCTTCTCCCGGTGTCGCAGGTCTTCGGCCGGCCCCTCCGCTCTCTTCATGTAGCTCTATTGCGAGCGGAGGTCCGGACTTCTGGGCTTCTTGGCTTCTTGGCTTCTTGGCTTGGCTTGGCTTGGCTTCTCTTCTCTTCCCCCAGATGTTGACACGACGCTCTCTCCGGCTGGACTGGTTTCTGAGGGCTGCGTTGTGACTTATATAGGCGGAGACCCCGCCCCCATATGATGTCACAGTCCCTGGGCATGCTGGGACTGTGACGTTTTAGGGGGCGTGGTCGGGGGGCGTGGTCGACCACGCCCCCTAAAACGTCACAGTCCCAGCATGCCCAGGGACTGTGACATCATATGGGGGCGGGGTCTCCGCCTATATAAGTCACAACGCAGCCCTCAGAAACCAGTCCAGCCGGAGAGAGCGTCGTGTCAACATCTGGGGGAAGAGAAGAGAAGCCAAGCCAAGCCAAGCCAAGAAGCCAAGAAGCCAAGAAGCCCAGAAGTCCGGACCTCCGCTCGCAATAGAGCTACATGAAGAGAGCGGAGGGGCCGGCCGAAGACCTGCGACACCGGGAGAAGAGGCCGGAGAGCGGAGAAGAACCAACCGGACGCCGGGAGAAGATGAAGCGGAGGGACCCCCGAAGCCGGAAGAAGACCCCCGAAGCCGGAGGAAGATCCCCCCCCGGAGCTGTTTAATAAAATATTTTAAAAACCTGTGTAGTGTGTTTTATTACTTACACTTTTTTCCTAGGTAAATGGGTAGGGGTACCATGTACCCCATACTCATTTACATAGGGTGGGGGGCCGGGATCTGGGGGCCCCCTTATTAAAGGGGGCTCCCAGATTCCGATAAGCCCCCGCCCGCAGACCCCGACAACCAACGGCCAGGGTTGTCGGGAAGAGGCCCTTGTCCTCATCAACATGGGGACAAGGTGCTTTGGGGGGGGGGGCGCAGGGCGCCCCCCTCCCCCAAAGCACCCACCCCCCATGTTGAGGGCATGCGGCCTGGTACGGTTCAGGAGGGGGGGGGGCGCTCGCTCGTCCCCACCCCCTTTCCTGACCGGCCAGGCTGCGTGCTCGGATCGGGGTCTGGTATGGATTTTAGGGGGACCCCACGCCGTTTTTTCGGCGTAGCGGGGTTCCCCTTTATAATCCATACCAGACCTAAGGGCCTGGTATGCCCCGCGCTCGCCGCAATAGGAAGATTTGTTTTTCCTATTGCAGCGAGCGCGAGATGCAATACCATCCCCTCGTGTCGTATTTGGTCTGTCGGACCAGCCTACACACGAGCGGGCTTTCCGTCGGACCAGCACACACACGAGCGGACTTTCCGCCCGAAACTGAGTCCGACGGAAAGATTTCAAACATGTTTGAAATCTAGGTCCGGCGGGCTTTTGGGAAGAAGTCCGCCGGAAAAGTCCGCCGCCGCCCACACACGGGCGGATTGTCCGGCACACTCTGGTCCGCCGGACCAAGTATGCCGGAAAGTCCGACCGTGTGTACGCGGCATAAGAGTGCAATACAGTGTGCACAGAATGGTGAGATCTGTGGCCCACCGCAATATCACAAAGTGCATCGTGCCTTGTGGTCACTGTAGTGCAGCTGAGGTGACAATGAGGTGACCCTAAAAATTATTGCATCTGCAATGGATTACACTGTGCATGCTGTATTCCCATTAATTACAATAATGCACGTGTTTTACTGCACGTTACTGTAACACAAGGGTGTGCATGAGCTCAAAAAATATGGTAATAACGTTTTTTTACTAGGATTGTCCAAAAATAATCAAATGGAAATATTCATTGTGTAGCACCCTGATGTTTGGGCAGGGTTGCTATCAAATGTATCTGCCAAGTGATAATTGCCTTGGCTAATTGATAGGAGGTCAATTGAATGGATTTCTGGAAATCCTGCACTTCTCTCTTCTGTCACTAGATGGCTGGGTATCTTGTGGCATTAAATAAGACAAGGGCATTGCAAGGACAGATTATGAATGAATGGGGTGTCTCAGCCAATGGGCAGGGATTTTCTTGGGTCCCTTGGCCTGCTGGGAGAGCCTATTTATTTGGGTGGAGTCAGGGGATTGGGTTCAGTGCCACCTGGACGGCTGTCTGAGTGGAAGTGTTGTAATGCCCTGGGTTGCTAGGCCATAATCCTTGGGCATATCCCAGGGACATTTGGCTGCTAGGCTGTCTGAGGGCCTATCTAGAAGCAAGAGGGCAGCATAGGGTTGGGACTGCAGCTTGCAGTCCAACCAGAAACAACAGTTCTGCCGGCAGGAGAACCATCCACCTTGCTACCGGAGACCACTGTGAGTAGCTGAAGGAAGTACCTGAGCAGTATTCTCACCAGGCGGGGACAGTGAAGAATTGGCAGCAGGTGCCAAGCCAGGGACCCAGCCAATGGAGGTGACACTTGCAGATCATTATTGTGTGCCAAGCCAGGGACCAAAGAGGCCAGCGGGGTGACGCTTGAGGAGTATCTGTGTGTGCCAAGCTAGGGACCCAGCGGGGACACGGGGGTAACGCTTAGGGTGATACTGCGTGAGAAGATTGGAAAAGTTCAGGAGATCCAGTGGCGAGTGGATCTGTTAGCCTAGTGAAAGACGGGGAGCTCAGTGGAGTGAAGTTCTACAATAGGAGATTGTAGAAGAAGTAAAAGAGTTCATTGCAACCTTTATTAGAAACTGTTACAAGATTGTTGCCATAGGAGACAGCAGCCCTACACATGCAAACGTGGTGTCTAGCTGGATGCCTTTCCCTGCATGGCTGTCTGCCTATAGAAGTCTTGGAGTCTGCCAATTAACATTTCATCTAATAAAGTGTGTCCTGGCCCTAACCCTTTCTCCCCAGTTCTTTTTAAGAAACAACAAATCTCTTTGCATTCAAGAAGTGTCTGGAGCCCATCAATCTACCTTGCATTACACCCACTATTATTATTATTATACAGGATTTATATAGCGCCGACAGTTTACGCAGCGCTTTACAACATTAGGGCAGACAGTACAAGTACAATACAATTCAATACAGGAGGAATCAGAGGGCCCTGCTCGTTAGAGCTTACTATGCCTTGTAACCCACTCTACACAGAAGGATGTCAGCTGTCCCTAACTCTGGAGGTCACCATTGGGCTTCAGGGGCCCCGGGACCTTACTACAATTGCTTTTACATAACCTTGAAAAGAAGACCCTACTGCACATTGATTTTTTGAGTTTTTTTTATTACAACCATTTGTAGGCAGGTGCAATCCAGCTTCTTCACTGCAGGTGGCGCTCATTTGTTCTGGCAATGCAGATGAAAGAGGAAGTTAACCGGTTCCCGACCGGCGCACGCCAATGTACTTCGGCAGAATGGCACGGCTGGGCAAATGGGTGTACCCGTACGTCCCTTTAAATTTGCCGCCGTGCCATTGCATGCGTGCACCGGCTGGGAACTCCGTGAGTTGGGTCACGGGTCCCGCAGACTTGATTGCCGCGGGGATACCCGCGATCGCCTCACGGAGAGGAAGAACGGGGAGATGCTAATGTAAACAAGCATCTCCCCATTCTGCTTAGTGACAGTGTCAATGATCTCTGCTCCCTGTGATTGGGAGCAGAGATTAGTGACATGTCACACGTAGCCACGCCCCCCCCACAGTTAGAAACACTCCCCAGGACATACTTAACCCTTACACTGCCTCCTAGTGGTTAACCCCTTCACTGCCAGTGTCATTTACACAGGAACCAGTGCATTTGTATAGCACTGATTGCTGTATAAATGACAATGGTCCCAAAAATGTGTCAAAAATGTCTGATGTGTCCGCCATAATGTCACAGTCATGATAAAAATCGCTGATCGCCGCCATTACTAGTAAAAAAAAAAATTATCAATAAAAATGCCATCTATCCCCTATTTTGTAGACGCTATAACTTTTGCACAAACCAATCAATAAACGCTTATTGCGATTTTTTGTTTACCAAAAATATGTAGAAGAATACGTATCGGCCTAAACTGAGGAAAAAAATGTTTTTTAAAAAATTTTTTGGGGATATTTATTATAGCAAAAAGTTAAAAATAATGCGTTTTTTTTCCAAATTGTCGCTATTTTTTTGTTTATATCGCAAAAAATAAAAACCGCAGAGGTGATCAAATACCACCAAAAGAAAGCTCCATTTGTGGGAAAAAAAGGATGTCAATTTTGTTTGGGAGCAACGTTGCATGACCGCGCAATTGTCAGTTAAATGGACGCAGTGCCAAAAAAAAAACCGCACTGGTCGGGAAGAGGGTAAATTCTTCTGGGGCTGAAGTGGTTAAGAGAAGCTTTGTTTCATGATGATTGCCTTGTCACTCAAGCAGTGATCTGGTTGGATTCACATGTCCCACGTGACCCTGGTGGCCATATTAGGTCAGGCAGAGTCTATTTAAGTCTCTGACCCCTGGGTTTGGTGCACTTTATGCAAGTGAACAGGTTAGGGACAAGTTCCCTGTCTGACAGGGACAGTAACAGTGGTAAGGAAAGGTTCCAGTTCAGTAGGGGGAGAGCAGGATCTACGTCTAACTCTTTAGGAAGCTTCCTATTTGAGATAGACCGACCAGGCCACACATCGGTATAATAATCTACCAGCATGTCTTTAAGAGTGTCTGGTGTAACCCCACGTAAGCACAGGGAAAATATGCAAAATCCACACAAGGCTAGGATTTGAACTGTTGACCTCCTGCTGCAATGCAGATTTGCTAACCACCAAGCCACCATTAGAATTGTTTTTATTCATGTGTTAAAAAAAAAAAACTCTAAAGCTACATTAGTCAAAGGAGTCATCTGCTCATCACTTGATGTCTTGTCTGCTTGTCATATGATTTCCTGACTGAGAAACCAGCAACTGTTTTGTTTTTCGATAAATGACCTTAAGATAAGTGGCTAGATCAGCTGATAAGAGCAAGAACAAGAGAAACACATCTATAATTGTTAAGGAAAGAGACCAATCCAATCCAGTTATATTTGCTCTGTCATGATGAGATTTTGAAGTTCAGTTTATAAATTGTAAATTTATAATTTATTTCTATTACAAGGGATGTTTACATTCCTTGTACTAAGAATAAACATTATCCAAAAAAAAAAATGTAAAGGGTAAGTGTCAAAATATAAAAATAAAAGTAAAAAAAAAAAATAAAGTTTAGCGCCCCCTTCCCCGTGTGCTCGCATGCAGAAACGAACGCATACATACATCACGCTTGCATATGTAAACGGTGTTCAAACCACACATGCGAGGTATCGCTGCGAACGTTAGAGCAAGAGCAATAATTCTAGCCCAAGGCCTCCTCTGTAACTCTAAATTGGTAAACTGTAGACATTTTTAAAGTGTTGCCTATGGAGATTTTTAAGTACCGAAGTTTGGCGCCATTCCACGTGTGTGCACAATTTGAAAGCGTGATATGTTAGGTATCTATGTACTCAGGGTAACATCATATTTCACATTATGCAAAAAATTGGGCTAACTTTAGTGTTTTGTTTTTTTAATTCATGAAACTGTTTTATTTCCCCAAAAAAGTGTTTTGAAAAATTGCTGCGCAAATGCTGTGCGACATTAAAAGTTGCAACAACCACCATTTTATTTCCTAGGGTCTCTACTAAGAAAACATATATGATGTTTGGAGATTCTGAGTAATTTTCTAGCAAAAAGTGATGATGTTTACATGTAGGAGAGAAGTGTGAGAATTGGCTTGGGAGACAAGTGGTTAAGAATAAAACGTAATATACTCACAAACAATAAAGAGCAACGCGCCCATCACAAATTTTGAACAGATAGACCAGAACTGGTAGCACACCTCCAGATGGACCAAGAAGATGTCCCAAAGTTCTGCAGACACTAACGTGTTAGGCTGTGATAAAGAGGGGGCACCCTCGAAACACGTTAGCATCTGCAGAACTATGGGACATCATTCTTTCCAGCTGGAGATGTGCTACCAGTTCTGGTTGATCTGCTGGAAATTTGTGATGAACTTGTAGCTCTATATTGTTTGTGGGTATATTACTTTTTATTCTTAAATAAATGGTGTCTTGGTTAATTCAGATTCAGAATAATTTATTAATCCCAAAGACAAATTATTGCACAAGGCTGTTACGCCCCCTTCTTTTGTTCAGAATTATTTTGTATTTATGTAAATCTGTAAAGAAAAAGAAACAAATAAAGGAATAATGGATGAAAAAAGAAAGAATAACAGATGGAGGAAGGAAAGGAATCTTGGTATGAAAGAAGGGAGAAACACAGGAGGAAGGAAAAGAATTATGGATTGAAGGAGAAAGGAACTTACGGAAAGAAGAAATCTTGATATGGAAGATGGAATTAAAGAAGAAGAAAGGAGTGAAGGAAGGTTTGAGTTGAAGAGAAGAGAAATGGAGGGAGGAAGGAAAGACATCCCAGAGGAAGTCACGGGTGACGAAACCGGTAGGAGGAGCTTGATCGGCTGACATGTAAGGAACCAGGAAGTGCTGTGGACACAGGCTTAGGACGGGATGAACACCGCTGATCTGGTTTTAGGTGACACTATCATCCCATCACACATGAGTATTTTAAGGCGTGTTGTTTTATCATGAAATGTGAGTGTAATTCTTGTGGAGTTTAAGCTGTAATAAATGTTTTAAAAAAAACTATATCACACTATTGCAAGCCTTTGTTGTTTCTACATGCGACATATGTGAGAGGAAGTTGCTGGTAACCAGGAGGAAGGAGTTGTCCTTTTGAGCCAAATAGCTACCACAGGAAGGATGAATTACAGGAGGATCTCTTAAGCTGTTAACATTTACTACAGGCTTTTATACAAAGCCCTTAAGGTGAGGGTACATCTGGTGGAGGGTACACTAGGACTGTGTGCACACTGCATGAAGGCACCAACATCACTTTTATCTATGTTTTTATGATGGATTGTCAAAGATTCTCATTCAACAATTATTAAGGATATTGTGCAGCACACAGAGCACTGGCACTTTATTTTGAATGCTATTTGCACGGTTTTGGATTTGTTTCATATATTTAATATTGATATAATACATAAGTTTAATATTTTTTTATGTCTGTGCAATATATATATATATATATATATATATATATATATATATATATATATATATATATATATATATTCTTTCTATTTATTTTTTTACAGTAAATAGTTTTTTATTTTAAAAGTATTGAAGTTAACAATGACATAGTACATGGACATCAGATATTTACAGAAGGTCACAAGGGTCAGAAGTATCAAATTGAGCACAGCTGGTATTAAGTTTCTCAAGTATATAACAGTCTTATTCAGATTGAGCAGTACGGCAGTCATATACAACATATTATCTCCGGATTTAGAAGGGAAAGGGGGGCTTGGGGAAGAGAAAAGGGGGGGATTATGAAGGGGATTAGGGGGGAGGGAAGGGAGGGGAGGGAAGGGGAGGGGGAGGGGGGATAAGAAGCATGTTATAGAACGAACATTTCCAGCGTCATCAAAGAAACAGTATAGGATACAGTAGTGTCACTTAGGACTTCCCTATGAGCCCTAGGGCTCCTGACCATTTGCATCAATCCATTGATCAATCCATTGAGACCAAACCTTATCAATTTTTTGGGGGCAATTTTACTCTCATATGTTAGTTTGTATAATGGTAGGACAGAGTTAATTGTGGCCATCCACATATGATGCGTGGGAGGGGTGGGCTGCTTCCACTTAAGGAGAATCTCTCGTCTAGCATAGTATAAAGCATAAAACAAAAACAGTTTTTCATGCCTAGAGGCTTTAATATTTTTCATGATGCCAAGCAATGCCATGGCCGGGTCTAAGCTGAGAGACCAATCCCCAAAGGACTCTAGAACATGCAATATGTTCTCCCAAAAGGGACGTATTAGAGGGCATGACCACACCATGTGAAAGAATGTGTCGGGGGAGGAACTACATCTGGAGCAAAGGGCACTCACCTCCAGTCTCACGGGGGTGTAGTACGCCCGGTGTAGGAAATTAAGTTGGATGAAGCGATCATTTGCTGAGATCATCTTAGTAGTATAGTCAGTTACCATTTCCTCCCATTCCTCTTCAGTCAAGTCCGGGATGTCACTCTTCCACTTATTGTAAACTTTGGTCAGAGACGTCATATGCACGAGGGAGAGGTAAAAGTAGAGGGAGGAGAGGGGCTTATCCAGGATTTTAGAGATGAGTAGTTGTTCTACAGAGTCAGTCAGTCGGGGAATTGGGCCTGTATTGCATGCCTGAGTTGGTAGAATCTAAATGTCATAGAGGTGGGGACAGCATATTTAGCCCTAAGTGTCTTGAAGGAGGAGAAGGATCCGTCAGTGTAGATATGTTTAATGGTGATTATCCCTTTGGATACCCATAATTGGGGGTCCTGAAGCTTATAGAGGTGTGATAACATGTGGTTGCCCCATAAGGGTGTGTGGAGTGAAATTGTGGAAGCTGTTTTGTAGATTGTCCTCGCCCTCTGCCATACCTGTATTGTCGTGCGCATCAGAGTCGTCGTCTGAGGGTGGGCTCTAGGCCCTCTATAGGTTAAATTACTCAGGGCCGCGTGGGAGCCCAGAATGGCTGCCTCAAGAGTCACCGCCGGGTTCTGTCTGGGCTGGTCAAACCACCACCGGACCGTCACCAGGACCGCCGCCCAGTAGTAGAGCTTAAAGTGGGGCATGGCCAAGCCCCTCTGTGATAGGGGGAGTTGAAGCGTCCGCCTCGCCAATCTCGAAGTTTTCCCCGCCCAGACAAAAGTGGAGATAATGCTATCCAGCTTTTGGAAGAAGGATTCAGGGATAAGGGACGGGGTGTTCCTGTCATCTATTTATTTACTGTTTGGTCTCAGCGCTGCACATTTGCTATATCATTTTGTATTGTTACTTATAGGGAAGTGTGCGGAGTGCTGGCAGCTGTCTATTTGATTTTATATTTTATTTTTTATTTTCACATTATTTTTCATCATATTTATTAATTTTAGCAGCTCACAAGGTTCCCACCTATTTGAGGAAGGAAAGAAATTATGGTTTGAAGGAAGTACTAATTAAGGGATAAATGGAATTATGGATTGAAGGAAGAGAATTATGGATTGAAGGAAGGAGGAACAAACAGAAGAAAGGATGAATCTTTGTATGAAAAAAACATGTTAAAAAAAGAGGAAGAAAAGGCGTTTAGGGTCGAAGGAAAGAGAAACAAGGGCAGGACATGAAAGAATTATGTGCTGAAGGAATTACTAAGAGAGAAATAGAATTCTGAATTGGAGGAGGAGGAACGAATATAGGAACGTAGGAATTTTGGTATCTTGGTATGAAAGAAGGAAGTAAAGAAAGAGAAAGGAAAGAAGTTTTGGACTGATAGAAGTAGAGATGGAGGGAGGAATTGAACAATGGTTGAGTTGACAAAAGAAATAAAAATGGGAAGAATAGAAAAATGAAAAGGGATTACAGTAGAAAGAGTAATATAGAAGGATAGAAAGAAGGAAAGAAGGAAAGGAAATATGGCAATAGAGAAATATGGTAGAAGAAGAGAAGGAAGAGAATTACTGATGGGAGGAGGGGGGGGGGGGGTGAAGGTTTTCAGAATGACAAAAGGAAGAAAAGTACAGGAATTATGGGGGATGGAAACAATAAAGGAAAATAAGGAGGAAATAATTATGCAAGGAAGGAAATTAGGATAAAAATATTATTAAGGAAGGTAGAACACTACGAAACATTTTGCATCACTTCCGGTCCATTCTCTTTAAAGCGGTAGTAAACTGCTGCAGAATTAAAAAAACAAAAACCTGTAAGACAATGGCATAATGTGCTAGTATGCATCGCATACTAGCACATTATGAAATACTTAATTAGAACAAAGAAGGGAAAGATGATTAATGCGCTACCCCAAAAAACACAAAAAACAAAAAACAGCTGCTACAAACCATGTGACAAAAAGGAAAACAAGTGTGAAGTAAATTGTAGCGCTAAAAACACATATATAAGTAGTATATGTAAAGTTCAAAGTGCATATATGCGTAGTGTCCCAAGAAATGAAAGCAAATATGTAATCAAAGGGAACAAAAGTCCACAGTGGAAAAAATAATCCGTGTGAATAATCTTGTCTGCTTCCCAACCGTCAGCTTGTATATCATCAACTTAAGCGAATAGATGAAATACGCTTACCAGAGAAGTTGGATTCTACTGCCGTAAGCATAGAATCAATGGAGCTTAGTGCCACCCAGGGCGAAGTAGTGGAGTGTTGGAGGCAAGGGTAGAGCCTCTGCAGGACTGGGACATCCCCTCTTTATCCGCCAAAGCAGAGCCAAAGATGAATTCCAAAAAAACGAAGTGGTTCCTCAGTTCCCCAGTATATGTGGAAAAAAGAAGGGATGCTCCCACATAGTGTAATTCTGGGTATTTTTATTTATAAAAAAAACACAATACATATAAAAAAATGATCACAGAATAAAACAAAATAAAAAGCAGTGTATAGGGTCTGTAAAAAGCCACCCTGTTTTTTTTTTTTTTGTGTTTTTAGCGCTACAATTTACTTCACACTTTAGAACAAAGCCCTTCCAGCGGCATCTGCTCAATGCTGAGAGGCCTGACATCTTCCCCCTTCCTTCTGGGTTTGCGGGCTCGGGTGCTGTGAGTGGCCAGAGCCGCATTGACGTCACTCCCGCGCATGCACACGGGAGCCCTCGGTTCTGGCAAGAAGCTCTGAAGGTCCAGCATGGTACGCCGGACCATCACAGCAAATGCGCCGGTGAGGTCACCTGCTGCATGCAGGGTGAATAACTCCTTAACGGTGCAAGGTTAGGAGATAATCATTTTACTTACAGGTAAGTCTCTGTCCCATCCTCTGATAGCATACAAAAGCTATTTACAGTATTAGCTGATTCTGGGTCACAAGAGAATGTTAGTAAATGTTCTCCTGTGACCAAAAAGAGAGCAAAAAAGGTTTGTCCTTATTTTTCTTTTAACCACTTACGGACCGCCCACCGCAGTTTTACGGCGGCTGTTTGAAGGAGGATATCGTTGTTATGGCAGCAGCTAGCTGCCATAACCCCAGTATCCTCTTCTTCAGCGGGCGGTCTGCTACAAGATAGAAGTGGTCTCTGCGGCGGATTCGCAACAAGATCACTTTTATCAGTGGCAGGAGAGGGCCCCTCCCACAGCGATCCGGTGCCCTCCGCCGCTTACCGGAGCCGTCGGCAGTGGCGGAGGCGATCGCGTTCGTCCCCTGGGCTGACATGACGAGTGAGGGGAAGATGGCCCCCACCCGTCTTCATGGCACTGCAGGGTGGAAGCGACGTAAAAACGTCACTTCCGCCCATACCTCTTAAAGCCACATTTTTTCAATGTCATTTTTTCAAATGACAATTTTTATTTTTTATTTTTTTTTACTGCATTTTAGTCTAAATGTGAGATCTGAGGTCTTTTTGACCCCAGATCTCATATTTAAGCGCTCCTGTCATTTTTTTTCTATTACAAGGGATGTTTACATTCCTTGTAATAGGAAATAAAGTGACAATTTTTCTTTTTTTTTAAACAGTGTAAAAATAAAAAATAAAAGGTAAAATAAATAATAACAAAAAAAACCTTTTAAACGTGCCCCGTCCTGACGAGCTTGCGTGCAGAAGCGAACGCATACGTGAGTAGCGCCTGCATATGAAAACAGTGTTCAAACCACACATGTGAGGTATCGCCGTGATCGGTAGAGCGAGAGCAATAATTCTAGCCCTAGACCTCCTCTGTAACTTAAAACATGCAACCTGTAGAATTTTTTAAATGTCGCCTATGGAGATTTTTAAGGGTAAAAGTTTGTCGCCATTCCACGAGCGGGCGCAATTTTGAAGTGTGACATGTTGGGTATTAATTTACTCGGCGTAAAATTATCTTTCAAGATATAAAAAAAATTGGGCTAATTTTACTGTTGTCTTATTTTTATATTCAAAAAAGTGATTTTTTTCCCAAAAAAGTGCGCTTATAAGACCGCTGCGCAAATACGGTGTGAAAAAATGTATTGCAATTGATAAGGTTGGAAATAATAGGTTGGAGTTCTACTTAAGTTGTTTTTCATTTTTCTGTATAATGTGTGCATGTCAGTTGTAAGACGTAGCTTAAGTTTTTCCAGATGTGTAAGTCCAGCGTCATGTATGTTGAAATTATACTGCTTGTTACCTTATATGGAAATTTGCTCAAACTGATGATCCTGTAACCAGTCTATAAAAAGCCCCAATAAAGAGCCGACAGGTGCAGTTGACAGTACGGGACCTTTAAGGCTCGGATCTGATATACAGAAACCTATATTCTGTGTCTTATTTCTTTGATAGCTAAATTTGGCAAAGCAATATAAACTAGAAGCAGTTAAGTTGAAAACTGCATCTAACATTCTGGCGCCCGAACAGGGACGCACCGATGATACTTCAAGAGGTGGATGAATTGGACTGACGGAACAAAAGGACAGGCATTCCGGGAACCACAGATTGAAAACCTGCGCAGGTAAGAAAAAGCTTTATTTTTCTTATATTCTGTGCTCCCCTGATTTGTGCCTATCCGTTCTGTCAGTTACGGTTCTCCTGGTTTTAAAACACCAGCCTCTGTAGTGGTGAATCTAGAATTACTGCATATTTTGGTTTATATTGCTGGAATTATTTGTTGTTTGTTGTTTGTCTGTCTTGTTGAGAAAGTGAATGAGCCTTGCCAAGGTTGGTATGAATTGAAAGAATATCATCCCAATGAGCGACAGAATGCGCCTTTACCTCACATGATGAGTTTGGGGGTCTGACGCTTAAGTTTGATATTCAATTTAATTCATAAACCATAGACGGGTTGAAAGTATAAGCCCTGTCTGCTCCATAAAGCAGGGATAAGAGTGTATGAGAGGGATCCCAGATACAGGGGGGGGGGAATGAGGTCTCCATAAGCCCGGAGATCTAGTCGGATACCTGGTCACTTAAAGGAATGCTTGTATATGTTGTAGCTGCCATTCTGGTCATAATATTTGTGAGTTGGCTAGCATATAAAGTAATTCGATTTCAGAAATCTCATCCGGAGAGGTTTTTAGTATTCTGGCACCCTAGGAGGAAGGCAACGAGGTACTAGTGTAGCTTTTTTAGTATTTAGTACTGTACACTAAGTGTCCCACACGCTACCTAGGCACGGACTGTCAGAATGGGCCAGCAGAACACGAAACCCCGTCAGGGAATTGTGGTGCATTATACGGTGCCACAGATAAATAAGAACATCTATGGGAAAGATGAAGCATAGGACTTAAAGGATGTCCTTCGTAAATTTAAGGTGAAAGGAGCAGCGGGTTTAGACCCGGATGTATGGAGTGAAATAAAAAGGGACAGACAAGGAGAGGTGTTAGAGAAGCAATGGATGCGTCAGGTTCAATGCTTAATTAAGGTCTCAAATAGAGCGAAAGAAGAGGGGTGGAAATATAATCCAGATTGTGATGGTTGGGATATGAAAGATAGAAGAACAAAAAATTTTGAAATTTTAAATAATCTTAGTTCAACCATCCCACCCCCATACACTGACATAGAGCAAAATTCGCATAAGCCAGGGTTATATCCTGTACTTGAGGGGAGAGGATGGGTTTGTCAGGTTTGTGGAACACAGAATCCAGAATGGGCAATAGAATGTGTGCATTGTGGGGCACAAAATCTCATTCAGAAACTGTAGACCCTGTACGCACTGATACACGCATTATAGCAAAGCCAGCTGCTTTCTGTAGATTTGTGACACAGTTAATGAATACACATGAAGCAGCCTGGCAGGATGGGGAGGATTTATGCAGACATAAAATTACTCTGACTCTGTTTAACCAGTTTATGACCGACCTGCAGACCGAGCTGGGGGGGATGGCAATTTAGAGACAGGACGTCAGACACATAGACTCAAGGGCCCCTTTTATTGCTAGATTAGAAACTTTCTGTCAGGCAAAACAACAGGAGAGGGGGTCAATATCACCCATGAAACAAATGCCAGGAGAGACTGTATCAGAATTTTACTTATCTATGGAAAGTATGATGGCAGATGAGGGATTGGATTTGGCTCTGCCAGTCACGATCCGAGCCTTCAATAGACAGTTTATGGAAGGATTAATTCCACAGATAAGTGAAAGACTGAAAGCCTGCATACCACCCTTAATTTGTTGCGATTTTTGGCAGAAAAAGGTTGCAAGGTTAATAAGAAAAAGTTGCAAGTGTGTCAGGAAAAAGTTATCTTTTTGGGACATTGTATATCACGGGGTACAAGACATCTCACTGAGGAGAGGGTTCAAGTAATAAAAGGAATGTTACCCCCACGGAATTTCAAACAATTGCGTATGTTTTTAGGTATTGTGTCATATTGTAGACAATGGATACCACATGCTAGCGCTTTGATGCAGCCATTATACGATTGTTTGAAAATTGTACTGTATATGCTTACAGAAGTAGCTTATGAGTCGTTTGTCACTTTGAAAAGGTTGTTGATTTCTGCCCCGGATATCGATATTCCAGATTACACCAAGACATTTCATTTGTACATTGCTGAAATCACTGGACCAGCCACAGGTGTTTTGACACAGGCACATGTAAAACAAAGACCCGTTGCTTACTTTTCAGCAGCATTAGATCCAGTGTCCAGAGGTTCACCGTCCTGTGTATGGGCGGTAGCAGCGGTGTCGATAATCCTAGATAAGTCATCAGAAATTGTTCTAGACAATCCAGTTGTAGTGCACACTACACATGACATACATGCAATCTTGTCTCAAGTTCAGCCCAAACACATTTCAATGGCTAGGCAATTAAGGTTACAGTGTACTTTACTTTTACCTCCAAATGTCACTTTTCAGCGCTGTACAACTTTAAATTTGGCCACCTTTTTGCCTCTTCAGTCACTAGATTTGGCAAGGGGGAATAATAGTGCTAATAAGGAAGGAGATGAGGAAACTGACACCCTTCTGTTTAAAGAGATAGATGAGCACGATTGTTTTCAGCTCATGGAACAGGAGACAATGGGATTCCCACATGTTACAGATACACCAATCTTAAATGCTGAGCACACTTTGTACATAGATGGTAGTAGGTTTGCTGATGATAAGGGTAAATATCACACAGGGTATGCTGTAGTGACTGATACACAGGTGATTGAAGCACAGCCCTTACCAGCCCACATGTCAGCACAAGAAGCAGAATTAAAAGCTTTAGAACAAGCCCTAGAATATTTAAAAGGACGAGAAGGGAATATTTATATTGACTCTGCCTACGTTTATGGTGTAGCGCACGATTATGGCCACATATGGAGGGCTAGAGGTTATCTGACAGCAGCAGGTACACCTGTAAAACATGGAGAAGGGATTAAGAGAGTCCTGAACAATCTTCAAAAGGTTAAACGAGTGTCCATTATGAAGATAGCGGCACACACGAGCGCAAAAACAATTGAGGCAAAAGGAAATGCATTTGCAGATTTGACTGCAAAACAGGCAGCTCTAGGGGAAGGAAGCCCTGAGACTTTAGCAGCGGTAGAGGTGAGTATCCTAGAACCAACATGGCAGCAGTTGAGTAAATTACAGGAGCAAGCAGTGGAGAGCGAGAAAGATAAGTGGGTCAGGATGGGAGCAGCACCAGACCTTGACAATGTATGGAGGGAAGGAGGTAAAATATGCCTACCTGCATCTCTGTACCCAGCAATGGAAGCGGCAGTTCACCTACCCACACACGTCAGTTCCAATTCCATGTATAGGATTGTGAACCAAGGATGGCTCGCCCCTGGATTCAGTAGTACTGCGAGAAACTACTATGCAGTCTGCCAAATCTGTATCCTGAATAACCCAGGACAGAGAGTAAAAACCCCATGAAAACACCAGGTTCGGGCCCAATTCCCCTTTCAGAGACTGCAAATTGACTACATACAAATGCCTAAGAGCGGCCCTTTTGAATTTGTCCTCGTGTGTATCGATTTATTTTCAGGTTGGCCCGAAAGCTATCCAGTAAAATCAGCTATAGCAAAAGCCACAGCCAGGAAACTGATCACTGAGTTAATACCTAGGTTTGGTCTTCCTGAAACTATAGAATCAGATAGGGGGATACACTTTACAGGAGAAATCATGCAGAATGTGATGACCATGTTAGGGGTTCAACAAAGTTTCCACACCCCTTATCATCCACAGAGTTCAGGATCAGTGGAAAGAGTAAATGGGACAATAAAGTTGAAAATACAAAAAGCTATGCAAGAGTTAAACAAACCCATATGAAATACTTTTTGGGAATGCACCTAGATTAGGTCTATACTTTCCACAGAGTATGCAATTACAATGTGATAGTTTGACTGCATATGTGATACAATTACAACAACGTCTAACTAAGATCCACAAAAGTGTGTATTCTTCTCTTCCAGACCCTAACTCAATAGCAGGTACACATACACTGCTACCAGGAGATTATGTATATGTTAAGAAACACACCAGAAAGACATTGGAACCTAGATTTGAAGGTCCTTATCAAGTGCTTTTGACCACAGCCACTTCAGTGAAATTGGAAGGAAAAGCAGCCTGGATCCACGCATCACACTGCAAAAAGAGTCTTGAACCGAGAGAAACAGAATGAAGATCCTTCTAACTATGATAATAGTGCTTGAATGTTTTCAAATGTTTGTTTATACATGGACTCCGGTATCAATGTAACAGTTCATGAAAATAGTACTGATCTTAGATGGGTAAATCAGGATAAGAGTATAACACAATATCCTTACTACGAATGGTATTTTGTACCAGTAAGGAAATGGGAAAACACAACAGGAGGATATATATATATAATGGCAACATTATGGTTTCAATATAAAGATAGAAGACGCTCTACCCACCATCTTCGAATCCTCTGTATTAATTCCTATTCCTAGATCTTGCATAAATGTTTCGGTATCATAACAGAAAACAAAAATCAAATTTAATGTAACTTTTCCCCAGCTACCAGAATGTAGGTATCGCCGAGAATGGTATGATACAGTTCTGGGAGCTGCAGGAACTGGAATGGGAATAATGAATGGGATACAGATGGAAATTATACAAAATAAGTGGAAATGTGCAGGAAGTCACATAGCTGATAGTTTAATAATTACAAGCAAATGGTTACCTACAACATTCGAAACACAAATTAGCTAGGTACAATTAACTAAATATCTCAATATTATGGTTAATCACACAGCACTAGCCAGTCTGGAGTTGTGGAAAGCAAATCAGGAGTTCATAAACATTACTCAATGTGCTTTTTCTACACTATCTTATCACATTCAAATCGCACTTGGATGAACTATTTTAAGGGTTTAAATTTAGAAAGTACATGGTTTGAAGTACTAGGAAAAGAAGTTGAATGTGAGGAAAGGTGGTGTGCTGGAAGGTTTGATGTATACAAAGTGGAGGAGGTCCAGGTAATGTGTAAGTTAATAGTGATGCCACTCCTGATAGGAAAGGATCTACCTGAATTTTGGTATTCTGAGATTTATGGACACTATGTAGATACACAAAACATGACTCATGATCTAAGTCTATGTGCTAAAACTAATAAGGGAATAGTCTGTAGAAGAAGTTCTCCAGTCTATGAACTTTGCTTATTGAAACATCAATCTAACATATGTAAGTTTCAGAGGTTACCAGTAGGTGTAGGAAACAGATTTATGGAGATAGGACCACAACATATTTGTTTAGTCACAAATGATCAGGAAACTATGGAAAGTTTAAATAAAACGGCCCCTTTTTCAGGATGCGTAAAGAATGTTAAAATGATTAAATGGCAAAATGACACTTTCCTTTTTGAACCAGATGCACATAGAATATTTAATCTATAATGGACGGTAGATAATCTTACTGATACTACTCCTTTTATAATATCATTAGAGCCCTTATAATATCATTAGAGTCCGAAATACTTAGAAAACACATAGAGACACAAGAACATACCCTTCAAAATAATCTAATATCTGCGGTTATAGATAAAGGGAAATTAATACATTTATCCTCACAAATAAGAGATGAAACAACACATCATTGGTATGATGTATTTGCTGGATGATCACCCACTGCTACGGCAATTTTTAATTTGCTCAATCCGATACTTACCCTAATTTTAGTTTTTGTACTGCTTACCGTGATAAACTGTTGCTTATATAGGAAGATTAAGGCACGAACAGACAAAATGGAAAGAGAAAGGTATTAGGAACTCTAATGACAAAAAGGGTAACTTGACATCACCCCTTTTCTATTCTCTTTGCTTATAAGATGCAGGTATGGATTTGAGGGATGAGGGTAAATAAAGAAGACTTATCCTCCTCTGACAACCCGCGGTCAGGGATAGCACTCTTTGAAGTATCGGCTGTTCACTTGCTTGCAAGGACCCAGAATCATGGAGGGGATGATGTCAAAAGGGGAAATTGATAAGGTTGGAAATAATAGGTTGGAGTTCTACTTAAGTTGTTTTTCATTTTTCTGTATAATGTGTGCGTGTCAGTTGTAAGACGTAGCTTAAGTTTTTCCAGATGTGTAAGTCCAGCGTCATGTATGTTGAAATTATACTGCTTGTTACCTTATATGGAAATTTGCTCAAACTGATGATCCTGTAACCAGTCTATAAAAAGCCCCAATAAAGAGCCGACAGGTGCAGTTGACAGTACGGGACCTTTAAGGCTCGGATCTGATATACAGAAACCTATATTCTGTGTCTTATTTCTTTGATAGCTAAATTTGGCAAAGCAATATAAACTAGAAGCAGTTAAGTTGAAAACTGCATCTAACACAATGACTGCCATTTTATTCTCTAGGGTGTTAGAAAAAAAAAAACAATATATAATGTTTTGGTGTTCTAAGTAATTTTCTAGCCAAAAAAAACTGTTTTAAACATGTAAACACCAAAGTCTCAAAACGAGGCTGGTCCTTAACCACTTAACGACCGCCTCACACCGATGTACGTCGGCAAGGTGGCACGGGCAGGCAGAATCACGTACATATACGTGATCTGCTTCCCGCGGGCGGGGGGTCCGGTGCCCGAGGCAGTCGGCTATTGTACAGCGGCGATCGGAGGTGAGGGGGAGACCATCCATTCGTGGCCCCCCCCTCGCGATCGCCGCCGGCCAATAGAATCATTCCTCTGCTGCTGTATGCTAAACAGCAGCAAAGGAAATGATGTAATCTCTCCTCGGCTCGGTATTTTCCGTTCCGGCGCCGAGGAGAGAAGACTGGAATGTGAGTGCACAAACACTACACACACAGTAGAACATGCCAGGCACACAAAACACCCCCCTTTACCCCCCGATCCCCCCCATCACCCCCCAATTACCCCTCCCCCCCCGTCACACTGACACCAAGCAGTTTTTTTTTTTTTCTGATTACTGCATGGTGTCAGTTTGTGACAGTAACTGTGGTAGGGCAGTTAGTGTTAGCCCCCTTTAGGTCTAGGGTACCCCCCTAACCCCCCCTAATAAAGTTTTAACCCCTTGATCACCCCCCCCGTCGCCAGTGTCGCTAAGCGATCATTTTTCTGATCGCTGTATTAGTGTCGCTGGTGACGCTAGTTAGGGACCTAAATATTTAGGTTCGCCGTCAGCGTTTTATAGCGACAGGGACCCCCATATACTACCTAATAAATGTTTTAACCCCTTGATTGCCCCCTAGTTAACCCTTTCACCACTGATCACGTATAACTGTTACGGGTGACGCTGGTTAGTTCGTTTATTTTTTATAGTGTCAGGGCACCCGCCGTTTATTACTGGATAAAGGTTTAGCCCCCTGATCGCCCGGCGGTGATATGCGTCGCCCCAGGCAGCGTCAGATTAGCGCCAGTATCGCTAACACCCACGCACGCAGCATACGCCTCCCTTAGTGGTATAGTATCTGAACGGATCAATATCTGATCCGATGAGATCTATGCTAGCGTCCCCAGCAGTTTAGGGTTCCCAAAAACGCAGTGTTAGCGGGATCAGCCCAGATACCTGCTAGCACCTGCGTTTTGCCCCTCCGCCCGGCCCAGCCCAGCCCACCCAAGTGCAGTATCGATCGATCACTGTCACTTACAAAACACTAAACGCATAACTGCAGCATTCGCAGAGTCAGGCCTGATCCCTGCAATCGCTAACAGTTTTTTTGGTAGCATTTTGGTGAACTGGCAAGCACCTGCCCCAGGCAGCGTCAGGTTAGCGCCAGTACCGCTAACACCCACGCACGCACCGTACACCTCCCTTAGTGGTATAGTATCTGAACGGATCAATATCTGATCCGATCAGATCTATACTAGCGTCCCTAGCAGTTTAGGGTTCCCAAAAACGCAGTGTTAGCGGGATCAGCCCAGATACCAGCTAGCACCTGCGTTTTGCCCCTCTGCCCGGCCCAGCCCACCCAAGTGCAGTATCGATCGATCACTGTCACTTACAAAACACTAAACGCATAACTGCAGCGTTCGCAGAGTCAGGCCTGATCCCTGCGATCGCTAACAGTTTTTTGGTAGCATTTTGGTGAACTGGCAAGCGCCAGCAGCCTAGTACACCCCGGTCATAGTCAAACCAGCACTGCAGTAACACTTGGTGACGTGGCGAGTCCCATAAGTGCAGTTCAAGCTGGTGAGGTGGCAAGCACAAGTAGTGTCCCGCTGCCACCAAGAAGAAGACAAACAGGCCTGTCGTGCCCATAATGCCCTTCCTGCTGCATTCGCCAATCCTAATTGGGAACCCACCACTTCTGCAGCGCCCGTACTTCCCCCATTCACATCCCCAACCAAATGCAGTCGGCTGCATGAGAGGCATTTTCTTTATGTCCTCCCGAGTACCCCTACCCAGCGAACCCCCCCAAAAAAGATGTCGTGTCTGCAGCAAGCGCGGATATAGGCGTGACACCCGCTATTATTGTCCCTCCTGTCCTGACAATCCTGCTCTTTGCATTGGTGAATGTTTTGAACGCTACCATTCACTAGTTGAGTATTAGCGTAGGGTACAGCATTGCACAGACTAGGCATACTTTCACAGGGTCTCCCAAGATGCCATCGCATTTTGAGAGACCCGAACCTGGAACCGGTTACAGTTATAAAAGTTAGTTACAAAAAAAGTGTAAAAAAAAAAATAAATATATAAAATAAAAAAAAAAATAGTTGTCGTTTTATTGTTCTCTCTCTCTCTCTCTCTCTCTCTCTCTCTCTCTCTCTCTCTATTCTCTCTCTCTATTGTTCTGCTCTTTTTTACTGTATTCTATTCTGCAATGTTTTATTGTTATTATGTTTTATCATGTTTGCTTTTCAGGTATGCAATTTTTTATACTTTACCGTTTACTGTGTTTTATTGTTAACCATTTTTTTGTCTTCAGGTACCCCATTCACGACTTTGAGTGGTTATACCAGAATGATGCCTGCAGGTTTAGGTATCATCTTGGTATCATTCTTTTCAGCCAGCGGTCGGCTTTCATGTAAAAGCAATCCTAGCGGCTAATTAGCCTCTAGACTGCTTTTACAAGCCGTGGGAGGGAATGCCCCCCCCACCGTCTTCCGTGTTTTTCTCTGGCTCTCCTGTCTCAACAGGGAACCTGAGAATGCAGCCGGTGATTCAGCCAGCTGACCATAGAGCTGATCAGAGACCAGAGTGGCTCCAAACATCTCTATGGCCTAAGAAACCGGAAGCTACGAGCATTTCATGACTTAGATTTCGCCGGATGTAAACAGCGCCATTGGAAAATTGGGAAAGTATTTTATCACACCAATCTTGGTGTGGTCAGATGTTTTGAGGGCAGAGGAGAGATCTAGGGTCTAATAGACCCCAATTTTTTCAAAAAAGAGTACCTGTCACTACCTATTGCTATCATAGGGGATATTTACATTCCCTGAGATAACAATAAAAATTATTAAAAAAAAAATAATGAAAGAAACAGTTTAAAAATAAGATAAAAAAGCAAAAAAAAAAAAAAAAAAAAAAAAAAAAAACACCCATGTCGCCCCCTGCTCTCGAGCTAAGGCGAACGCAAGCGGCGGTCTGTCGTCAAATGTAAACAGCAATTGCAACATGCATGTGAGGTATCACCGCGAAGGTCAGATCGAGGGCAGTAATTTTAGCAGTAGACCTCCTCTGTAAATCTAAAGTGGTAACCTGTAAAGGCTTTTAAAGGCTTTTAAAAATGTATTTATTTTGTTGCCACTGCACGTTTGTGCGCAATTGTAAAGCATGTCATGTTTGGTATCCATGTACTCGGCCTAAGATCATCTTTTTTATATCATCAAATATTTGGGCAATATAGTGTGTTTTAGTGCATTAAAATTTAAAAAAGTGTGTTTTTTTCCCCAAAAAATGCGTTTGAAAAATCGCTGCGCAAATACTGTGTGAAAAAAAAAATGAAACACCCACCATTTTAATCTGTAGGGCATTTGCTTTAAAAAAAATATATAATGTTTGGGGGTTCAAAGTAATTTTCTTGCAAAAAAAAATAATTTTTTCATGTAAACAAAAAGTGTCAGAAAGGGTTTTGTCTTCAAGTGGTTAGAAGAGTGGGTGATGTGTAACATAAGCTTCTAAATGTTGTGCATAAAATGCCAGGACAGTTCAAACCCCCCCCAAATGACCCCATTTTGGAAAGTAGACACCCCAAGCTATTTGCTGAGAGGCATGTCGAGTCCATGGAATATTTTATATTGTGACACAAGTTGCGGGAAAGAGACAAATTTTTTTTTTTTTTTTTTTGCACAAAGTTGTCACTAAATGATATATTGCTCAAACATGCCATGGGAATATGTGAAATTACACCCCAAAATACATTCTGCTGCTTCTCCTGAGTACGGGGATACCACATGTGTGAGACCTGTTGGGAGCCTAGCCGCGTACGGGACCCCGAAAACCAAGCACCGCCTTCAGGCTTTCTAAGGGTGTAAATTTTTGATTTCACTCTTCATTGCCTATCACAGTTTCGGAGGCCATGGAATGCCCAGGTGGCACAAAACCCTCCCAAATGACCCCATTTTGGAAAGTAGACACCCCAAGCTATTTGCTGAGAGGTATAGGGAGTATTTTGCGGAGTACGCGGCTAGGCTCCCAAAAAGTCCCACGCATGTGGTATCCCCATACTCAGGAGAAGCAGCTAAATGTATTTTGGGGTGAAATTCCACATATGCCCATGGCCTGTGTGAGCAATATATCATTTAGTGACAACTTTGTGCAAAAAAAAAAAAAAAAATTTGTCACTTTCCCGCAACTTGTGTCAAAATTTAAAATATTTCATGGACTCGACATGACTCTCAGCAAATAGCTTGGGGTGTCTACTTTCCAAAATGGGGTCGTTTTGTGCCGACTTGGCATTTTATGGCCTTCAAAACTGTGATAGGTAGTGAGGAGTGAAATCAAAAATTTACGCCCTTAGAAATCCTGAAGGCGGTGCTTGGTTTTCGGGGCCCTGTACGCGGCTAGGCTCCCAAAAAGTCCCACACATGTGGTATCCCCGTACTCAGGAGAAGCAGCTGAATGTATTTTGGGGTGCAATTCCACATATGCCCATGGCCTGTGTGAGCAATATATCATTTACTGACAACTTTTTGTAATTTTTTTTTGTCATTATTCAATCACTTGGGACAAAAAAATTAATATTCAATGGGTTCAAGATGCCTCTCAGCAATTTCCTTGGGGTGTCTACTTTCCAAAATGGGGTCATTTGGGGGGGTTTTGTACTGCCCTGCCATTTTAGCACCTCAAGAAATGACATAGGCAGTCATAAACTAAAAGCTGTGTAAATTCCAGAAAATGTACCCTAGCTTGTAGACGCTATAACTTTTGCTATAACTTTTGCGCAAACCAATAAATATACGCTTATTGACATTTTTTTTACCAAAGACATGTGGCCGAATACATTTTGGCCTAAATGTATGACTAAAATTGAGTTTATTGGATTTTTTTAATAACAAAAAGTAGAAAATATCATTTTTTTTCAAAATTTTCGGTCTTTTTCCATTTATAGCGCAAAAAATAAAAACCCGCAGAGGTGATTAAATACCATCAAAAGAAAGCTCTGTTTGTGGGAAGAAAAGGACGCAAATTTTGTTTGGGTACAGCATTGCATGATTAATTAGCAGTTAAAGCGACGCAGTGCCAAATTGGAAAAAGTCCTCTGGTCCTCAGGCAGCATAATGGTCCGGGGCTGAAGTGGTTAAGTGGTTAAGCAGAAAATGAAAAAAAAAATCATTAGTACATCCAGTCCCAGTTAAAGCTTCATTGTACCTGGTACAGCTCACATATCTGGAAATTTTACATGATAGTGTAATTTAATATGGAAGTGGCATCCTTTCTCGGTTTCATATCTGATGAGCCGCTGACGTAAATACACAGCAGAGAGACGAGGAGTTGCTATGACATCTAGAGATGATTAGGAGATACTTGTTCTATATTTAATGGTCTGAAAGTCCAGCTCTGTAAATACAGCTGTAATGTGGGAGGGGTGGGGCAGGGACAGTAAGGCTGGGGAAGAAAAAGCTAGATGATGCTGGACGTCAGGCAGGCTCCAATCCGGCTTCAAAGCTCAAAGTGTGCATGAAAACCAAGCAATATCAGTACAAGAGCTAGCTAGGAAGGTTTACCCTCCAATGTTCCTGCTCACCATTGTCATTGGGAGAAAAGTGAGGTAAAAAAAGGAATGGTGAGAATGGGGCAATTAGTCTTCAAATGGCGCACTTGTTTTAGTGATAGCTATCTAATCTAATTTTCCACATGTGGACGGAGGAGAGTAAAAATATGTGGTCGAGCTGCATTTTTACTGCCTCCAAGTGCTCCCCCTAAGCTTCAAAGGCAGGGAGTACATCCATGGCAGAAATCATCCCCGTCATGTTCGGCAATCTCCCCCTTGTCCAATCAGGGAATGTCTGGTATTTAATTGAAAGGATACAAGGCTTTGTCTGAATGGAGGCATTGCTGAGCAAGTGACCCCCTGTGGTTACTCTGCAGAATTGCAGACACTTAGCACTGGACATGGATGATTGTTTCTATGCGGCATCAACTGTGGCAGTGATTTGCAGCTTACACAGGGATCAGTGAGTATATCTATGCAAAAAAAATATATATATGCCGAAACTTCAGTTTTAATGACCATATTGGTACTTGAACCTAGGACCTTAAAGTGGAGTTCCACCCACTTTTACAACTCTTCAGCATCCCTCACTAAACTGTGCACTGTAAACAAATTGGATATTTTTACATTTTTTTTACATTTTTTTTCTCAGCACTTACTGTATATCTGCTGTATTCATTTTTCACTTCCTCCTTCTATCCCATTGCATCATTTCCTGTTTGCAATGCCTTCTGGGAAGGGGCGGCAACTTCCTCTGACCCTGCCGTTGCTATGGAAACCTGACCTGAAACCTATTACACTGCTTGTGCTGCACTGAGCATGTGCGAGATCTGCAAGGATGAGATCCAGGAAGAAATACAGTCTGGCTTCAGATGCCCATACTTAAGATGGCCACGGCCTGCTGTAAGTTTATAAAATAACAAACTACTGCTATAAACTAACAAAACAGACCTTAGTTTACAGACTAACTTTACTAGAATACATTAAGCTTGTGTATTATAGGGGTATTTTTATTTAAAAAGTATAATTTGGGCCGGAACACCACTTTAACATCGTAAGGCACCAGAGCAGACTACGAAGCCAGCATGTCAACGAAACAACTATACCAGTTATCCAACTAATTATCTGCCTTATGCATCCCACTTGTATATCCCCCTTAAATAGTTCTTACATGAACCCTTCGGGACTTTGCCCAATACTGCATAGGTCAATACTACAGATTGTGCTTATTTTAACAAAGTTTGAGGTATCCATGAGTACCTAATATAGTGGTGTTCAAGACCAACTGAAGGCAGTTTTTTTTAATGTCCACCCTCCAGGTGTAAAACGAAAAAAAAAATACAAAGAACAGTTCTGACTGCAACACTCAACTTCAGTCCTGAGCTTCCCCCACAGTGCTTTCTTTTTACAAGATGTTCTCAATTTTCTAGGTTGAATGACATTCAGTGCCACTCAACCTGGAAGACTGAGAACGTGCTGTGAGTGCAGGACATCATGGGCCCATCCCATGAGGGGACATCACTCTGTAATGATGCAGATAGCACCAATGACGTCAAAATGTTAGTGTTGCTCTCTGCTTCACTGGTCACCACGCACCATTAGCTGAAGACCAAAGAGGAAGAGGACCTAAGGCAGGATGTGACCAGTCAGAAGTCTTCCAAAAAAAGAAAATTCAAAAATAAATGATAAAATACTGAGATGGGGGACCTTCAGGGGGAAAGTCTGGGGGTGGGGGCTAGGCCTGGAGTTGGGCTCTCAATAATCTTCTTATACTCTGAGGATTTTCAAAAAAGGTCAAATGTATACCAAGCGCTCTTCTTAGTACCTGGGTTTATGATCAGTAAAAAATGAAAATAATGAGAATTTGATTTGATTTTAGTAAGGTTTGGAAGCAAAGTCATATACTTTATTAAATCTAATTGCTTTTGGTCCAGATTAATCCTGTGAGGTTTTTATTACTACCTATATCTTCACTGAGGAGATTTACTCTCTGAATCTAGTAAATAGCGGTACACCATTTGTCAGGGCACCACATCCTGGTTATATAGAAGCTTATATATGTAGCGCCCCCCTGGGTCTACTGAAGGCAGGGTGCAACCTCCAGAGGCAGGGAGCGAGCTAGCATTTACCCCAGGGCTGAGTCTATGGCTATAATGGGGAGTTTTTAACAAGAATTGGGCGCCAGTCACTTTTGATCTTTTTAAAGCTTTAATGTGGAACATGAAAGGTGGTAGTAGGAGAGAGGGTTTTAAAGGTCTCAGATACCAGTAGCAGATCACTTACAGACTCCTTGGATCCATAAAAAGTACAGCTTCACAGTAACAGAACCTTTAATCCTGCCCCAGAGATACTGCAAACACTTTTTTAAATGTAGAACAAGATCCAGCTTCATAGTGTCAGAACCTTTAAACCGAACCGGCAACACTGTAAGCACATCTTAGATTAAGGTGTGTCCTCCTAATGAGTCACCAGGCCCTCCTGAAAGAGAAAAACCTTCAGCAAGGGTCCTCCCCTGGGTCTTCTCTATTTGGTTTAGCTTCTTCCACACCAGGCAAGACAGCCTAAGGACCACCTCAGAATTAGTAGGCCCCAGACAGGCTTCTGGGCCTACTTGCAGAGCTCACTTCAGCAGCACAACCCCAGGCCAGGAGGGCCTGAGGCAAAAGAGTGAGCACATGGCCCTGTCCAAATATATATCCTCTCTCAGAATGAACCAGCAGCCAAGAACCTCCTACTGGGCTGGCTGGAAGAAGAATAAATATTCATAACTAAACCTAGTTGTACTATCTCATACTGACCTGTGGTACCAGTTACACCTACTGGCGACAGTGAGAAATGCACAACCTAATTGAGATTAGGGAAAGACCAGATAAACCGTACAATCAGTCTGAGCTGCCTACAGCCGAGCCAAAAACTAAATTTACATGATAGCCCCAGTTTAAGACCAGGGGGCTACATATTTGCCAAAGTTATCAGAGTTATCACTGTTATCAGAGTTATTACTGACCCCAATATTTGCCCTTATGCAACACAGCTACTTAACAAAAGGCTTCATTTCCAACTGCTATGCCATGCTCCATGGATTCCTAGATTGGCATATGAGAACTGGAAGAGGAACGTGGGGGATATCCCAGGGGACCAATGGGAGGAGGCACTGGAAGCTGTGCGGGTGTGTTCTCTTAACGTCTCACAGAGGCTATTTAGCCTAATATGGGTTCCCCGTACCCGTCCAGGCTGCATTTCATAAGCTTACTTCCTGATCCTTCATGTGCTAGATGCAACAGAGATGTGGGGGACCTTATACATTTGCTATGGAGATGGCCGAAGTTACATCGCTATTGGAGCGCTGTTGTCGCTACGTTGAACACAGCATCACACGTGTCTTTCCCCCTGGATCCAAGACAGTGGGGGTTATTTACGAAAGGCAAATCCACTTTGCACTGCAAGTGCACTTGAAAGTGCACTGAAGGTGCACTTGGAAGTGCAGTCGCTCTAAATCTAAGGGGTAGATCTGAAATGAGTGGAAGCTCCGCTGATTTTATCATCCAATCACGTGCAAGCTAAAATGCTGTTTTTTATTTTCCTTGCATGTCCCCCTCGGATCTACAGCGACTTTACTTCCAAGTGCACTTGCAGTGCAAAATGGATTTTCCTTTAGTAAATAACCCCCAATGTATTCTAAGTATACTTGACACTATAATCCCAGATGTGTACGCTAGAGAGGCTGCTACTAGAGCCTTATTTCAGGCTCGCAGACTCATACTATTGCAATGTATTTCTTCTGCCTCCCCTACATCACAGATGTGGTTCGAGCAAATGGGCTCTATGCTGTGGATGGAAAAGCTGATATATCAGCATAGAGGCAGATTTTCTAAATTTGAGAAGGTATGGGGAGGACGGTTGTGGTCTCCTGGGCTGGCCCCAGCAGACTGGGTATCAGACAGGTTATTGCTGTGACCAGTGGAATATAAAAAAATTATGGGTATATCAACAATGGATAGTAACATTCTGGCAGAACACTGTGTGCTTGTCCAACTGTACTCATGTATGTATACTGTACTTGCTTTCTACAAAAGATTTAAGCATCTCGGCTGTGTTGGGCAAAAGTTTAGACCAGTGGCGGCCCGACCATTAGGGGCATCGCCCCCCTATCCATGCGTCCGGCCCCCTGATCTACTTACAGGGCGCCGGACTATGGATTCCAATGGGGGGGGGGGGGGTTTGAAGCACGTGATTAGAGCCAGAGGCTCTAATAGGCTTCAGAAAAGGGTGGGCTCGGGGAGCAGAGCACTGCGTCCCTATCCCACCCAGTTGTGTGACAATAGCGAACGAATATTCACTGTTTTCACACTTAGGCTACTTTCACACTGGGGCGTTGGGGGCGCCGCTATTTTTTGCGGCACTTTACCGTAATTTTTGTGGCGCTTTTCGGCTGCTAGCGGGGTGCTTTTAACCCCCGCTAACAGCAGAAAAAGGGTTAAAAGCACCCGCAAAGCGCCACTGCAGCGGCCCTTTGCCGGCTCTTTGGCAGTGCTGCCCATTGATTTCAATGGGCAGGGGCACTGTAGGAACGGTGAATACACCGCTCCTACAGTGCCTCAAAGTTTCTGCTTGCAGGACTTTGTTTAGCGTCCTGCCAGCGCACCGCTCCAGTGTGAAAGCACTCAGAGAGGAGAGGCTTTTTACAGGCGCTTTGCAGACGCTATTTTTAGCGCTATAACGCCTGTAAAGCGCCTCAGTGTTAAAGCAGCCAAAATCTCAGGAAGCAATCAGGAAGCAGGTCGTGAGACCCGTTTCCCAATTGGCCAAAATGTCAGGCGATCCTGTTGGACCCCTAGCACCTAGGAGGAGGAGAGAGTGCTGGAGGAGAGGACACCAGAGTCGCTGCCCACAGTCTGCCACCTAGATGGGGTCTGCTGTGCTGGAGGAGAGGACACCGGCCACCCCGGCTGCCCACCACCTGGATGGGGTAAGTACCAGACCGACCGGCAGACAGCAATTGTGTGGGAGGGGAGGGGTAGTGCCCCCGCCGGCCACCGGGGGGAAGTGGTTGTTTGCCGCCCCCCCAAAAAAAAAACAAACACCAGCCACCACCGGTTTAGACCCGTACTGATGTCTATGTAGTTCAAGCGCATAGAGTCTCAACATTATTACACTGGAATGTGTTTTTGAAGCGTTTTAAGTGTATTTCTAATGGCTGTCTGTATACGTTTGTGCCATCTCAATAAACTTTTACCTGATTAAAAAATAAAATAAAAAAAATTCTACTTTCTGTTTTAAAACATCTTTACTAAAAATCTTATCAATTTCTCCTGTACTGTGGGAAATGTGCTTAGTGTGATTTTCTGGGTTGGTCAGACGACAATGAACCGTGTCTTTTAGGAGACACACAGGCTGGAAAAATATGTGAAGCTTGGAAGCCAGTGTACCATATAATTGAAGAGACACGGGAACTAACAAAATATACTCAGTTTTGTACTTACAGGTGATTTGAAAATATCATGAAGTTAAAGAACCAAAATTATTAAACAAATAATTAAACAAATAATAACGCATTAACATCCCCTGCAAAGATAAAGGGGTCTATATATAAAAAAAATAATTTAAAAATTGTCATGCGAATGTCTCATGCAGCTTTCTCAGTTTTCTCGAATAATCCAGTATTTTCCCTATAATGTTTGATTCCTATGCTCGTCAACTCCATCTAGTGGCCATAATGCAGTATTTTCCTGATTAAGGTTTATCAGGTATTTCATTATGACCACTAGATGAGCTAGACCAGTGGTCTCCAAACTGCGGCCCGGAGGCCGGATGCGGCCCTTTGCTTGCTGTTATCCGGCCCTTGAGGATTTTTTGGGGCATTATCCCCCCACCCCACTGTCAGCAACCAATGATAGGGCACTCTTCCTCCCACTGACACCAACGATGGGGCACTATTAATCCCATTGACACTAACAATGGCACACTATTACTACCACTGACACCAATGATGGGGCACTATTAATCCCATTGAAACTAACAATGGCACACTATTACTACCACTGATACCAATGATGGGGCACTATTCCTCCCATTGATACCAATGATGTGGCACTATTCCTTCCATTGATAGCAATGAAGGGGCACTATTCCTCCCATTGATAGCAATGATGGGGCACTATTACTCCCCCTAATATTAATCATGGGGAACTGTTTACTCCTACTGACGCCAGGACATGTTCTACTCCCACCGGCCACAGTCCGGCCCTCCTAAAGTTTGAAGGACAGTAAACTGGCCCTTTGTTCAGAAAGTTTGGAGACCCCTGAGCTAGACTATCACAGAAAGAGAACTTTTTGGACAAAAAATGAGGTTAGTTGTGACATTTGCACAACATTTTTTTTTCATAAATAGACCCCTTAATGTCTGTTTCATAGCTCTGACAACACAAGTATTTAAAACCAAAATGTTTTTCTAGTTCTATAGAGATGGGGTTTGTGTTTAGCTTCCATTAGGTAGATTTGCCCTCTCTGTCAGTGCCATCTTAACAGCATCATGGGCCCCTGGGCAATATAATGCACCGGGGCCCCTATTAGGGAGATGATGACCTGGCTTTTTAGTCTGATTAGAAATTGTAGTCAGTTTTTTTTTTTTTACAATTTTTTAAAATAATTTTTTTTACATTTTCTTCACAGTGTTCTTTGGGGGGGGGGGGGGGGGGTCTCAGCTGCACTGCAGGTGCATGAACAGGAGACAGAGACACGGTTTATTATGCTTTGGTTATGAATGAACACAGTGAGTGATCAGTACCAATTACTCATTGCGTTCCCTTCCTCCTCTCTCGATCCTTAAGATCCCTGCAGCTGGTGGCGGAAGTGGAGGGGAGGGAATCTGGCAGTGCTGTGAGCGGTGGGGAGCCACACTCACTATCCAATCTGTCCAGTGTCTACAATCGATTTTCACTGCTGGGGGGGATGCAGGGGCCCCCATACCCCTGCTAATGTAGGCTTACTCCTGCACACAAAGGGCACCGCTGGACACCGGACTGGAGCTTCAAAATAGGTAAGTATAGCGATCTTTTCTTTACAGGGCTAGATAGATTAGGCTTAGAATGTCGGCAGGAGAAGGTTTAGAGTTAGTTAGGTAATGCCTTTACTTCCACGTAACTGTTGCTGAGCCAATAAGCTAGGGCATGGAGATGCTCATGGTATAGGCCATATGTCCATATTGGGACAATGATGTCATTAGCATCCCCACCATTTTTTGTAAGTTACCTTCCTTCCTTATCCGAGCATGCAGCACGGCAGGCGAGGAAAGGGGGGACATGCGAGTGCCCCCCTTCTGAACCATGCCAGGCTACATGCCCTCAACATGGGGGTGCTTTGGAGCGAGGGTGCTCTGCCCCCCCCACCCCAAAGCGCCTTGCCCCCATGTTGATGGGGACAAGGACCTCTTCCCCACAACCCTGGGCTGTGGTTGCAGGGGTCTGCGGGCAGGGGGCTTATCAGAATCTTGCCCAGATCACGTCTCCCCTACTTATTCACCAAAAAAGTGTTAAAAAGTAATAAAAACACAGAGACAGTTTTTGACAATTTCTTTATTAAAAAATTTAAAAAAACATTGTCGCTGCCACCCTAGAAAAAGAAAAAAATCAAACGTTCTACCGTCAACTAAGGCAAATCGCAGAATGCCTGGCTTGTCTTTTGACAGTTCTTATATAGGTAAGGGGCAGAGCCACCTGGCGACGTCGTATAAAAAGAAAAGGCTGCACACTACAGTTGTGATCCAGAATCCGTTATTGGACAACCCAAGTGACACCACAGGACCAAAATGCCTGGTATGGTAGATGCTTTTCACACAGATTAGATGTGCTATAATCTACATTGGGGGACATTTATATAATTTTTAAGAAATTGTCAAAAACTGCCTGTGCGTATATATTCACCCCCTTTGTTATGAAGCCCATAAAAAGCTCTGGTGCAACCAATTACCTTCAGAAGTCACATAATTAGTGAAATGATGTCCACCTGTGTGCAATCTAAGTGTTACATGATCTGTCATTACATATGCACACCTTTTTGAAAGGCCCCAGAGGCTGCAACACCTAAGCAAGAGGCACCACTAACCAAACACTGCCATGAAGACCAAGGAACTCTCTACACAAGTAAGGGACAATATTGTTGAGAAGTACAAGTCAGGGTTAGGTTATAAAAAAAATCTCCAAATCTTTGATGATCCCTAGGAGCACCATCAAATCTATCATACCAAACTGAAAGAACATGGCACAACAGCAAACCTGCCAAGAGACGGCCGCACACCAAAACTCACGGACCGGGCAAGGAGGGCATTAATCAGAAAGGCAGCACAGAGACCTAAGGTAACCCTGGAGGAGCTGCAGAGTTCCACAGCAGAGACTGGAGTATCTGTACATAGGACGACAATAAGCCGCACGCTCCATAGAGTTGGGCTTTTTGGGCTTTTTTCAGCAAAAAACAAAATGGCGTGTTTTGAGTTTGCAAAAAGGCATGTGGGAGACTCCCAAAATGTATGGAGGAAGATGCTCTGGTCTGATGAGACTAATGTGAACTTTTTGGTCATCAAAGAAAACGCTATGTCTGGCGCCAACCCAACACATCACATTACCCAAAGAACACCATCCCCACAGTGAAACATGGTGGTGGCAGCATCATGCTGTGGGGATGTTTTTCAGCAGTCGGGACTGGGAAACTGGTCAGGGTTGAGGGAAAGATGGATGGTGCTAAATACAGGGATATTCTTGAGCAAAACCTATACCACTCTGTGTGTGATTTGAGGCTAGGACAGAGGTTCACCTTCCAGCAGGACAATGACCCCAAACACACTGCTAAAGCAACACTTGAGTGGTTTAAGGGGAAACATGTAAATGTGTTGGAATGGCCTAGTCAAAGCCCAGACCTCAATCCAATAGAAAATCTGTGGTCAGACTTAAAGATTGCTGTTCACAAGCACAAACCATCCAACTTGAAGGAGCTGGAGCAGTTTTGCAAGGAGGAATGGGCAAAAATCCCAGTGGTATGATGTGGCCAGCGCAAAAGGTGGCTCTTCAAAGTATTGACTTTAGGGGGTGAATAGTTATGCACATTGACTTTTTCTGTTACTATGTCCTATTTGTCGTTTGCTTCACAATAAAAATAAAATCTTCAAAGTTATGGGCATGTTCTGTAAATTAAATGATGCAAATCCTCAAACAATCCATGTTAATTCCAGGTTGTGGGGCAAAAAAACACAAAAAATGCCAAGGGGGGTGAATACTTTTGCAAGGCACTGTATATTGTAATCCTTCAAAACGGAGACTTTTGATTCATGTTCAGCTCTCATAGACTTTAATAGGGTTCGCCATTCGGGTCAGAACGTTTCCTCTGTTTGAGAGTTCTGGTGCAAACAAAACAGGGGATGTTCGGCCCATCCTAGACTCTTAACTTATTTTTATGGCACTCCTCACCCATAGTATGTTGACAGTTGACCCTCCTCTGGACAGATTGTTTGTTCCAGCTTCTTTGCTTTCATCCTTGACATTGTGTGCTTAAGACATCTGAGCTGGCCTCAGAGGATGTGGAAACTCCAACAATGTTCAAACCATGACTCGAATGTCAACTTCATTTTTTTTACTTGTGTGCTTTATGTTACCTATTTGACACTATCTGCCCTGGGAGAGTCCCTTTCACACAATTCTACAGTATCCAATACCACATGATATAAAACTTGAAATCACATAGGGGAACAAACCGGACAAGCAAGCCTGGGGAAAAAAAAAACTGTTACTGTACGGTGTGATTTTTCCTTGTGATCTTCATGGAAGAAAAGTAAATTCTTTGATGTATGACTCCCTTTTATCCAACTATTAAATCGCCTACACTCATATTATGTTTCAAACCTATTAACATTTGTTCTTCCTTAATCTTATGGCTTTTATTAACATTAATGGTAATTGTTTTCTTTGAAGTTATTTAAAATGAATCTATAGTCTTTTAAATGTTTTGTCTGTAGACCTATAAGGTATGTAGATAGGACTTCAGACATTATTAATCTGTCCATCTGATTTCTGTGTCTAGACACCACAAATAAGTAGTCTGGAAATGAAAGAGCTACAGTGCCTTGCAAAAGTATTCACTCACTTGGCATTTTTCATGTTTTGTTGCCTCACAACCTGGAATTAACATAGATTGTTTGAGGATTTGCAACATTTAATTTACAGAACATGCTCACAACTTTGAAGATGTTTTTTTTTTTTTATTGTGAAGCAAACAACAAATAGGACAAAATAACAGAAAAGGTCAATGTGCATAACTATTCACCCCCATAAAGTCAATAGTTTGTAGAGCCAACTTTTGCGGCTATCACAGCTCCAAGTCGCCTTGGAAAAGTCTCTATGCCACATCTTTGCCACATCTTACCACTGGGATTTTTGCCCATTCCTCCTTGCAAAACTGCTCCAGCTCATTCAAGTTGGATGGTTTGCGCTTGTGAACAGCAATCTTTAACGTGGTGTTCCGGCCAAAATTATACTTTTTAAATAAAAATACCCCTATAATACACAAGCTTAATGTATTCTAGTAAAGTTAGTCTGTAAACTAAGGTCTGTTTTGTTCGTTTATAGCAGTAGTTTGTTATGTTATAAACTTACAGCAGGCCGTGGCCATCTTAAGTGTGGGCATCTGAAGCCAGACTGTATTTCTTCCTTGATCTCATCCTTGCAGATCTCGCACATGCTCAGTGCAGCACAAGCAGTGTAATAGGTTTCAGGTCAGGTTTCCATAGCAACGGCAGTGTCAGAGGAAGTTGCCACCCCTTCCCAGAAGGCATTGCAAACAGGAAATGATGCGATGAGCCACGGCCAGGGAGGAGGAAGTGAAAAATGAATACAGCAGATATACAGTAAGTGCTGAGAACATTTTTTTAAAAATATCCAATTCGTTTGCAGTGCACAGTTTAGTGAGGGATGCTGAAGAGTTGTAAAAGTGGGTGGAACTCCACTTTAAGCCTGAACACAGAACAGATTTTTGCTGGATTGAGGTCTAGGCTTTGACTAGGCCATTCCAACACATTTACATGTTTCCCCCTTAACCACTTGCCGACCGCCTAACGTATATATACGTCGGCAGAATGGCACGGGCAGGCAGAATCCGATCGGACCCCCCCCCGGTGCCATCGGCGGTCGGCATCTGACTGGGAGCGTCGGGAGGCGAGGGGGAGACCATCCGATCGTGGCCCCCCCCTCGCGATCGCTCCCAGCCAATGGGAATCCTCCTCTGCCTGTGTGTAGTTTCACACAGGCAGAGGATGTGATGTCATCTCTCCTCGGTCTGGCAGTTTCCGTCCCAGCGCCGAGGAGAGAAGACATGTAAGTGCACAACACACACACACAGTAGAACATGCCAGGCATACTTTACACCCCCGATCCCCCCCCGATCGCCCCCCGATCCCCCCCCAATCACCCCCCCCCCCCTGTCACAAACTGACATTAGCAGTATTTTTTTTTTTTTTTTTTTTTTTTTTTCTGATTACTGCATAGTGTCAGTTTGTGACAGTTACAGTGTTAGGGCAGTGAATATTACCCCCCTTTAGGTCTAGGATACCCCCCTAACCCCCCCAATAAAGTTTTAACCCCTTGATCACCCCCTGTCACCAGTGTCACTAAGCGATCATTTTTCTGATCGCTGTATTAGTGTCGCTGGTGACGCTAGTTAGAGACGTAAATATTTAGGTTCGCCGTCATCGTTTTATAGCGACATGGACCCCCATATACTATCTAATAAAGGTTTTAACCCCTTGATTGCCCCCTAGTTAACCCTTTCACCACTGATCACCGTATAACTGTTACGGGTGACGCTGGTTAGTTTGTTTATTTTTTATAGTGTCAGGGCACCCGCCGTTTATTACCGAATAAAGGTTTAGCCCCCCGATCGCCTGGCGGTGATATGCGTCGCCCCAGGCAGCGTCAGATTAGCGCCAGTACCGCTAACACCCACGCACGCAGCATATGCCTCCCTTAGTGGTATAGTATCTGTACGGATCAATATCTGATCCGATCAGATCTATACTAGCGTCCCCAGCAGTTTAGGGTTCCCGAAAACGCAGTGTTAGCGGGATCAGCCCAGATACCCGCTAGCACCTGCGTTTTGCCCCTCTGCCCGGCCCACCCAAGTGCAGTATCGATCGATCACTGTCACTTACAAAACACTAAACGCATAACTGCAGCGTTCGCAGAGTCAGGCCTGATCCCTGCGATCGCTAACAGTTTTTTTGGTAGCGTTTTGGTGAACTGGCAAGCACCAGCCCCAGGCAGCGTCAGATTAGCGCCAGTACCGCTAACACCCACGCACGCACCGTACACCTCCCTTAGTGGTATAGTATCTGATCGGATCAATATCTGATCCGATCAGATCTATACTAGCGTCCCCAGCAGTTTAGGGTTCCCACAAACGCAGTGTTAGCGGGATCAGCCCAGATACCTGCTAGCACCTGCGTTTTGCCCCTCCGCCCGGCCCGGCCCAGCCCAGCCCACCCAAGTGCAGTATCGATCGATCACTGACACTTACAAAACACTAAACGCATAACTGCAGCGTTCGCAGAGTCAGGCCTGATTCCTGCGATCGCTAACAGTTTTTCTGGTAGCGTTTTGGTGAACTGGCAAGCACCAGCCCCAGGCAGCGTCAGGTTAGCGCCAGTACCGCTAACACCCACGCACGCAGCATACGCCTCCCTTAGTGGTATAGTATCTGATCGGATCAATATCTGATCCGATCAGATCTATACTAGCGTCCCCAGCAGTTTAGGGTTCCCACAAACGCAGTGTTAGCTGGATCAGCCCAGATACCTGCTAGCACCTGCGTTTTGCCCCTCCGCCCGGCCCAGCCCAGCCCACCCAAGTGCAGTATCGATCGATCACTGACACTTACAAAACACTAAACGCATAACTGCAGCGTTCGCAGAGTCAGGCCTGATCCCTGCGATCGCTAACAGTTTTTTTGGTAGCGTTTTGGTGAACTGGCAAGCACCAGCGGCCTAGTACACCCCGGTCGTAGTCAAACCAGCACTGCAGTAACACTTGGTGACGTGGCGAGTCCCATAAGTGCAGTTCAAGCTGGTGAGGTGGCAAGCACAAGTAGTGTCCCGCTGCCACCAAAAAGACAAACACAGGCCCGTCGTGCCCATAGTGCCCTTCCTGCTGCATTCGCCAATCCTAATTGGGAACCCACCGCTTCTGCAGCGCCCGTACTTCCCCCATTCACATCCCCAACCAAATGCAGTCAGCTGCATGAGAGGCATTTTCTTTATGTCCTCCCGAGTACCCCTACCCAACGAACCCCCCAAAAAAGATGTTGTGTCTGCAGCAAGCGCGGATATAGACGTGACACCCGCTATTGTTGTCCCTCCTGTCCTGACAATCCTGGTCTTTGCATTGGTGAATATTTTGAACGCTACCATGCACTAGTTGAGTATTAGCGTAGGGTACAGCACTGCACAGACTAGGCACACTTTCACAGGGTCTCCCAAGATGCCATCGCATTTTGAGAGACCCGAACCTGGAACCGGTTACAGTTATAAAAGTTAGTTACAAAAAAAAGTGTAAAAAAAAAAAAAAAAAAAACACATACAAAAATATAAAATAAAAAAAAAATAGTTGTCGTTTTATTGTTCTTTCTCTCTCTATTCTCTCTCTCTATTGTTCTGCTCTTTTTTACTGTATTCTATTCTGCAATGTTTTATTGTTATTATGTTTTATCATGTTTGCTTTTCAGGTATGCAATTTTTTATACTTTACCGTTTACTGTGCTTTATTGTTAACCATTTTTTTGTCTTCAGGTACGCCATTCACGACTTTGAGTGGTTATACCAGAATGATGCCTGCAGGTTTAGGTATCATCTTGGTATCATTCTTTTCAGCCAGCGGTCGGCTTTCATGTAAAAGCAATCCTAGCGGCTAATTAGCCTCTAGACTGCTTTTACAAGCAGTGGGAGGGAATGCCCCTCCCCCCACCAACGTCTTCCGTGTTTTTCTCTGGCTCTCCTGTCTCAACAGGGAACCTGAAAATGCAGCCGGTGATTCAGCCAGCTGACCATAGAGCTGATCAGAGACCAGAGTGGCTCCAAACATCTCTATGGCCTAAGAAACCGGAAGCTACGAGCATTTTATGACTTAGATTTCGCCGGATGTAAACAGCGCCATTGGGAAATTGGGAAAGCATTTTATCACACCGATCTTGGTGTGGTCAGATGCTTTGAGGGCAGAGGAGAAATCTAGGGTCTAATAGACCCCAATTTTTGCAAAAAAGAGTACCTGTCACTACCTATTGCTATGATAGGGGATATTTACATTCCCTGAGATAACAATAAAAATGATTAAAAAAAAAAAAAAATGAAAGGAACAGTTTAAAAATAAGATAAAAAAATAATAATAATAAAGAAAAAAAAAAAAAAAAAAAAAAAGCACCCCTGTCCCCCCTGCTCTCGCGCTAAGGCGAACGCAAGCGTCGGTCTGGCGTCAAATGTAAACAGCAATTGCACCATGCATGTGAGGTATCGCCGCGAAGGTCAGATCGAGGGCAGTAAGTTTAGCAGTAGACCTCCTCTGTAAATCTAAAGTGGTAACCTGTAAAGGCTTTTAAAGGCTTTTAAAAATGTATTTAGTTTGTCGCCACTGCACGTTTGTGCGCAATTTTAAAGCATGTCATGTTTGGTATCCATGTACTCGGCCTAAGATCATCTTTTTTATTTCATCAAACATTTGGGCAATATAGTGTGTTTTAGTGCATTAAAATTTAAAAAAGTGTGTTTTTTCCCCAAAAAATGCGTTTGAAAAATCGCTGCGCAAATACTGTGTGAAAAAAAAAAATGAAACACCCACCATTTTAATCTGTAGGGCATTTGCTTTAAAAAAAATATATAATGTTTGGGGGTTCAAAGTAATTTTCTTGCAAAAAAAAATTATTTTTTTATGTAAACAATAAGTGTCAGAAAGGGCTTTGTCTTCAAGTGGTTAGAAGTGTGGGTGATGTGTGACATAAGCTTCTAGATGTTGTGCATAAAATGCCAGGACAGTTCAAAACCCCCCCAAATGACCCCATTTTGGAAACTAGACACCCCAAGCTATTTGCTGAGAGTCATGTTGAGTCCATGGAATAATTTATATTGTGACACAAGTTGCGGGAAAGAGACAATTTTTTATTTTTTTTATTTTTTTTTGCACAAAGTTGTCACTAAATGATATATTGCTCAAACATGCCATGGGAATATGTGAAATTACACCCCAAAATACATTCTGCTGCTTCTCCTGAGTATGGGGATACCACATGTGTGGGACTTTTTGGGAGCCTAGCCGCGTACGGGACCCCGAAAACCAAGCACCGCCTTCAGGCTTTCTAAGGGCGTGAATTTTTGATTTCACTCTTCACTGCCTATCACAGTTTCGGAGGCCATGGAATGCCCAGGTGGCAAAAAAACCCCCCAAATGACCCCATTTTGGAAAGTAGACACCCCAAGCTATTTGATGAGAGGTATAGTGAGTATTTTGCAGACCTCACTTTTTGTCACAAAGTTTTGAAAATTGAAAAAAGAAAAAAAAAAATTTTTTTTCTCGTCTTTCTTTATTTTCAAAAACAAATGAGAGCTGCAAAATACTCACCATGCCTCTCAGCAAATAGCTTGGGGTGTCTACTTTCCAAAATGGGGTCATTTGGGGGGGGTTTGTGCCACCTGGGCATTCCATGGCCTCCGAAACTGTGATAGGCAGTGAGGAGTAAAATCAAAAATGTACGCCCTTAGAAATCCTAAAGGCAGTGATTGGTTTTCGGGGTCCCGTACGCGGCTAGGCTCCCAAAAAGTCCCACACATGTGGTATCCCCATACTCAGGAGAAGCAGCTAAATGTATTTTGGGGTGCAATTCCACATATGCCCATGGCCTGTGTGAGCAATATATCATTTAGTGACAACTTTGTGCAAAAAAAAAAAAAAAATTTGTCACTTTCCCGCAACTTGTGTCAAAATATAAAACATTCCATGGACTCAACATGCCTCAAAGCAAATAGCTTGGGGTGTCTACTTTCCAAAATGGGGTCATTTGGGGGGGTTTTATGTCATCTGGGCATTTTATGGCCTTCAAAACTGTGATAGGTAGTGAGGAGTAAAATCAAAAATGTACGCCCTTAGAAATCCTGAAGGCAGTGATTGGTTTTCGGGGCCCCGTACGCGGCTAGGCTCCCAAAAAGTCTCACACATGTGGTATCCCCATACTCAGGAGAAGCAGCTAAATGTATTTTGGGGTGCAATTCCACATATGCCCATGGCCTGTGTGAGCAATATATCATTTAGTGACAACTTTTTGTAATTTTTTTTTTTTTTTTTGTCATTGTTCAATCACTTGGGACAAAAAAAATGAATATTCAATGGGCTCAACATGCCTCTCAGCAAATTCCTTGGGGTGTCTACTTTCCAAAATGGGGTCATTTGTGGGGGTTTTGTACTGCCCTGCCATTTTAGCACCTCAAGAAACGACATAGGCAGTCATAAATTAAAGGCTGTGTAAATTCCAGAAAATGTACCCTAGTTTGTAGACGCTATAACTTTTGCGCAAACCAATAAATATACACTTATTGACATTTTTTTTACCAAAGACATGTGGCCGAATACATTTTGGCCTAAATGTATGACTAAAATTGAGTTTATTGGATTTTTTTTAGAACAAAAAGTAGAAAATATCATTTTTTTTCAAAATTTTCGGTCTTTTTCCGTGTATAGCGCAAAAAATAAAAACGGCAGAGGTAATCAAATACTATCAAAAGAAAGCTCTATTTGTGGGAAGAAAAGGACGCAAATTTCGTTTGGGTACAGCATTGCATGACCGTGCAATTAGCAGTTAAAGCGACGCAGTGCCGAATTGTAAAAAGTGCTCTGGTCAGGAAGGGGGTAAAACCTTCCGGGGCTGAAGTGGTTAAACCACTCAAGTGTTGCTTTAGCAGTGTGTTTGGGGTCATTGTCCTTCTGGAAGTTGAACCTCCGTCCAAGCCTCAAATCACACACAGCGTGATACAGGTTTTGCTCAAGAATATCCCTGTATTTAGCACCATCCATCTTTCCCTCAACCTTGACCAGTTTCCCAGTTCTGACTGCTGAAAAACATCCCCACAGCATGATGCTGCCACCACCATGTTTCACTGTGAGGATGGTGTTCTTTGGGTGATGTGATGTGTTGGGTTTGCTCCAGACATACGTTTTCTTTGATGGCCAAAAAGTTTAATTTTAGTCTCATCACACCAGAACACCTTCCTCCATACATTTTGGGAGTCTCCCACATGTCTTTTCACAAACTCAAAACGTGCCATTTTGTTTTTTGCTGAAAGTAATGGCTTTCTTCTGGCCACTCTGCCATAAAGCCCAACTCTATGGAGTGTGCCACGTTCTTTCCATTTGGTTATGATAGATTTGATGGTGCTCCTAGGGATCATCAAAGATTTGAATATTTTTTTATAACCCAACCCTGACTTGTACTTCTCAACAACATTGTCCCTTACTTGTTCGGAGAGTTCCTTGGTCTTCATGGTAGTGTTTGGTTAGTGGTGCCTCTTACGTAGGTGTTGCAGCCTCTGGGGCCTTTCAAAAAGGTGTGTATATGTAATGACAGATCATGTGACACTTAGATTGCACACAGGTGGACATCATTTCATTAATTATGTGACTTCTGAAGGTAATTGGTTGCACCAGAGCTTTTTATGAACTTCATAACAAAGGGGGTGAATACATACACACATGCGTTTTTTATTTCTGAAAAATAGTTTTATGTATATATTTTACTAATTTTGCTTACACTTAGACTATTGTGTTCTGATCCATCACATATAATTCAGATTAAAAAACATTGAACTAAAGGCTGTAATATAACAAAATAGATAAAAAGCCGAGGGGGTGAATACTTTTGCAAGGCACTATAGCAGCCATATTGGATATTTTTGGACACTTACTGTTGTTTTACACCCAAAGAGCACATAAGTGTCTAGATCGTAGGCATACACACTTGCTTGTGTGACCCATGTGTCTACATTTATGGACCAATTTGTGGTTGAAAAAAAATTATCTAGCCATCGTACAGTGCACCTTGCAAGTCCCTGGAAGCCCAATTCCAGCCAGGTTTGGATAAAGCAGGACTTTTTTCAGGTTCCTATTTTTGTCTGTGACCTTACTTCCTGTGCCTGTAACACCTGTACAAGAAATAGGTTAAATGGTTGTTACTGTTAGGCATAGATAGCAATAAAATTGTTATGAGTTCTAACCTTTACAGTATTTTGTTTCTGTCTCCATGGGAGTGATCGGAGGATCAATTGTTTTGTACAACCACTGTGCCATAGCTCCCAACAGTCCCTGATTTCATGGGACTGTCCCTGATTTGGAACACAGTCCCGCTGTCCCTCTTTCCTCCTCATTTGTCCCTCATTTTGGTCTGATCTATATAGTTGTATATATAATGCACTATTTATCTTTAAAAAAGTGTTTCCCAGTGCTAAACCTTCATGCAATTATTGCATTTGTAAATTTCAAAAGCCAATAAAAGAATAGTAGTGGTAAAAAAAAGCACTTGTGGGTGTAACTAATCATTTTTTTGTATAACTCTCCCTTGTGGAGGCATGGTAGGGGGTGTGTCCTAAGTGTACATAATTTTGCTAATAGGTGTCCCTCATTTCCATCTCAAAAGGTAGGGAGGTATGCAATGTCCATAAGTGGATCAAAATGAAAAGGTCTTTTTAATGTGGTCAAAGACTGATAGCACAAGTTCAACTCCTTATATATCCACAGGATCTATTCTTTTTATAGTTAAAAATGTTCAATAATTTCAAAAGGACTATGGGATGACATACCTGTCATTGGGGTTGATTTACTAAAGGTGAATAGACTCTGCAACAGCAGTTGCTCCAGAGCTTAGTGAAAGAGCAGAAGTTCTGCTGACTTCCATCATCCAATTATGTGCAAGCAAAAAATGCTGTTTTTTTTTATTTTCCTTGCATGTGATTGGATATTCTTTGCAGAGTGAAGCTTTACCTCATTTACTAAGCTCTGGAGCAATTGCACTTGCAGAGTGAACAGTTCAGTTGCCTTTAGTAAATCAACCCCATTGTCTCTTTGTTCAAATCATTTTCAGTGTCATACTATACAAACCAAAATCTGCTGAGCCCAATTGCTGCATATTTTCCAGGCTCGTTATAGGTTTGATTTAAAGTTAATAGGTTACAGTAACACAGAGTACAACACAATGAAATTTAATAGAAAACAAAACAATATACAATACGAATAAATAGTAAAGCCGTATACAATTATAGATTTTTTAGGGTAGAATTAAAAAAATGTTGTGCTGACTAATGGTAATGGTAAAGGTAATGGTCCCATATCAAGTTTCAAAGAAATAACCGATATCACCTCCAATACATTATAATTTAACCCCAACCCACAAATTACATAACTAGCACAGGTTTTGTTTTTCACAATACAGGTTTTTCACATCTAATTACACATCTTGCAACATATGGGGCATCTTAATAAAAAAAAATCGCACAGCTATTTGTCCAGAAAAACTGTTGGTAAATTTTTAATGTTATTCATTCATAAAACATAGTGTGGTTTGAGAAAATAATGCATTATGGCATATAGATGGAGCTGAGGATCATACTTATTTTCTATGGTCAAAAGCACCATCTAGTAGTCAAAAAGCAGTATTTTTCTGAACCAGTCATTTTTTTATTAAAGCAGAGCCCCCTTCCAAAGGGGAAGCTCCACTCGTCTGCCTCCTCCCCCCTCTGACACTTTTTTTTTGGGGGGGAGCAGGTACCTGATTTTGACAGGTACCAGCACTCACTTCCAGCTCACTTTGCTGTGGCATAGTGAGCCAGAAGTTCGACCCCCTCCTCCTTCCCCCTGCAGATGACCCATTTACAAAGTGCATCGCGATTCACGCATGCGCAGTAGGAAGCTGGCTGTGAAGCCTCAAGGCTTCACTGACGGTTTCCCTTAGCCAAGATGGAGGTGCCAGCACCCGAGAGCTGCTTCAAAAATTGGCTCAGGTGAGGAGACCACTGGATGCCTGGACAGGTAGGTGCCCTAATAGTAAAAGTCAGCAGCTACAGTGATTGTAGCTGCTAATTTTTAATTTTTGGGGGTGGGGGGCCGGAACTCCTCTTTAATCATTAACATTTGACCAGTAGAGGAAATATCCTAAAAACATTAGATTTTGCCCCATTGGCACAGAACTAATGTACCAGCAATGTCACTGGATAGAATTCTATGCACATTTTGTTACAAATATAAGTCTATTAAAAACAAAAATACATTTTTCTAAAATAAATAGTAGCAAAGCTAAGTCTGACGCAACACAAGCTCTCCTATCGCTTCTTTGCTGCTCTTCTGCTACCGTGAAAGTTGCAGGCACTGTAGGTTATATTCCTGATGTGTTCATTCTGCTGGACTGATAAAAATTGGTACTGACTGATCTACTGCAAACTGATTTTTACTTAAAAAGAAAGCAGAACCGTGATTAAAATGTAGTATAGGTAACCCGTGTTCTGGTCCTAAGCTGCTACCTCTCTGATCGCAATAAAGGGAGCGATCACCAGAATTGCTGGAAGCAGAATCAGCAAAGAGAGACTTCCATTTAACCTATGGTAAATTCTTGAATGTGTATGGAGGAGCGCCAGGTACAAAGGTTCATCTTACTTGAAGGACTTTTTGAAACTTTTAAGAGCATCCAATGCAGTCAACGTGTTTTGGAGGAAAAAAGCTTCCTCCTTCTTCAGGGCTTGAGTAGTCAATGTTAATAACATCCCAACAGAATGCACTAGGGGACTTGAGTTAAGGCTTGATGAAGACTAGTGTCTCCTGATGGCACTAAAAGAAGCCGGGTGCCTTTAGTGCCATCAGGAGACTCTAGTCTCCATCAAGGCCAACTACCTTTAGTACCATCAGGAAATGATAGTCTTCATCAAGCCTTAACTCAGGGTACTTAGTGCAGTCTGATGTAATTTTATGATCGACTGCTCAAGCCCTGAAGAGGTGGGGGACCTTTTCCCCCTCTGAAACATATGACTATATTTGATGCTGTGAACCATTACATTTTTCAAAAAGTCTTTCAATTGTGATGAGCTTTTGTACCAGGCACTTCTCCATACACATCTAAGAATTTACCATAGGTTAAATGGAAGTTGTTTCTGCTGCTGGCAATGTATTATCAGCAGGAAATTCACCGATTTGACATGGCACCTATAGCTCACAGTAAGATAATCCGCTGCACTTACAGTACCTGCAGATCACTACAGGGAAAATTAATCTGGTTTTCATTTTAGTACTGTTTCAGTAAGAAACAGAAAAAAAGGAGTTTGTAATCTAAATATGTACAAAAACAGTACATACAGAAACATGTCATGACATCATATGCAAATAATAACCTTTAAAGTATAGATAAGTTGTGAAAATAAATAATTTCTATATGCGTTTCCCTATTTTTCTGAAATAAAAAAAAAGTTCCTAAAAGCATAATTTCTAAAAGATGCCCATGTCACACTAGTTCCATCGCTGGCTACGTCTATTCACCTTCCCTATGGATATCACACTTTTGCTGGCAGGAATACTGCACAATCTTGATCCCTAGTCAAGAAGTGAGATCCATAAGGAAGGTAGCAGTTCCATTTTAGCAATGACCAAGACCATGGACCTTATAATTAAAATATCTTCATCATTAATACTGAAAGTTAACATTTTTAAAAGGCTACATGAAATGCCCTGGTAATCAGGGATGTATTTGTTATGATCACAGTGATTCTTTGAAACCTTTTTCATGGCTGCAAAGTGCTTTGGTTTAATGTAGTGGTTTGTCTTATTCCTTCTCAATGGCAATAGTCAGAGATAGACATATTGTTAAGCTGGCCACACACATTACAATCTGGTTGTACAATCTTTGAATTTATCATAAGTTATGTTGTACAAGGGCCTATTTGACTTGATATAGATGGAATGTTTTTAGGAAGACTTTATACTACATCATTGTTGGAAATTGTATGGAGATTGTACAATCTGTGTGACCAGCTGTGTTCGTGCAAAAAAACTCGCCATGTCCTTCACTTTGTGCACTCAAAGCACCAGGTCACTGACCATAGGGTCTTGGCCAATGCAAACCCATTCCCACCACAGGGGGAAGATGAAGTGGATCTCCATTACCAGTCCCCTTATGATGCATCTTATATAAATGTTTTTGGTAAAACCCTCCATTATAACAAGCTCAAATTGAAATAGAAATAGAAGGCAGAGGTGCTATTGCATTGGTGACTTTATTTGCCCTGTTCATACCTGCTTAGTCCACCGTTGTAGAACTGTGTCCAATAAGGAAGTAGACTCTCCAAAATCTACAACTGCAGACACATGTAATGCCGCGTACACACGGGCGGACTTTTCGACCGAACTGGTCCGACGGACTTTCCGACGGACTTTCGACGGACTTCCGACGGACTTTTGAACGAACGGACTTGCCTACACATGATCACTCCGATGGATTCGTACGTGATGACGTACAACCGTACTAAAATAAGGAAGTTGATAGCCGGTAGCCAATAGCTGCCCTAGCGTGGGTTTTCATCCGTCGGACTAGTAGAAGCGGATTTTTCGACCGGACTCGAGTCCGTCAGACAAATTTGAAACATGTTCCAAATCTAAAGTCCGTCAGATTTTTGACCGAAAAAGTCCGCTGCAGGTCCGATGGAGCCCACACACAGTCGGATTGTCCACCGGATTCGGTCTGTCGGACCAGTCCGGTCAAAAAGTCCGCCCGTGTGTACACAGCACTGGGTGCAGACTTCACAGTAAACAAAGAGCTTCAGCTGAGCCCCAGCCCCATCACAAAGGACCCACAAACAGTGTCTCATCAGCAGGCACCCTCCCACCCTCAGAATCCCAGCTTGAGCTATTGAGCTATGTAAACAGGAGTTATTTTTTAACAGAGGAGCTACATATATTCAGTAAAACTCCTGAAAAGCAACTAAGAGCTATGTCTGCTAACTATAAATTTAAAAAAATATATTAAATATTTACTTAAAAAAAAAAGAAGAAAATACTTTTAAAGAAAATGTATGAAATGTCATGACCATAACACTTATATATCAAGAAAGTGTACACACATCTACTGTCTGCACCCTTTAACTGAGTTCTTGAGAAATATTTTCAGACTGCATTCTCATGGCTTTACCAGAGGTTAGCGTAGAATGAATCTTTGTGACCTCCAGATGTTTTTGTGGGTTGTGGAAGGCAAAAACTTATATAGGCATTTGGGATGTTAGAAATGTGGCTGGCTTCTGATAAAACAGGATCTTATGAGGAACTGAAAATAGAGCTATTGTTAGTGCACAAAGGATCAGAGACAAATGGCTGAAGGTCTTCAAAATGTTCAGCTGCTATAGGCAATTTACTGTTGGACTTTCAAGCAAGGTGCATTTAAAGACAACTGGACCCAATTAAGCTTATCTGACAGTTTGAATATTCTATCTTATATTATCTTATATTTGCTCCCTTGTCTGACTGGGCTCTCCCCAGGTTCCGTGACTGGGCTGTCCCCTCAGCTTTTTTTTTTTCACAAAATTCCTTCAAAATGACGCTACATTGACTTCAGATTTCCCATGCTGGTGCAGCACAATTCACATCTTTAAAGCACATTGCTGTGCAGTGCCCTTTTTTGTGCTGCTTTTTAAATTACCACCATTATTCACTTGATTAACAGCCAGATTGAACTGAGCAGTGTCCAGGTCTACAAATGAGTGGAGGCAGTCCCAGCACACATGATCTAAATCTAATATAAATGTATAAATGTCCCAAACCGCCATTATGCAGCTGCAAAGCTTGCACAAGTGATGGGTACACCCCATGCACCTTCTCCTGCTACCTGTCCATGTGCAGTAGATCCTTAAAAGCTTCTTTGAGGCTAGGAGACTGATCTTTCCGCTGACACCATAGAAGTCTTTGGGGTTCTACCATGCATACTTTGGCAGTGGAGCTAAACTTTAGTGATCTCCGCACATACCAGTCTTCCACAAAAAATAACCTATCTGTGGTTCTCACCTTCATACCTAAACCCTTGGTGCTCTCACCAACACAGCTGACACCCATCCTCCTCCACAAGCACTACACCTGCACATCAATCCCCACTCTTACCACAGCACCTATCACCCATCCCCCCTTCCCCTGCTCCCAGGGGTGCAACTCTGCCCAACTTGCCCAGCTCTGCACTCGCTGCCATTGCACTGATTAATGACTTAGTTCTCATCACCACTGTACTAACGCACCATTCTGAGCCTTCCACCATTGCAGTCCATTCAGCGAACGAGCAAAGTATTGTTAGTCAAATAAAAAAATAGTATATATTAAAATGATACAAATAAATAGCAATCTGCACTAAACAATGAAGGAAGTCTTTATGTCGCCTTATGTCTGGTGGTCAGGATTGTCAACTGTCTGGAATGAGTTCCTGTATTCCATGCATAGAGTTTCACATTTTTGCTGCTTCGCGGGGCGTTCTTGATTAAATGTTGTTGAAAGTTTGCATTATTTTGCAGGTATTTACAAGCTGAACTCAATCTATCTGCAAGCGATTGAGAGGCTGTGTTAATTTTACTCCATAAGCCGTCCTGTGCCAGAAAGCCAGGAACAGAAAGAGGTTAGTGGAGAGTCTTCAGCGTGGCTAATGTGCCAGTTTTATAGAACATAGACCTGTGTATTATTACTGTCATCTTTTTGTTTCCGGTGGATGTTCCAGTGTAGCATAAACCGTCACTGCTTTAGGCTTTTGCCGAGGCGAGGAATCATATAGGGAGTTATTCCATTCCTGTAATTGAACAGTAAACAGATATTAATTGACATTCATCTTGGCCAAGCTAACTTGTACAGAGCCTGCAACAGTTCTAGCAGCCATTTTCAGCCAGGGTGCCATGGAACCTTAGGGTTTTTCCAGAGGTTACTGAGGCTAGGCCACACCTTACACATGGTGGCCTTCCTCTTCAGATATCAAGGGCAATTGGGAAATTCCTAGAAAGAGCATCAGTCACAGTATACAATGATTAACTGCCTTTCTAAAAATAGGACAAAAGAGAAGTAAATATGGGAAACAGGACACAAAACCTCATACCACATCACACATCTATGTGTTTGTTTGTTTTTTAACTCAAAGAAGTCTTTTATTGAAAGAATGAACAAATACAACTCAAATATTCACATCAGAGAAGGTACATCATACATAAAGTGTCACAATACCAGATCCCAACAATATTCTCACTGTACCCAGCTAACTACACAGTCAGGTTTTGGTACCAGAATATACATGCCCAGCCCGTGTTACATATATGATTATACCACACATGAAATTACCTTCACAAAATTCTGTCCAAAATTTAATCGACAGGTGATAGCCCAGGGGTGTCCAGCCAGGGAAACCAAACAGCTTGGAGTTTGTTCGGGCACCCCCTATGCTGTAAGATATATTTTTGCAGGTGTAGGGCATCCCCCATTGCGGCAACCCACACTTTCCACGAGGGAAAATCAGCTGACTTTCAGTGTCGTAGAATTTGTTTCCTGGCCTGGAATAAGGCCCATGCTAATGCCTATTTGGTAACATCCTCCACTGGCAGGTCATCCAAGACAGGAGGGTTTAGGGTCCCGTCAGATGGTGACTTGAAATACCCTATTTAGGGTATCCGGGACTTTCCCCCATTAGAGGTGTAATTTGGGGCATCTCCTTAATAAGTGGATGAGATCACCATGGTCCCAACAGCATCTGGAACCTATAGGGTCTTCTCTCACCCCCATTTTGAAACATCTATGTGTTTAAAAAGAGAATGATAGCACCAAACTGTAAACTGTGTTATTAGTGTGATGCTGTTCAACGTTGGCTGTAAGACCAAGAACTGAGCGATCACATGACCGCTAATCACTCTGCTATTGGTGTGCTCAGAGCAGAGAGCAGTGACTGTCAGTCACTGCTCTCCACTCTGCTCCTCCAGTGCTTACTGGAGCTCGGGATGGGGAGGGGGTGGGCATAGCTGGCTCCAGCTCTCAGCCGCAGAGCCAGCTGTTAATCAGGCAGCCGGGGGGATCCTGACTATATTGTCGGGATCCTTTAAAAGCCTGGAGTGGCTCTGTTTAATTAGCTGATAGCAGGCAATTGCCTGCTATCAGCTGACTCTGGCTCATAGGAGAACAAAAGTAAGGGTACTCCAGTGACCCAAAAGAGAAGTATGGGCAAACAAGCCTTTGGCTATACTTCTCTTTTAAAACCCAGTTCCAGGAATTAGAAAAAGTCTACCTGTTATGTCTAGGGTTGCCAGAATTAAGAGGTTCATTTATTTTAATCTGTGCTTCAGCAGGGTCCATACAGCAATGTGACCAGTCTTCTGCAACCCACCCTGTATGCCACTCATGGCTGTGGTTGCACGCCTGCCTCTTCAGCAAATGATACAACATTGTGAGTGATGATGGCAAAGAACTGCCCACAGAGTCGAACTTTAGGGAGTGTAAGGTAAGTAATAATGTCTGTTACTGTACCCCCAAGAAATAACAGGCAGTTAACCTGGGGGTCCTTACTGCAGGAGTAGATTTTTTTTTTAATTCCTGTAGTTTAGCTTTATTGGACAGGTTCTCTTGATACTTAACATCAACATGCTCCTTATCTATTATGTTGTTCTGCTGGAGTCTTTGGAAAATACCCAGTGCTTCCAGGAATGAGGAAACATATGACCACCTTCCCTTCCTCATGGGATGAAATGCTGAGGCCTGAACAGTCACCAGGTCCCAACATTGTCATGTGAGGCAGGGATCAAGTCACTAACTCAGTACATGCTCCAACACCATCTGACATGGAGCTTACGCAGGCTTTGGTCCTGACTCTGATGAAGGACCAGAGCGTCAGGAAGTGTCAAATAGTTGAGTATCAGTGGGTCAAGGGTTGTTCTTTCAAAAGACTTTGCTATTGTGCCCTGAATGGGCAAAGTGACAATCCCTTTAAATGACGCCTTTATTTTTGAAGTCCTTTAAATAAAATCTGTCTCAAAAAGTTAAAGTTCAACTCCTAAAACTATAGCCCTCTATGTGGCAAATAAATGCATCTTTTGTTGCAGTCCTGACCTTCTCTCTGTCCCTATGTCCCGTAGACTCAGGCCTGCCCAGGCCAGAAGAAGGCGTCAGGATGGGTGAAGGGGAGCCTTGCTGTGCAGTACAGAAAAGATTTCACAACTTCTGCTGTTCTCGTGTAACTGAGCTCAGACATCAAGCTCTTTACTGCCACCTCTGGCTACTATGTGTATGTGCACCCCTCGTGTGATTTGTACTGAGCTTTTCAGCAACATGTCAGCTTTGTGAAAACGGGCTGGGACTAGGTAGGAAGACCTTCTTTACAAGTGGGGGCTGTGAGGGAAAGGGAGGGGGGCTGTTTGTGTACAGGGAGGGGCCAGAGCCTTGTGTGTTTACAGGTTTGTGTATGTGAGGGGCTGCCATATATACAGGTTTGTGTATGTGAGGGCAGTGGCGGCTGGTGCTCAAAATTTTTTGCGGGCCCCAAAATTTTTTTGAAAAAAAAACATCAATTGCAGCCACTGTGCCCATCAAACGCTGCCACTGTGCCATCAAAAGCTGCCACTGTGCTCATCAAAGGCTGCCACTGTGCCAATCAAATGCTGCCACTGTGCCCATCAAACGCTGCCAGTGTGCCCATCAAATGCTGCCAGTGTGCACTTGAATGCCGCCAGTGTGACCTCTGCCCACTCCCTGTCTGCCCGGCACTTACCCTGTCTTGGCGGGGCAGTGGGTGACGGCGACGAGCGGGGTCCTTCATGTGTCTCCTGCTGTTCTCATCTCCCGTTCTCTCCTCCTGATAGGCGTCTAATAGCAGCGCCTGTCCTTTCAGCCAATCAGGTGACAGGTAACAGACCTGAGCACCTGATTGGCGGAGAGGCGGTTCAGTGGTAGGAAAGGGAATATTCATTCGCTTTTCTAACACAGCTGGGTGAACTGCAAGCGCCAAGCATGTCGCTCGCTGTTTACCTTTTTTGACGCCTATTAGAGCCTATGGCTCTAATCAGGTGCTTAAAAAAATACCCCACTGCTGTAATTCAGGCGCCCAAGAAGGGGCCTGGTGCCTGAATAGGGGGTGGCAGCGGTGGCCATAAATAGATTCAACACCACTGCGTGAGGGGCTACCATACATACCGGTTTGTGTATGTGAGTAACTGGCATATACAGGTGTGTGGGGGAGTTGGCATATATACAGGTGTAGGGGGTGGACATATATACAGGTGTGTGGGGGGCTGACATATATACAGGTGTTTGGGGGGTGGGGCGCTGACATATATACAGGTGTGTGGGGGGCTGACATATATACAGGTGTGTGGAGGACTGACATATATACAGGTGTGTGGAGGACTGACATATATACAGGTGTGTGGGGGGGGGGTGGGGCGCTGACATATGTACAGGTGTGTGGGGGGCTGACATATATACAGGTGTGTGTGGGGGGGTGGGGCGCTGACATATGTACAGGTGTGTGGGGGGCTGACATATGTACAGGTGTGGGGGGCTGACATATATACAGGTGTGTGGAGGACTCACATATATACAGGTGTGTGGGGGGGGTGGGGCTCTGACATATATACAGGTGTGTGGGGGGGGCGCTGACATATATACAGGTGTGGGGGGGGCTTACGGCTGACATATATACAGGTGTGTGGGGGGGGCGCTGACATATATACAGGTGTGGGGGGGGCTTACGGCTGACATATATACAGGTGTGTGGGGGGTGGGGCGCTGACATATATAGAGGTGTTTGGGGGGGGTGGAGCGCTGACATATATACAGGTGTGTGGGGGGGTGGGGCGCTGACATATATAAAGTGTGTTTGCGGGGGGTGCTGACATATATACAGGTGTGTGGGGGGGGTGCTGACATATATACAGGTGTGTGGGGGGGGTGCTGACATATATACAGGTGTGTGGGGGGCTGACGGCTGACATATATACAGATGTGTGTGTGGGGGGGGCTGACAAATATACATGTGTGTGTGGGGGGGCTGATATATATACAGGTGTGTGGGGGGTGGGGCGCTGACACATATACAGGTGTGAGGGGCGCTGACATATATACAGGATTGCGGGGGGAGGGGATGACTGTGTACAGGTGAGGTGGCCGGTGTGCGGATTCGGTAGGATGGCCCGTGGGCAAGCCCTGGGGAATGTTGGTGGTCAGGCTGGGGGGGGGCGGGGGGAAGCCTAAAGCTGTGTAAAGGGCCCAAAAATTTCTGATGGCTGCCCTGTGACTTAACACTCCAAAATTACAATGGTGGTCCCCTCTGGGATGAATAACGCTGGCCATTTTCTTTGGGCCCAGGCTGTCAAGGACATACCCCCTGGGGTGTGTCATTATACAGTCCAGAGCACACAGTATTGCTGCACAGAACAACGTTCAAACCTCTTTATCTATGGGCCTTTTTGTGCAATACTAAGTACTACCTGCCGCTGAGGTTGGAGGAGCAGAGGAAGAATCAGTCCAAATACTGCTGAGACAGGAATACTGTGGTTTTTTTTTGTTTTGTTTTTTTAAGCCAGGTATGGTAGGGAAGGCAGAGGGGGTGTTGTGAAAAGTTGGAGCTGGCTTTAAACTTGTAGTAAGTCATTAAATGACATGATTCTAGTTTCTATATACATTTTATAATGTAGTATTCAATGCAAGTGATGCCATTATTTATTTCATATTGTTTAATATGTTTTACTACCTTACGTCATCTTATCTAGAATGCATTTCATTTGAAGTTGACTGCTTATGTGTAACAGAAGCTCGTAAAAGAAAAAAAAAAAAAAAAGCACCATATGGCGAGCTAATAGACCAGTATCTATTGTTATAGGGATATTATGGGCTTCCTACACAAAGGTGGGAACACCTGTCTTTTTTCCCGATGGGGGGGGGGGGTTCTGAATTCAGAATGCAGGAGACAGTTAGTTGAAACTAATGCCAACTGTACATGTAAGAGTATCAAGGTCTATGAAGGTTCTTGTTTATCCAGGTCATGGTATATCTAGAAGTAGTTGGTCAAATTCAACTGGAAATTTTCTATAATAGTGAAGACATTTCACGTCTTTTCAAAGCCACTTTGTAGGTTCTAATGAGTGGCCGGTACAGACCAGATGTTGCTACAAAAGCTAGGGCATGTTTTTTTTTTTTTTTTTTTTACTTTTTAATCCTGGTGATTTGACAACCTTTGGGGAGCATTCACACTTACAAATGCACCTCCTTGGCAATTTCCAAGTGTGAATGCAACCTTCGCCATAGACGTCATGGCACCATGGTTATTGGATTTTGGAGATAGCACAGGGTGTTTACACAAATTATCACAACTGCTGTCATATTCTCAGATAATATATTAAGCGTGACACACCTCAAACTGCCAAAGTGATTTCATGAAAATAACTAAGTGGTGTTGATATAAATACTGGGGTATGTTCCAAATCTGAATTGAGAAAAGTACTTAAAAGTTTGGTGTAATGCCGCGTACACACGGTCGGACTTTTCGTCTACAAAAGTCCGACAGCCTGTCCGACAGACTTCCGGCGGACTTCCGGCGGACTTTCGGCGGACTTGCAGCAGACTTTCTAACGAACGGACTTGCCTACACACGACCACACAAAAGTCCGACGGATTCGTACGTGATGACGTACACTGGACTAAAATAAGGAAGTTCATAGCCAGTAGCCAATAGCTGCCCTAGCATGGGTTTTTGTCCGTCGGACTAGCACACAGACGAGCGGATTTCGGGGTCCGTCGTAGTTACGACGTAAAGATTTGAAGCATGTTTCAAATCTAAAGTCCGTCGGATTTGAGGCTGAAAAAGTCTGCTGAAAGTCCGGAGAAGCCCACACACGATCGGATTACCAGCCAGCTTTAGTCCGTCAGCGTCCGTTGGACTTTTGTAGACGAAAAGTCCGACCGTGTGTACGCGGCATAAGGCTTAACACTACATAGTTGCATACGTTGAAAAAAGACACAAGCCCATCTAGTTCAACCAACAATTAAATAAATATGTGATCCGGATTCAACCTCAACAGGTGTGAGAATGAATAGTGGCTTGAAAAATAACATGAAAAATCACAACTAAAAATATATAAATGACATAAGTGACTCAATAGAATAACGGTGAAACCTAAATGCATCCAAAATAAGACTAACATGACTAGACCAATATATAACACCCTGTGGCAAGTTTTTAAATATATGTGTCACTTCTCAAAAAGTAATACATAAATGCATTGTACAAAAGCATAAAAAAAGTCCATATGATGATGTGAATAGACACACATAAGCTGAAACCTAGTGGGATGAATGTGTCACTTCTCAAAAAGAAATGATAAGTGACTGATGAGGATGTATAAACCAGTCCGTATGCAAAGTGAACAAAAGAAAATGAATTAAAAATACAAAAATGATACACCTCGTGACAGATGTGAGATGAGTCTATCACTTTTTCAAAAATTGTTGAACTGATAAATGAAACCAGTCCATGTGCAATGTGATCAGAAAAAGTGATGAGATCTCCGGTATGAAAACTGTGATTCTTGTAATCATCCACCACACCTCAGTGACGTGATTCCACTCCCTTCTAAAATTCAAACTCACCAGCTGCTATAGCCTCACACTCTCGTGTTTGGCCAGAATCGCCTTAACCCACTCACACGGGGGTTTACAATACGATCTCCAGTATCCAATGATGTATATGTCAAGCACTCTCCCCGGAGTAGTGCCTGGGACCTCCTGCCTGGCAGGTTGTAGAATCTCTGGTCTATGTAGGGGTGATAACAGAGATTCTACAACCTGCCATATGTCATATATAAAACCCTATACCCACAGTTGATCCAGAGGAAGACAAAAAAAACCTCAATAAAGCATGATCCAATTTGATCCAGCAGGGGGAAAAATGTCCTTCTTGAACCTCCAGAAAAATCACATTCCAGAACAAATCCTCTACAACATCTACAACTAACTATTAACCACTTCTGGACTGCCGCACCACTATATAACGTCCTTACTTTGGGGACGGATATCGTTCTTATGGCAGCAACTAGCTGCCATAACCCCGGTATCGCCGTGTTCGGCCGGCTGTCCGGTTTAAGATAAAAGTGGTCTCTATGGCGGATTCGCCGCAAGATCACTTTTATCGGGGGTGCGATCCGGTGCCCTCTGCCACTTACCGGAGCCGTCGTCACCCATCTCCATGACACTGCAGGGCGGAAGCGACATCAAAACGTCACTTCCGCCAATAGCTCTTAAAGGGCCATTTTTTTTTTTCATTTTCTTAAATGACAATTTTTTTTTTTATTGCATTTTAGTGTAAATATGAGATCTGAGGTCTTTTTGACCCCAGATCTCATATTTAAGAGGTCCTGTCATGCTTTTTTTTCTATTACATTCCTTGTAATAGGAATAAAAGTGACACATTTTTTTTAAAAAAAACAGTGTAAAAATAAAAGGTAAAATAAATAAGAATTTTTTTTGTTTTTTTAAAACGCGCCCCGTCCCCGTCCTGCCGAACGAACGCATACGTGAGTAGCACCCATATATGAAAACGGTGTTCAAACCACACATGTGAGGTATCATCGTGATCATTAGAGCGAGAGCAATAATTCTTGCCCTAGACCTCCTCTGTAACACAAAACATGCAACCTGTAGAATTTTTTAATGTCGCATAGGAAGATTTTTAAGGGTAAAAGTTTGTCACCATTCCACGAGCGGGCGCAATTTTGAAGCGTGACATGTTTGGTATCAATTTACTCAGCGTAACATTATCTTTCACAATATAAAAAAATTGGGCTAACTTTACTGTTGTCCTTTTTTTTAATTCAAAAAAGTGTATTTTTTTCAAAAATACAATGTGACAGAAAGTATTGTAAGTAATGACCGCCATTTTATTCTCTAGGGTGTTAGAAAAAAAATGTATAATGTTTGGGGGTTCTAAGTAATTTTCTAGAAAAATAAAACTGTTTTTAACTTGTAAACAACACTTTTAAAAAAGAGGCCCGGTCCTTAAGTGGGTTTGGAGGGTTCAGAATATTCATTGGACGGACATGCACAGGTAAACACAGATGCAAAGAAGCATCAGCTTTTAAAAGAGCATGGCTGCGTATAGAGAATAATTTTTTATGGCAGGCTGTACGCGGCACATGCAGCACAAAGCGCTGGGAAATGATCGAAATGCCTGTATAAAACCCTCTTGCATGAACCCTAATGGATGTAATCTGAATGATACTAAACAATGCATTTTGATTGTACTAGATACAGACATTAGGAGAATATACAAATCTGTAACCAATGTAAAGGTGGGTATACACTAGTAGGATTTCAAATGAAAATTTTAACAGAATTCAAAAGACATGTGAATGTCATTCAAAATTAGTTCCAGATTTTGTTTTCTTTTAACTTTTGACTTTGAAATGATTGGACTTTACTGAACGAAAACCACATTCACTGTTAAGCCTGGTACACAGAGCGGGCTGACTGAAAAAAATGACTGAGGAGCTTGTTGTACTAACTATGCGATGTTAGTACAGTGATCTCCCCTGAGCTATTTTGCTCTGACAGGGGGACTGACCCCCTTCCAGAACACACTGGTCCACATTCTCGGCCATTGGCTGCCAGCGTTGATCGGGTGCCAAATGGCTGCTGTTTTTCTAGCATGCCCGTTCAACAGACAGACTGCTGTACACACGGGCCAAATGTTGGCCGGTTTCTGTTGAACCGCCTGATAATGGCCTATGTTTGGTCTGTGTGTACCAGGCTTTAGAATTGCAAAGAAAAGTTTGACATCCTGCTCTTTTGAATTTTCAGATCACTGCGGTTGAAAACAAATGTCAGTTTGACCCCCAATAACAATTAGAAAAACAAATGAACCTTCTTACAACTTTCTTACAATGAAAAATGTTGAAAGAAATTCTACTATGGAACACCCAGCTTAACTCACACACACACAATCAGGGGCCCGGGTCTCCCCTGGTCCAAGACTGCCCCGCTGGACACTGCTCCAATAAACAACTTTGCTCAGGAAACTAGAGTGCTGTTGATTGGAGCAGTGTGCAGGGGGAGTGTCAGACCAACGAAGACCCAGGCCGCTACTGGTGTGTAAGAGCAGCGGTCCAACTCTTCAGCATGCTGTTAGCGTGAGTTTATTTGAACCCTTGCTGTAGAACTTAGTTCGTAAAAATATACAGAAAGAAGAGCACATTTTTTTTATTGTATATGCAGACCAACTACATTTCAGTAATACATAGAAAGGCTTTTGTTGGGCCTTTAAGATGAATTGTTAATGCTGTGTTCTGATAAATAGCTGGTTTCTGGGAAGTGAACACGCTTCAGTTTTTAAGTCCATTAGCGGAAGTGGAAGCTCTGTGGAAAATATTGTATTACCGACATGGATAATTAGGATGACATCATGTGCAATTGATAGTGGAAGCTCATCTTTTATGCAGACAAAGCTTTTACTGTTCTCTCAAAGAGGGATTTAACATCGATTTCAAGCGTGCTTTTCAGACTGGACACTGACTCACTGATTTACCATTCAGAGGTATCCTCCAGAGCAGTGTTTGTCAACCTTTTTTTAATCAATTAAAATTCTGCATCTCGAGACACCCCATTCTAAAATGTAAAGACTAAACAGTTTTACATAACGCAACAACATCCACATGTAGGACATCCAAAATTAGGGGTGACTTATTTTTCAAAAGCAAATACTGCTTTGCGCACCATTCCAGACTAGTATTCCAATCGTTTTCTTCCTCGCTCAGCTAATGGGCTGCCAAGTGCTGATGGAGAGGGGAAGGGTTGGGGCAAACAAGAATGGTGTGCAGGTGCCTGACAGCCTCCTTATCAGCTGATGATGTCATTGGTTGTTAGGACACTGGTGGCTGGAAGGTTGTTGCACAATAAAACCTGTGGCTTTGTTTAACTAAAAGGCAGGCTTGATGCACCCACTGGTTTGTATACAATTTTTGGGCAATTTTAAAGCATTTTTCTAAGGCGCCTTGAAGAAACCAGAAGGCACCCTGGTTGAAAAAGGCTACTCCAGAGCCTCCATATTCCTATTACTGCAGATCATATGGGTCCAAATATTACGGTTTATCATTCATCAAGAAGTGTGTGACACCACAAAAAAATAAAAAAGGCAAATCAACATCCCAGTAAGAAAGGGGGAGCCAGGGGTTCAAAAGGGTTTTTAGTTTTTAGCTTTGAGTGGAGTTATACTACAGCCATCTCAGTGAACAGGGCTAAAGAACCTGTTGCACAATGGCCTGGATTTCTGCATAGCCAACATAGTTTTGGAGGGCACACAGCTACACACACATTCTTTTGCTCACAGTAACATGGAGTAACATTAGCATACATTCATGTAATAAAAATGTTTCAGACTGGTCTCTACTGCTTGTGCAGTCCTGCTGGGTCCTTGTTTCTTTTCTGTTCATGCACAGATTTCATGATTTTGTGCATGAACAGCAATTAGAATGTAATTTTACCCACCCTGTTTCTGAACACCAAGAACTGAGTGAAGCATGGTTAACTAGTTATATCTGATGTTCAAATGTGACTATTTAATAACTTAAAGTGTATGTAAGCTCTAACAACAAACCTCTCATATTTGCTCCCTTTTAGCCTGTTAATATCTAAGTTTAGTTTTTCTTCTTTTTTTTTTTTTGACTTAGCAGAAGAGACAATTCTTCAGTTAAGTAATCAGTAGAAGTGTCCCTTGTGCTGGTGGCTGTTCTGTTCCGTGGAATCTTCTGTCTTCTGCCCTTGATACCCCCCATAGCTGCAAGGGTAAATACGAGCTACTTGACTTGTCACATGCACTCATCAAAAGTGCCTTCTATGTCCACCCCTTCCACCCCCTCCTCCATTCATAGAAGCTGCACTATCAATTCTCGCAATGAAATGCGCTTATGTGTTCTATGTTGAGAGTTTGAGGTGTCACACCTTTCAAAGGGTCCTAATATTGGTAGAACCCATGGCTTAACCATAGAGGGCCATGAAGTCAAACTTCCATGATAAAAGAAAAAAAGCAGTAGTATTGGGAGACATGCATGCATACTTGATGCTTCAGTTAACCACGATTGTCTACTTTTTTCCATTGCAGAAAGATATGCAGCTTGAGACTTCATAATTTATACAAGTGTATGTGGTGAAGTCTGTGATGTGGAAAATTAGTCATATATATTGCACTGGAAGCATGGCTTGATTTAAGCTTCCTTTCCCCCTGGCCTACTATCTTGGGTTGCTTCCCTCCTACTCAGGTTGGCTGGCTGGTGTTAGTTTCAAACTTCAGCCAACATAAGGCATGCCCAGGCTGAGGGCAGAGAGACTCAAAGAGACAGTTTGATCAATTTGTGTCTGCGCACATGGAACCAAAAACTAGAAGAGCTAAGCAAGTCCTCACCCTATTTGGTGGCTTGGTGCTGGGTCTACTGATCTAGAGTGGGTTAACTCTACACATTACACTATTCCAACTAAATGCATAAACTTTGCAGAGCAATAACAATGATTACTTAACTATCCTGGATCTTCTTATTATAAAGAATAAAAAACCTGTAAAACCATGCGCTTACTCCAAAAAATTTGTATATGTAAGCAGCTACCACAACAAATAGAAATTTTGCTATAAATCATATAAGACCAAGTGTAGCGCTAATAAGTGAGAAAAAAATTGTAAATATTGCGATAACACATGCAATAATAAAAATAAAAAATAAATGTTGTGTATTAATGAAAGTTCGTGCATGAAAAGTCCATCATATTAAAAACCCTTAAGGTCACCATATGTGATGGCGAGATACAAAATGGAAAAAAAATGTCCAGAACTAAATAAACAAGTGCAGTAAACATAGATATTGCAATGGTGATGAACTCCAAGATATATGATTGTGGAAACTCTCGAATACAATCCAATAAGTGCTGATAGACACTTGTGCAGAACCACCACCCGAATGACTGGAGGCTTACCAGAAAGTTGGGACCCACAGAGCGTACGCTATATGGGTCAAACAGGCTTAAGTTGCTCACTGGCAATGGAGGTAGAATACCTCCAATGGAGGAAGATCTTCCGGCTCGGTGTCTGCACTGAGGTGTGCTGTGCAGGTTTCGGAAAATGCATTCAGATCACTCACCACAGCTGTTTATGTCCGTTGATGTCTGAGCTTCCATACGGAGAAGACTGCTTTGGGATAGCACCGCTATGATCTCACCATCTATCAGCCCTTGGTATTCTACCTCCATTGCCAGTGAGCAACTTAAGCCTGTTTGACCCATATAGCGTACGCTCTGTGGGTCCCAACTTTCCGGTAAGCCTCCAGTCATTCGGGTGGTGGTTCTGCACAAGTGTCTATCAGCACTTATTGGATTGTATTCGAGAGTTTCCACGATCATATATCTTGGAGTTCATCACCATTGCAATATCTATGTTTACTGCACTTGTTTATTTAGTTCTGGACATTTTTTTTTCCATTTTGTATCTCGCCATCACATATGGTGACCTTAAGGGTTTTTAATATGATGGACTTTTCATGCACAAACTTTCATTAATACACAACATTTATTTTTTATTTTTATTATTGCATGTGTTATCGCAATATTTACAATTTTTTCTCACTTATTAGCGCTACACTTGGTCTTATATTATTATAAAGAATGTTGAGCACATATGGTTGGTTATGCTGAAATCTGCTCATGAAAAGCATATACTAAAGCCATCTCATATAAAAGGTAAAGTTCAACATCTGCTTTGAAGAACTTTGGACAAATGTAAAAACATTGTAAAAAAAAAAACCAAGATTGTTTGACTTTCTGCTATTTCATAATGTATTTTTAGAGAATGGGCTAGCCAGTGGTGGGGTTAAAACAAAGATATATTACGAATCATGTTGACAGAAGAAAGGACAGGCTGCAAAGAAGAAGAAACTATGGAGGTTGGTGAAGGAGCATTGCCCCTTTTTTTGGTAGTAAACTCTGTTTTTTTATTTTTACCTACAGGTAAGCTTATAATAAAGCTTACCCGTAGATAAAACGAATAGGAGACATTCTAGATAGAAGCAGCCGGTGGCGTCACAGGTGCATACACTCTGAAGAACGGCATACCAGTGCCATTACTTTAGAGCTGTGTGCCATGGATGAGGAGCCAGACTGTCGGAGTTCACAAACCCAGAGGGAAGACCGGGTGAAGATGGAAGCCTCTGCAGCGGTGACAATGCGCCGCTGGAGGGCTTTGTTTTAAGGTAAATCTTTCATAATGTGCTAGCAAGCAATGCATACTAGCACATTATGATATTGCCTTGCAAAGTGAAACTTTTTTTTTTAATAGACTTTACTACCGCTTTAACCATTTCAATACCGGGCCTATTCTGGCACTTCTCTCCTTCATGTAAAAATCATAACTTTTTTGCTAGAAAATTACTCAGAACCCCCAAACATTATATATGTTTTTTTAGCAGACACCCTAGGGAATAAAATGGCGGTAATTGCAACTTTTTATCTCACACGGTATTTGTGCAATAATTTTTTAAACGCCTTTTTTTTGGAAAAAAACGATTTCATGAATTAAAAAATAACAAAACAGTAAAGTTAGCCCAATTTTTTTGTATAATGTGAAAGATGATGTTACGCCGAGTAAATAGATAACTAACATGTCACGCTTTAAAATTGCGCACAATCATGGAATGGCGCCAAACTTCATTACTTAAAAATCTCCATAGGCGACGCTTTCAAATTTTTTACAGGATACCAGTTTAGAGTTACAGAGGAGGTCTAGTGCTAGAATTGTTGCACACGCTCCAACGCATGCGGCGATACCTCACATGTGTGGTTTGAGCAGCGTTTACATATGTGGGCAGGACTTACGTGTGCGTTCGCTTCTGAGTGCGAGCTACCGGGGACAGGGGCGTTTTACATTTTTTTTATTATTATTATTTATTTTACTTAATTTTTTTTATTTTTACACTTTTTTAACATTTTTTTTTTATTACTTTTATAGTTTTATTCCTATTACAAGGAATGTAAACATCCCTTGTAATAGGAATCTATGTGACAGGTCCTCTTTATGGAGAGGTGTGGGTCAATAAGACCCCGCATCTCTCCTCCAGGCTGGAAAGCATGAGATCGGGAAAAAAAATTCACCGATCTCATGCTGATAGCCGCGATCGCGGCTTCATTTATTTCCGGGCCTCCGACGGTCATAGAGAAGACTGGTGACCATCATCTCTATCGTCAACATCCGGCCGATTCTTTCTCCGGGCACCCGATGGCACAGGAGAGCCCGGAGATGCACCGGATGGTGGCGGGAGGGGGGGACATCCCCTCCCATCGCCTATAAGAACGATCATGTGGCGGAACTGCCGATATGATCATTCTTATCGTGCACAGAATCACCGGCTGCAAAGAATTATATCTGAATGATGCATCTAGCTGCAGGCATCATTCAGATATCACCCCACAAAGTAGAGGATGTCATTTGACTATAGCCGGGTATTAAAGTGGTTAAAGGAGAATTTCCTTTGTTTGAATGGAGGTCCATTTTACTAGCATTTTTAGTAACTGTTAACCACTTGCCTCCCAAGCCAATTCTGACACTTCTCTCCTACATGTAAAAATCATCATCACTCAGAACATCGCCCCCCCCCCCCCAACATTTTTTTTTAGCAGAGACCCTAGGGAATAAATTGGGGGTTTTTGTAACTTTTTATGGCACACAGTTACATAAATTAAAAAAAAAAGAAAACACTAAAGTTACCCCGATTTTTTTGTATAATGTGAAAGATGATGTTACGCCGAGTAAATAGATACCTAACATGTCACGCTTTCAAATTGCACACACTCGTGGAATGGCACCAAACTTCGGTACTTAAAAATCTCTATAGGCGACGCTTTAAACATTTTTACAGGTTACCAGTTTAGAGTTACAGAGGAGGTCTTGGGCTAGAATTATTGCTCTCGCTCTAACGATCATGGCGATACCTCACATGTGTGGTTTGAACGTCGTCTACATATGCAGACGCAAAGTATGTATGCATTCGCTTTGCATGCGAGGACAGGGGGCGCTTTAAAAAAAATTTTTATTGTTTATTTTACTCCCTTTACATTTATTTTTGGTTCACTTTTATTACTATAACAAGGAATGTAAACATACCTTGTAATAGAAATAGGGCATGACAGGTCCTCTTTACAGCAAGATCTGGGGTCTTTAAGTCCCCAGATCTCGCCTATAGGCTGGAAAGCCTGAGATAAAAAAAAAAACAATCTCGGATTCCCAGCCAAAGACACGGCAGTGTTTACATTTGCTAAGGCCGGACGTGACATCATAGTGTCGCGCCCGGAGCTCCGAAGGTCATAGAGATGACCGGGGATGCTCTGGTCCTCGGCCAGCTCTATGGTAAACAGCTGCTGCTGGCCGATTCCTTCTCCAGCTCGGCGATCACACAGGCGAGCTGGTAGAAGCACCGGGGGGAGGGACACATCCCCTCCTACCACCTATAAAAACAATTAAGTGGCTGAACAGCCCCTATGACTGCTTTTATGGCACAGGGATTTACCGGCAGAAAAAGAAGATATCTTAATGGTTCCCATTAGCTGCAGGCATCATTCAGATATCTCCACTCAAAGTCCACAACGTCATATGACGTCCTTGGGTGGGAATTGGTAAATTATTTTCCATAAGTTCTGGATGGTTGCATCAAGAATAGAAAGACGGTTCAATAAAAACTGTCCGACATTCGTATGGCAGCCGGTCCGACAGAAGCCAGTCAAGCATATTGGAAAACCAACAGCCAACCGGCTTCCAATCAACATTCTCAGCCAATGGCTGAGAGTGTTGACCGAAGTGTTCTGGTGGGGGGTCACCCCCCTATCAGAACACAATAGCACAGCAGGGGAGATCGCTGTACTAACGTTGGATCATTAGTACAGCAGCTACGACCAAAGTGTGTACCAGGCTTTAGTCTCACACCACTCTCGAATTGAACAGTACAGTACACATAGATCTCACCTGTCTGTCATCATTTGGTTGGAAGGTTGTGACTTGAATATACTGTGGTTCCCCATTTTTATTTTCAGTTACATCTGGGGTTCCTGCTAAAACAAAGGACACGTTACAATTTCCTTTGAATATGCTGTGCACATTATGAACTTCTAGCAATGCAAGCTATTTGAACTGCAAAAGAGGAAGTGGACACTTAACTTCCTCCTCTTAGCACCACTGAATCATCCGGAATTTTTGATCATCTGATATAAATAAATAATGCCATTTAATATTATGAGTATAGCAAGTACCTCGAAAACAAAATAAAAATGCTTTTAAATTTTCCCTGTTTTAAGGAGCACTTCAGCACTAATAAGCTAACTCGCTTTCATAGGCAATTGAAGTGGAGCTGTTGTTTAGCTAAGACCACATATTAGTATTTCTTAGATATTACCGTCCTTATATGAAAAACAAGAATATCTGTGTGTGCTTCATGATTGCAGTAATAGTTTTAAAAGGGACAGTTATGCCATCTCTCATTTTCTATTTAGCTAGATGTAGTAGAGTACGGAACCATGTTAGCCATTAATAGATATCCAGAGTTTGAAGCTTAAGTGATACTCTATATTGAGTAACTTAAGTTCCCAAAGATACCAGCTTTTGAAAAAAGTTGGCTTTCTTTAACTGCTATAACGTCTGGTGAAGAATCCTAAAGTGTTTCTGATTACAGATTGGATATAGACATGAATAACAAAACAGAAAAAGAATGACCATAAAAGAAGAACTCCAGGAATTTCTTTCCCCTGCATTGCATGAGTTAACTGCTCATTTTGTCCAGGGGTGCGCGGAAAGTCTATACCTACCTGATCTTAGCTCCTCCAAGAAACAGTGTTCTCTCACATCCAGTGATGGACTGTTCCTGCCGTCCTTACGTTGAGAGCCGGTCTATGGGCGCGATGACATCAGGAAAAGTCCATGCACAGGGCCGCTAGCTTGCGTGGGGGGGGGGGGGGGCAGCAGGGACCAGTCTTGTGCTCAGAGGATCAGAAGATTAGGTGAGTATATCTCCGCTCTCCTCACACCTGGACAAAAACGAGCAGCTAACCCATGCAGTATGGGCACAGCCCTCACTGGAGGGCTGTGCCCACAGTGAGGGCTGTGGGCTGCACCTGAAAAAAAAAAAAGATTCCCAGAGTTCAAAATTTGAGATAGTTACCTTCCTTTAGAGCCCATTCACACAGGGGCAACACAACTTTCAGCGAGACTTTGGGAGGCAACTTGGACACAACTTGAGTATGAATCACAGCAGGACTTGGGGCAACTTACAATACAACCTGAAGTCACCTCTAGGACAGGGAACTTACAAGTGGCCAATCAGAGCTTATCAGCTGTGTGTGAGAAGGAGGGGGCTGGCTGTTTAGTGGAGTAAATTACTTTGTGTTTCCTTTCTGCTTCCTGTAAAGTTGCCTCAGTATGAACGGTGATCAGACTTGGAGGCAACTTCCATTGAAATCAATGGGTACAAGTCACCTTCTAGTCGGATTGAAGTAGTACAGGAACCTTTTCTAAAGTCGGAGCGACTGCAGTAGTGTGCATTAAGACAGATCTATTCACTTACATTGATTTTTTTCATGTAGCGCGACTTGAGGCGACTAGGGGCGACTTGGGGCGACTTGAAGTCGGATCCAAAGTTGCCCCTGTGTGAATGGAGCCTTACTTTTCTTAATATCGATGTAAACATCCTGATATAAAATCTGACTATAAGAAATTCCCACATAGAAAGTCTATTACATAAGAATGAAAAGGGTTCATGCTTCAATCCCTTAAAGTGGAGTTCCACCCAAAAGTGGAACTTCCACTCATCAGATTCCTCCCCCCCTCCGGTGACACAGTTGGCACCTTTCAGGGGGGAGGGGGGTATAGATACCTGTATATTATAGGTTTCTGTACCCACTTCCGGCATAGATAGCCGCAGAATCTGCGGTTATTTACGCCACTTCCTGCTCCCTCCCCGCTGCCTGCTGGGAAACACATGGGTCCCAGAGACAGCAGGGACCATCCGTATTGCGCTGCACGACTCGCGCATGCACAGTAGGGAACCGGGAAGTGAAGCCGCACAGGTTCACTTTCTGATTCCCTTACCGAAGATGGAGGCGGCAGCACCCGAGGACGGAGAGACGGTTCGGCCTCGGGTGCCGACATCGCGGGCGCCCTGGACAGGTAAGTGTCCATGTTTTAACCTCCCTGGCGGTATGATTCTTTCGGATTTTAGGTGCTGAAAGCGGTACAATTATTTTGCATGGAAATTTGGCGTTTTATATTGTAGGTCTGTAATTCTTAACAATAACACACTTAAATCTGTCCAAACAAGAGTCTAGTAGATATCCCAGGTATGATAAAGTTTGAAACACAAAAACATAAATTGTAATATAATAAATAAAAATAAATAATTAAAAAAATAAAAATAAATAGTAATAAAATAAATTTTCCCACGATTCACTATCGCTCAATTCTGCAAGTGTTCTAATTTACTATCGCTGTTTTCTAGCTGGTCTAAAGCCACTTTTGACATAAAGGGACACTTTTTGGTTGCTATGGACAATCTCCAGTTTCCAGGCAGAAAGAACAGTATATATCAGATAAAACTGCATGCAGGGCATGGGCCAAAGCACTGGGGACAAAAGGGATGTGAAATCATTTCATACAGTACTGTAATCTGTAAGATTACAGTACTGAATGTGTTATGATTTTTACTTTTTTTTTAAAATTTGCCGCCAGGCTCCGCCCCCGTGCGTCGCGACGCTCGCAGGGAATGGAGCCTGGCAAGGAGAGGCTTCGGGCAGAGGTCGGAGCCCACGAACACAGCGGGGGACATCGCAGGATCCTGGGGACAAGGTAAGTAAAGCCACACCAGGATCCTGCGATGTAATCCTGAGTGTGGCTCGGGGTTACCGCTAATGGTCCTGAATTTTAACCCCGAGCCACACTCGGGAAAACCGCCAGGGAGGCTACAAGTCAGCAGCTGCAGTATTTTATCAGTCCATTACAATATTTTTTCAACGGTTCCAAGTCCTAATAAAGGGGGGCCATTTGAACCCTAGAACCCTAGAAAAACAATAGCTTTTCATAACAGAACAGTCTGGATAAAACTGAATCTGCAGTTTATATGTTCTGCTTTTAACGCTTTCCTTCTTGCAGGCCTAGTAATTGAGCCCCCACCTAAGAAGAATCATTCCCTCTACACTACTAAAATTGTATTTCCATGTATGTAAATTTGAGAAAACCCCATTATATGTTTACATGTTACCATTTACACAGCATATGTAAAAATAATAAAAAATAAATATTTCTTACATTTCAGGTATTTCTTAGAGCATGTCTCTGGGCAGAATGCAAGCTACTTTGAAGGATTTCAAAGTTAAGCCGGCTATACATGGATCGATATTTGGCTGGTTCAGCAGGAACTGGCTGAATTTCGATCCATGTATGGGCAGGGTGGTCTACTGATCAACTTCTGTGCAACCACTGTTGTAAAATTTCTACTCAAGCAGCTTGTTGCTGATCAGTGTATTCTGACGGTGGGAAAGTCAAAATACACAGGCTCAGCGAAGAGAATTCCCCGATGCACCTTTATTAGGCCTGTATTAAGTCTAGCTTACAACTGACAAATGAGATCTGCCAGAGCAGTACAGACAAGGTTATGGTAAACACTAATTCCCCAGGCGTCTCATAAGCATTACATACAAAACAGAACTAAGTAGGATTTAGTGGTCCTGGAATTTTCAGAAAAGAGCATTTGTAAGATGTACAGCAATATATATATATATATATATATATATACACACACATACACACAGTATCTCACAAAAGTGAGTACACCCCTCACATTTTGTGAATATTTTTGTAAATATTTTAATTATATCTTTTCATGTGACAACACTGAAGAAATGACACTTTGCTGCAATGTAAAGTAGTGAGTGTACAGCTTGTATAACAGTGTAAATTTGCTGTCCCCTCAAAATAACTCAACACACAGCCACTAATGTCTAAACCGCTGGCAACAAAAGTGAGTACACCTCTAAGTGAAAATGTACAAGTTGGGCCCAAAGTGTCAATATTTTGTATGGCCACCATTATTTTCCAGCACTGCCTTAACCCTCTTGGGCATGGAGTTCACCAGAGCTTCACAGGTTGCCACTGGAGTCCTCTTCCACTCCTCCATGATGACATCACAGAGCTGGTGGATGTTAGAGACCTTGCGCTCCTCCACCTTCCGTTTGAGGATGCCCCACAGATGCGCAACAGGGTTTATTTCTGGAGACATGCTTGGCCAGTCCATCACCTTTACCCTCAGCTTCTTTAACAAGGCTGGTTGTCTTGGAGGTGTGTTTGGGGTCGTTATCATGTTGGAATACTGCCCTGCCGCCCAGTCTCCGAAGGGAGGGGATCATGCTCTGCTTCAGTATATCACAGTACATGTTGGCATTCATGGTTCCCTCAATGAACTGTAGCTCCCCAGTGCCGGCAGCACTCAAGCAGCCCCAGACCATGACACTCCCATCACCATGCCTGACTGTAGGCAAGACACACTTGTCTTTGTACTCCTGATCTGGTTGCCACCACACACGCTTAACACCATCTGAACCAAATATGTTTATCTTGGACTCATCAGACCACAGGATATGGTTCCAGTAATCCATGTCCTTAGTCTGCTTGTCTTCAGCAAACTGTTTGCGGGCTTTCTTGTGCATCATCTTTAGAAGAGTCTTCCTTCTGGGACGACAGCCATGCAGACCAATTTAATACAGTGTGCAGTGTGTGGTCTGAGCACTGACAGGCTGACCCCCCCCCCCCCACACACCCCTTCAACCTCTGCAGCAATGCTGGCAGCACTCATATATCTATTTCCCAAAGACAACCTCTGGATATGACGCTGAGCACGTGCACTTAACTTCTTTGGTCGACCATGGTAAGGCCTGTTCTGAGTGGAACTTGTCCTGTTAAACCGCTGTATGGTCTTGGCCACCGTGCTGCAGCTCAGTTTCAGGGTCTTGGCAATCTTCTTATAGCCTAGGCTATCTTTATGTAGAGCAACAATTCTTTTTTTTCAGATCCTGAAACACACCTGCTACCCATTCACATCCGAGACCTTGTAACACTAACGAGTCACATGATACCAGGGAGGGAAAATGGTTAATTGGGCCCAACTTGCATATTTTCACTTAGGGGTGTACTCACCTTTGTTGCCAGCTGCTTAGACAGTAATGGCTGTGTGTTGAGTTATTTTGAGAAGACAGCAAATTTACACTGTTATACAAGCTGTACACTCACTATTTTACATTGCAGCAAAGTGTCATTTCTTCAGTGTTGTCACATCAAAAGATATACGGTAATAAAATATTTACAAAAATGTGAGGGGTGTACTCACTTTTGTGAGTTTTGCCTTTAGTGCCACTTAACTTGACTTAAAAAAAAATTAAGAAGGTTATAACCCTCCCTTACTCTTTCCAAAAAACAAAAAAAGTTTTGATTTTAGTTACACTTTCATGTGATTGGGAAAACGTAACACATATAAAGTAGGTGTTCTCTTAATTTGGCTGCAAAAGTGGAAACAAACTTTAAGACCTGATTGAGAATACTACTTCTTTATTAAATCCAGCACCTCAAACTTTTCTTCTACTTCCTAAACTTATTCACTGACACCATTATGCTTAAAGTGGTGTTCCGGCCGAAATTATAATTTGTAAATAAAAATACCCCTATAATACACAAGCTTAATGTATTCTAGTAAAGTTAGTCTGTAAACTAAGGTCTGTTTTGTTAGTTTATAGCAGTAGTTTGTTATTTTATAAACTTACAGCAGGCCGTGGCCATCTTAAGTGTGGGCATCTGAAGCCAGACTGTATTTCTTCCTGGATCTCATCCTTGCAGATCTCGCACATGGTCAGTGCAGCACAAGCAGTGTAATAGGTTTCAGGTCAGGTTTCCATAGCAACGGCAGTGTCAGAGGAAGTTGCCGCCCCTTCCCAGAAGGCATTGCAAACAGGAAATGATGCGATGGGCCACGGCCAGGGAGGAGGAAGTGAAAAATGAATACAGCAGATATACAGTAGGTGCTGAGAAAAAAAAATTAAAAATATCCAATTCGTTTACAGCGCACAGTTTAGTGAGGGATGCTGAAGAGTTGTAAAAGTGGGTGGAACTCCACTTTAACATACAGCAAAGCCGGCCATAAACAATTTGAATCTTGGCTGGTTCAGTCGGAACTGGCCGAGATTCAAACCATGTATAGGCAGGCTGAATGTACCCACGTTGATCGATCGATCAGCTTGGGTATAACTAGCCTGTCGGATTTGACGTGTGATTATTGCTAGTGGCTCAACAGGAGGGATTCCCCCATCAACACTGACTGTGTTGATAGGTGAATCAAGCAATTTTCTTTCCTGCAACTTGTGGCTGCAGGAAAGAAAATCCTTCCATCTATGGCTGGGTTATCTTCAATTATTTAGATAACTCTTGGAACAAAAATTTAGTGGATCTAGAGAACAAAATTTGTGGATGCCCAAAGTTTTAGTCAACCTAAATCCAATGCCATTAACATCTTTGTTGCTTTAGGTAATCTTTCTGGGATTAAAAGTAGTTTCTTTTTCAGTGAAGGTAGGGCTAATTATCTACTTCTCCTGCAGTGGGTTTATGGGTCTTATAGGCGTGCTGACAATTTTGAAGGCTATTAAGATGTGATGAATTCGAGTATGCCACACCTATGGATCACTCAGAACAATTTCCTGAAATTAAAGTATGTCTTAGCCCAAACTTGCATTTCTAGTTTTGGACAGAGTATGGAGTTTATTTATTTATTTATTTATTTTCCAAAATGAGGGAGATTGTTGCTAGAGCAAGTGTCTGGAAGATGTTCCCTCTTTTTTTTTTTTTTTATCAATACATTTTTATTTGTGTATGTAGCACTAACTCACGGTGGAGCTGTTGATTTTTGATCGGGCTGTTACCGTCACCTTTTTTACCTTTGATTTCACCAATACCAGAACTTAGAGTCCATGTTGAGCTTTGTCTCTGACAATGTAGGGACCAGTCACTTTAGTACTTTTTCAATGCTTTAATAGGAAGGAACTTGAAGAAGTAGCAGGAAAGAGGTAGAAGAAGAGTTGCAGGGAGGTTCAAATACCTTTTTTTCTTTATATCACTGAGGACTTTAAATCTCGGGGACGAATATACCTTTAGTCCAAGATTAAATCTTTGCTCACCCAGATAGGTTTCTCTCACTGACCTAGCAGCCGGAATGTAGCACGAACAGAAAGTCTCTGCCACAGACTTGAAAAGAACAATTCAACTGTACGATCCTCTGCCACAGGGCGTAGTAGTTTTAGATGAACAGCAACACAGTACTAGAACCTTTAAGCCGACCCGGCAGTACTTGTGCGATAGGTTAAATTAAGATGCATCCTTCAATTGAGTCACCAGGCCCCTCTTGAGATACCAGCATTCCGCTCGGTCCTCTTCTAAGACGGGTCCTCCCCTGAGTCTTCTCAATTGTCCAGCTTCTTCCCGCAGGACAAACAGCACAGGACCATCTCCATAGTAGTAGGCCCCAGACAGGCTTCTGGGCCCACTTCCATGGCTGCAGCAACGCAACCCTCCAGCCTGGAGGGCCACGAGGTAGAACTGATTCGTCACATACCTTTAGGCCAGGAGGGCCAGCAGGTGAAAGAGAAAGAAAAATGGCGTCTTCCCCTTAAGTACCCTCTCCCAGAGTGCACAGCAGCGGACCACCTCTGCCGAGTTGCCTCCGAGAAAGAAGAGCACTCAATATACTTCAGCTTGTTGCTTTCCAACACTGACCTATGGTGACAACGACACCTACAGGCAACAGTGCGGAACTGCACGCAACACAGCCAATGCTGGAACAGAGGCTAATTTAGCCCTAGATTACATTTGAACTATGTACAGCACAGATGACTCACTAAATTTACATATAAGCAGTAGATAATAAATCTACCAGCGCTACATGTATAATAATAACAATACAGCTATAAATTGCCAATACAGTATTCGGCAATGGTAATGAAAACTAAAATTAAGTGGAAATTTGGTATAGGATTATTCAGTTCTTGGTGTTCTAAACAATCCTACCCCTAATTGGTTCAAACTGTAGGCCTGCGATGGACATCAAGTTGATCTAAAATTATTACCACTTAAACTTAAAATAAGGAAGGAGAAATACAAAGAAAGAAAAGCAAAGATGCTAGACTATACCGATTTTATACTCTGATGATTATTCATAGTAATTCAAACTGAGCATTAGAGTTTCAAGTTACAATCTTTTAACCACTTCTGGACCTGCGGCAGGTTGGCTAGCTGAGCAAATCGACGTTACCTTACGTCACTTGACCTTTTGGCCACTAGGGGCCCGCAGCGTGTGCCCGGAGCCTATGCGAGTGCCCGGCGGGAGTGATGACTGCCAGGCACCTGCAATCACTCGTGACAGAGCGAGAACCGGGATCTGTGTGTGTAAACACACAGATCCCGGTTCTTTCAGGGGAGAGGAGACAGATCGTGTGTTCATACTAAGTATGAACACCGATCTCTCTCTTCCCCTAGTCAGTCCCATTATCCCTACTGTTAGAACACACACTAGGGAACACAGTTAACCCCTTGATTGCCCCCTAGTGTTAACTCCTTCCCTGCCAGTGACATTTATATAGTAATCAGTGCATTTTTATAGCACTGATCGCTGTATAATTGTCCATGGTCCCAAAAATGTGTCAAAAGTGTCCAATTTGTCCGCTGCAATATCGCAGTCCCGATAAAAATCGCAGATCGCTGCCATTATTAGTAAAAAAAAATAAAAAAAAATAAAAATGCCATAAATCTATTCCCTATTTTGTAGATGCTATAACTTTTGCGCAAACCGATCAATATACACTTACTGCGATTTTATTTACCAAAAATATGTAGAAGAATACGTATCGGCCTAAACTGAGGAAAAAATTTGTTTTTTTGAAAAAAAATGTGGGATATTTATTATAGCAAAAAGTAAAAGATATTGTGTTTTTTTTTAAATTGTCGTTCTTCTTTTGTTTATAGCGCAAAAAATAAAAACCACAGAGGTGATCAAATACCACCAAAAGAAAGCTCTATTCGTGGGGAAAAAAGGACGTCAATTTTGTTTGGGTACAGCGTCGCACGACCGCAAAATTGTCAGTTAAAGCAACGCAGTGCCGTATCGCAAAAAATGGTCTAGTCATTGAGCAGCCAGTTCTTCTATTGCTGAAGTGGTTAAATACAGTTGTGCTCAAACGTTTACATACCCTGGCAGAATTTATGTTTTCTTGTAGACATGTGCACTGCCGAAAAATTTGTTAGTTTTTGTTTCATTAGATTTTTGTTTTTTTTCGTAAATTTGGAAATTCGGAAACTTGGAAATTTTTGTATGCTAGCATCAGTTCGAATTGTGCTTGAGTATTTAGTCTGGAAATAACTGCTGATAGATTAGGTGCATCAATGGATTTCCACAGACTGGTTATTGTGAGCCTTGCTGCTATTAAGATATGGACTACAATTGTTCTGTATATTAAGGGATATAAGGCTATAAGACTGTAGCAGGAGTAAGCTCGGATAGGTTCCCTGTAACATCAGCAATGAAGAATGCTTCTGTTTTCCCAGCTTTTTACAGCTCCATAATATATGTAGAAGGTTGCCTGTTTGCTCATTACATCTCCAAAATGTGTTGGATGTTGAAGGATACATTTTTGACAGTTTGTATGGAGTTAAATACCACCTGTTTATTTTTTTTTTTGCGCATTGCCCCAGTGTTCAATACAGGAGGATATTTGTATGGATTTCTTCCATTTCTATCAGGGGAATTCTTGATCTAAGTCTTTGTGTGTTTTTATTGTTTGAATGGGAGGTCAAAAGATTATAGAAATGGGAAATTCCATTCTTTTTTTCTTCCGCTTGTTGAGTAAGAAATTTACATTTTAATAATGGAACGGGCACACTTCCCCGCTTACTCATTACCACAGCCCTGATATGCAAGGGTAGATTTTTGTACAGATGGTAGCCTTGGTCCTGGAGTCTAGTACTCTGGTACTCAACTCAACTGCACCTAGAAAATATATTAGCTTGCCTCCTCTGCCGACCATACATGGATCAAAATTCGGCTGGATCAGCAGGGACTGGCCAAATTTTCAATCCATGTATGGGCAGGCTGTTTGTCAGTTGATCCATCGATTGACTTGGGTACAACCAGCCTGTCAGATTTTTCTGCATGCGATTACTGCCAGTGGTTATAGCCGCTGGCAGTAATCGCATCTGGGAAGGCTTCCGGCTGGCAGAATACAATAGCGCTGCAAGAGGCATTGCCCAATCAACACTGACTGCGTTGATGGGGGAATCAAGCGATTTTCGAAAGAAAATAAATTCACCCATGGCTTGCCCTACTTTTCTTCCTTTACCTTCCTTATCTGTAGACCATCAACAGGTTCTGCAATGCTACCAATATTATTAAAAAAATATTTATCAAACCAATAAAAATGTTATATGAGTTAAAGAAAAATACCTTTTCTTCGTTTTCTCTTCATAATGAGACACCATCCTAGGAAAGCCAATGGTATAATTAATATCAATACTATTAGACCTAAGAATCCATAATTTCTGCGGTTTCTTGTTCCTGTAAAGAAAAAACAAAACAAAAAAAAAGAGAAACCAATTTTTATAATAATAGCTAAAGCTATTGAAGTTATAATAAAAAGCCACTGTGGATTTTTTTTTTTTTTTAAATATAGCTGATCGGTATAACCTAGAGCGCCTACAAGTGGAAAAAGCCATGTGAACAAAGAACTCATGGATTCATGGAGAGAAGAAGAGGTGGTAGCCTAGGTGGAAATGTTCCAAGAGTGTAGGAGTGGTGGCACCCTCTAAAGGTGCTTCAAGTGTTTATAGACCCAGTTACAAGTGGGTCTAGAGATCTGGTGAGTGGCCTGTGTAGGTGGTGGTGATCATGTGGTGATTGAAACACAGGATACATGAGCACAGAGATTATTTAGAAAAGACTATGAATATTTAAAGGACAGCGGACATTTTTAATTTTCACTTGAATGCTCTTTTAATCACTTAACGACCGATTCCTGTACATATACGTTGGCACTTTGAAGATGGATATCTCAGTAACGGCAGCAGATGCTGCCACAACCGAGGTATCCATCTTTTCAGAAGCCAGTCGTGTTTACGATAATGGTGGTCTCTGCGGCGATTCGCCGCGAGATCACCGTTATTGGCGGCGGGAGAGGTGCCACCCCCCTCCCGCCGCTCTCCCGCACCCTTCGCCACTTACCGGAGCCGTCGGTAGCGGTGCAGGCGATGGGGACCTGTCATGTCTGTGGTATGGAGACGAGTGAGGGGAAGATGGCCCCCACCCGTCTCTATACCATAGGAGGGTGGAAGTAATGTCATAACGTCAACTCCGCCTATACGTCTTAAAGGGCCATTTTTTGTTGTTATTTTTTCAAATGACCAAATTTTTTTTTTTTTTTGCATTTAAGTCCAAATATGAGATCTGAGGAATTTTTGACCCCAGATCTCATATTTAAGAGGACCTGTCATGCTTTTTTCTATTACAAGGGATGTTTACATTCCTTGTAATAGGAATAAAAGTGATCCAAATGTATTTATTTTTTTAAAAAACAGTGAAAAAATAAATAAGTAAAATAAATAAGAAAAATTGTTTTTTTTAAAGTGTCCCGTCCCGACGAGCTCGTGCGCAGAAGCGAACGCATATGCGAGTAGCGCCCGCATATGAAAACGATGGTCAAACCACACATGTGAGGTATCACCACGACCGGTAGAGCGAGAGCAATAATTCTAGCCCTAGACCTCCTCTGTAACTCAAAACATGCAACCTGTAGAATTTTTTAAACGTCGCCTATAGAGATTTTTAAGGGTAAAAGTTTGACGCCATTCCACGAGCGGGCGCAATTTTGGAAGTGTGACATGATGGGTATCAATTTACTTGGCGTAACATTATCTTTCACAGTATAAAAAAAAATTGGGCTAACTTTACTGTTGTCTTATTTTTTTTTCAAAAAAGTGATTTTTTTTCCATAAAAAGTGCGCTTGTAAGACCGCTGTGCAAATATGGTGCAAAAAAAAGTATTGCAATGACGCCATTCTATTCTCTAGGGTGTTAGAAAAAAAACAATATATAATGTTTGCGGTTCTAAGATATTTTCTAGCAAAAAAAACTGTTTTAAACTTGTAAACACCCAAATCTCAAAACAAGGCTAACAAGGCTAATCATCCTTTTTTTTCATTTATGTAAAATGCTTTGTGTAGGGTTGCATATATTGCATGGTTTGCACAATTTAAAAGTACAGATCCATATGAATGATGTGCTTTAATTTGCACAGCTGAAGGTATGGGTTTATATGTTTGATGCACTTTATTTTGCATAATTGAAGGTATAATTCCATAATATAGATGCACTTTATTATACTAAATGTATATATGCAAGTGGCTGAAAACATTACATACCTGATTTGATATTTGTAGAGCTGCATTTGTGTTTATAGTGACTTCTAATCAAAAAAATGTTTTCTTTCATAGAGCTGCTGATTTTGAACATCTAACTAATCAGCGAATAGTGTCTGTGACTTGATAGTATAAAGTTAAACTCTAGAATAAAAATTGGGCTTTAAGCATGCAGACATGCTCAAGAGGTTCTATGCTGATTAATAAAAAATTAAAAAGTGTTTCCCAGCGCTAAACCTTTTATCCAGTTTATAAATTGCTGCACGTGTTAATTCCAAAAGCCAATATAAAGGAATAATAGTAGTAAAAAAGCACTTTTTTTGTACAATTCTCCTTTAAGGGGGTGTGGCAGGAGGCGTGTCCTATGCCTACATACTTTTGCTAATAGGTGTCCCTCGTTCCCATCTCAGAAAGTGACTGTGGAATACATGGCAGAGGAAGACTGACAGTTACAAACATGACTCCCAGAGGCATAATGGGACTTTTGAAAATACTGGAGGGCCACAGATTGCCTACCCCTCCTCTAAAGTCTCTAAAATTTACAGAGAATTGAGCAAGAAAAATAGCAGATCTGTGAGTAAAAGTATCTCACACTACTCAAACTTTTTTTTTTTTTTTTATAGTTATGGAATAGAGTGGTAAGGGATTGAAACCTCTGTCACATTTTTATCCCTATTGTGTCTATTTGGGAGATTTCTCCTCACTTCCTGTTGAGTGTTAGAACAGTAAGTAAGGAGAAATCTCCCCAATAACGAAACAGACAGTAATAATACATGCAGAGGGTAGTCTTAGATGCTGTTGAGGCCCTTTTGGGAGATTTTACCCTAACTTTATGTCCAGGTGATTCTTGTCAGGCAGAATAGGAAATGATAGGAATGCTAAATGGAAGCACAGATACCTTGAAGAACCCCTTTTGCAGCCAAGTTGCATTAGAAAAAAAGTTTTGGCTACAGTTGGGTTTTAAAGGTAGAAAAACAAAAACGCCAAAAGAAAAAAACCTGCTCCTCGGAGTTAAATAGACTGTAAATATACAAACTAATTAAAATCGAAATATAAAAGTATTCCAATGCAAACCGTAAACACCAAAAAGCAACTTAAATGTCCACCAAATACCCAATGATAAAAGTTAAGCACAAATATACTCATTGAAAACACAAGCCCTACATTTCCCCACATAATATAATACACAGCCTCTTTTATATGAAAAAGGAAAACTTGAGATATGTACATATATAATACATTGTCAAAAGTATTGGGGTGCCTGCCTTTACACGCGCATGAACTTTAATGGCATCCCAGTCTTAGTCCGTAGGGTTCAATATTGAGTTGGCCCACCCTTTGCAGCTATAACAGCTTCAACTCTTCTGGGAAGGCTGTCCACAAGGTTTAGGAGTGTGTCTATGGGAATGTCTGACCATTCTTTCAGAAACACATTTGTGAAGTCAGGCACTGATGTGGATAAGAAGGCCTGGCTTGCAGTCTCCGCTCTAATCAATCCCAAAGGTGTTCTATCGGGTTGAGGTCAGGACTCTGTGCAGGCCAGTCAAGTTCCTCCACCCCAAACTCGTTCATCCATGTATTAATGGACCTTGCTTTGTGCACTGGTCCAAATCATTTGGTGGAGGGGGGATTATGGTGTGGAGTTGTTTTTCAGGGGTTGGGCTTGGCCCCGTAATTCCAGTGAAGGGAACTCTTAAGGTGTCAGCATACCAAGACATTGTGGACAATTTCATGCTCCCAACTTTGTGGGAACACATTAGGGATGGTCCCTTCCTGCTCCAACATGACTGTACACCAGTGCACAAAGCAAAGCCCATAAAAACATGGATGAGCAAGTAGATATACAGTATCTCACAAAAGTGAGTACACCCCTCACATTTTTGTAAATATTTTATTCTATCTTTTCATGTGACAACACTGAAGAAATTACACTTTGCTACAATGTAAAGTAGTAAGTGTACAGCTTGTATAACAATGTAAATTTTCTGTCCCCTCAAAATAACTCAACACACAGCCATTAATGTCTAAACCGCTGGCAGCAAAAGTGAGTACACCCCTAAGTGAAAATGTCCAAGTTGGACCCCCACTTGTCAATATTTTGTGTGGCCACCATTATTTTTCAGCACTGCCTTAACCCTCTTGGGCATGGAGTTCACCAGATCTTCACAGGTTGCCACTGGAGTCCTCTTCCATTCCTCCATGATGACATCACGGAGCTGGTGAATGTTAGAGACCTTGAGCTCCTCCACCTTCTTTTTGAGGATGCCCCACAGATGCTCAATAAGGTTTAGGTCTGGAGACATGCTTGGCCAGTCCATCACCTTTACTCTCAGCTTCTTTAGCAAGGCAGTGGTCATCTTGGAGGTGTGTTTGGGGTCGTTATCATGTTGGAATATTGCCCTGCGGCCCAGTCTCTGAAGGGAGGGGATCATGCTCTGCTTCAGTATGTCACAGTACATGTTGGCATTCATGGTTCCTTCAATGAATTGTAGCTCCCCAGTGCTGGCAGCACTCATGTAGCCCCAGACCATGATACTCATGCCCATAAAATATTTACAAAAATGTGAGGGGTGTACTCACTTTTGTGAGATGCTGTAAATTCCACAAGGCTTATATATTACATTCTCTGCAAATATAACAAGAAAGTGCCAAAATACAGTTAAACCTGATCTCTGGACACAAAAACTTTCAGTAAAATATATTCCTTAATGGCCACAATTAATATTAATCCACTTTGTGTGCACCAAAAGCCTTTGCAGAATCAGATATTACCTTGTAAAACATGCAGTGACATCATCACTGTGCTGTACAAAGCCTGTGCAGAGAGCAGAGCTGTGGGAGGGACCCAGCAGGCTCCACCCACTACAGGCTTCCTGCATAAAACTACAGGAGGGGATGGGGACGAGACCAGTCACTCTGCATAAGGAGAGAGAGCTGCAGTGACCGGTCTGTAGTACAGGAAGTTCCTACACAGAGGGAATGTTTCACACTGGATTACTACACAGATCTGGAAGAGTAAGATAAAACACACCAAGATTCAAGGAGAATACACATTTATTGTAGTCAGACAATATTTAGTTATCCCAGAGTTGTTCATCTTCTCTAAGTGCAATTGGTCAGTGAAATCTGTACTGGAACAATCATAAATACAACCCCTAAGACAACACCAACTTTGCACCATGGCCACTATCCATTAGGGTACACTTTGTGTGGTACACTTTCTTTAGCCCAGAGGAACCCTACCATGAAAATTCTAGATGGTTGTGCTTACCTGCCAAGCCAATATATCACAGCCTTCTCCTGCCTCTCTTTTCTTTCCTGGATATATTCATTAAATAGTATCTAAGTCTGTTTTTGTACAAGCCTACTGTAATCTTCTCTCACACTGGGGACTAGAGGAACAGAATTGCCAGATCAAACTACGACATTGCATAGTGCTGTTAGTCTAATGAATTGGACTTGCTGACAGGGGTGAAGAGCAAAAAGATGACCTTATCGGTGCACTGCTGTTCCTTTACTATCAAATAATAGGTTGGGGGCAGTCCCTGACCAAGCTGAATTGTGTATTGTATGTAGTCTATTATGTAGTTTAAGCACAGTGGCTACACAGATATGGTGCCTGGTAAGGATGTCTGAATTAGAAAACTAACTAAACAATCTGTTTCTTCTGGGTTTTTTTTCTTCGCTGTTTTCCTACACTTGCACTTTAATTCAGCATCCTCTGCATTCAGTGCTGCCCAGAACCTGATTACTACAGAAAAGAAAGAGGAATGATAGTTCGGGTACTCGCCTGAGATATATGTTGTGTTAGTATGTGCTTAAGAGTATGTAAAAGTGGAGTTGGGTGGGGTTACTGAAAAAAAGATAAAAACTAAAACATTCAAAGCTACAAAGCAAAACACTACACAGCAAAAATATTTTTTTCTATAACTGTCCATCCAGTTTGAGAGTTATACAGCCCTGCCAGGCAGCAAAGCTCAACTTTTCTCTACTGCAGTTTAGTAATATAGCACGGTCACCTTCAACCCCCCGTGTGATTAGACATTGAAAGAGCATCCGCAGCCAGGTGATGTCATCCCTCACGCACGTGTTTATGCCGCATACATGATTGGCCCCTGATGGGTTTGAGTGCTTCTGGATTGCAGGAGGCTAAATCCAAGACAAATTCAGACTCTTACAAATTTGCATTTAATGATTTTTATGACCATATAACTGCAGTAAATTTTTCCTTTAAATGTTTAACCAAAGTTCTTTAAAGTGGGCATGAACTAAAAAATGGAAGATTTGCTATATTAAAAGAAATGCTTTTCAAATATCAGTTGTGCCTAAAAAAAAAAAAAAAGTCACATTTTGTGTAAAAAGAATAATTCCTGGTATATCAGCATGTACTTACAGCTTAATAATTTATATGTATAGTGTGAGATCTAAGACACTGCTGCCTCCGACTGCTAATCTTAGGAGATTTGGAGTGAAATTGGATGTCAAAGTTCTTCTTGCTGGAGTCTCTGATATGAGGAAGTAAAGCCCTGCCTCTGCCAAGATGGCATCTCCACACAGAGAGACAGTGCAGAACAAGGCATAGTAAGTCAGTAATGGGAAACGATCAGATGCAGGGGGACCACCTGCATTACTGGTGACAATCCTGCGTGTGGGGCTTACATGTGGCTATACTGCAATTGGATAAGGCAACACAATTTACTGTGCCAAGTAATGAGCAGTGGAAAATAATCGTAAGCATTCCTCCAGAATCAACTTTAACAACTAGGCACTTATCCACATCAAACCTAAGACAATTTTAGTAGTGTAGTAGGCATACAGTGCTTGCATTCAGTAGGTTTCTGAAGGCTTTCTTCCTGTAGCATCCTCTAGCTAGTGTGCTAGTTGTGTATAGTTAGTTGTTAGTGGAGGTAAATTGGTCTGGTTGAGAGCCAAGCCTGGATTGAATCTGGGTCAGGGTTGAGTGACTCAGGGAGGCTGGATGATTCAGCAAGCAGCCTCTCCCTGTTTTCTGGAACCTTGGAGAAGCTTCCAGATATAGTGGGCGGAGACTAGGAGGCGCTGCTTGGCATATTTATGAGTGCCCCAGCCAATCCCCAGCAAATGGGCTGTCAGGGAGCAGGCCACTTCATAAATGGGCATGAGTCATGCCAGCAGGGGGCAGTGGGTTGGAAGATGGAGTGCTGAGGAGGCTGTCGGTGGCCCTTAAAGATGCCCCTTAGTGTGTGGGGGGGAGGGGGTTAACCTTAGGCTTGGGGCTTGGGTGCTGGAAGGATCCCCCTCAACACACAGAGGAACCTCTTCTTGGAGGCACGGGAGCAAGGAGAGGACAGCGGGAGCAGATCGGCATGTTTGGGAGATCTCCTGAGAATTCAGCCTGGTGGGCTGGTGAGTAGGGATGAACCGAACACCCTCCCCGGTTCGGTTCGCAGCAGAACTTGCGAACAGGCAAAAAATTTGTTCGAACACGCGAATACCGTTAAAGTCTATGGGACACGAACATGAATGATCAAAAGGGCTCACTTTAAAGGCTTATATGCAAGTTATTGTCATAAAAAGTGTTTGGGGACCTGGGTCCTGCCCCAGGGGACATGTATCAATGCAAAAAGAATTTTTAAAAACGGCAGTTTTTTCGGGAGCAGTGATTTTAATAATGCTTAAAGTGAAACAATAAAAATATTCCTTTGAATTTCGTACCTGGGGGGTGTCTATAGTATGCCTGTAAAGGGGCGCATCTTTCCCGTGTTTAGAACAGTCTGACAGCAAAATTACATTTCAAAGGAAAAAAAGTCATTTAAAACTACTCGCGGCTATTAATGAATTGTCGGTCAGACAATACACAATAAGGTTCATTGATAAAAACTGCATGGGATTTCCCCACAGGGGAACCCCGAACCAATATAATTAAAAAAAAAATGCATGGGGGTCCCCCTAAATTCCATACCAGGCCCTTTAGGTCTGGTATGGATTTTAAGGGCAACCTAGCGCTAAAATTTAAAAAAAAATGGCGTGGGGTCCCCCCAAAAATCCATACCAGACCCTTATCCGAGCATGCAACCTGGCAGGCTGCAGGAAAAGAGGGGGGGACGAGAGAGCACCCCCCCCTCCTGAACCGTACCAGGCTACATGCCCTCAACATTGGGAGGGTGCTTTAAGGTAGCCCCCCAAAGCACCTTGTCCCCATGTTGATGGGGAGAAGGGCCTCATCCCCACAACCCTTGGCCGGTGGTTGTGGGGGTATGCAGGCGGGGGGCTTATCGGAATCTGGAAGCCCCCTTTAACAAGGGGACCCCCCAGATCCCGCCCCCCGTGTGAATTGGTAATGGGGTACATTTGTACCCTTACCATTTCACAAAAAGAGTGTCAAAAAGGTTAAAAAAACACAAGAGACGGTTTTTGACAAGTCCATTACTAACCTCTTCTTCTTTCGGCTTCTTCTTCCATCTTCTTTCTTCTGGTGTTCTTTCGGTGTTCTTCTTCTTCTCCATCTTCTTCTACTTCATCTTCTTGTTGTCAGAGGGGTGACCCCGCCCCCTCTGACAACACAGGGAAAGCCACAGGGAAGTTCCGTGAATTCCCCGTGTGTCAGAGGAGGGCGGGGTCACTGGGTGGCCCCGCCCTCTGTTATATAAGTAGTGCCAGAAGAAGTGAAGCGTCACATGGCTGAAGACTCCCACTGAGGCGGATCGTGCGGACGGAGCAGGGAAGAAGCCTGGAGGAAGATGCGGGACGAGAAGAGCGGAGGATGAAGAAGAAGATGGAGGAAGAAGAAGAACACTGAAAGAACACCAGAAGAAAGAAGATTGAAGAAGAAGCCGAAAGAAGAAGAAATTAATAAAGGACTTGTCAAAAACCGTCTCTTGTGTTTTTTAACTTTTTTCGAAATTCTTTTCGAATTTGCCGCGAACACCCCAAATTGTTCGCTGTTCGGCGAACTGGCGAACAGCCGATGTTCGAGTCGAACATGAGTTCGACTCAAACTCGAAGCTCATCCCTACTGGTGAGTGTTCAGTCTGGGAGAACTATGCAGAGAGTGCCAGTCTGGGAGGACTGTGGAGAAGTTAGCCAGGGGGGCTAGTGAAAGAGGCAGCTGCAGCCAGGTGGGTTGGCAGTGCCCGAAGAGGTGGTGCTGGAATCAGTAGCCACAGGGATGTATGCTGGACACTGACTTTTTCTCTACACACCAAAGGGGCCTCGGGTTCCTGCCTATAACAGGCTATTGCTCAACATCTGACTGAGTGCTGTGTCAGATCTATTATCAGTGTGCAAGCGGAGTACTGCAAGAAAGTAAGTGCTGGAGGAAGCAGAGGTGTGTATATAGACTGTATATAGGAAGAGTTGTCCCTGAAGTTGTTTGAAGTCAAAAGGGCATCCCATATTCTCCCAGTTCCCATCCAAGTTCTAATCCCTCAATAAATAACAAAAACAAAGTACTGGACAGTTTTCTGATTCAGGGAGACTGTGAAAATGTGGGGTGCGCTACATTCCTTAAATCCATTTGTTTGTGGTTGATCATTGTGACCTGCTGGAAGGGATGCTCCACTGTCCCACTGGTGTGCAGGCCCATGCCAGACCAGTATGCTGATAACACACAAAAAGGTTTCTTCTTCCCATCACCAGGAATGCCATCACATACATGAGGTATCCAGGATGTCCCTAGACTGCCTCTTCTCCACAAAAACCTTTTCCTATGCTCATCCTATCTCTCCCTCACAAGCAATACTCTGTCCCTACCTACTTTTTCCACACTACAAGGCTCTTCCAAAAAAAAGTAAAAAACACTGCAGGGGCTATATAAGACCCGTCTGTCTCAAAGATGGCTGCCCAAATCTGAAAAGAACTCTGTGTCCAATCAGTCAGAGCCTCCCCCAAAATGGTGCCCAGAGTTCACAAAGGAGGACACACTGCTGCCATGCCTGATGTCCCCCTAGCAAACAGAACACAAAAGGAAGTCAGTCTCGTAAACATAATTTCATATTAGGGAACTGGGGACAGACAGAGGTGTCTAGTGGTAGAAAGTGAGAACTATACCAGAAACAATATACTCTTGATAGGGAAACTAACACCCTCTTAAAAGTTTTTGCCCTCTGCCTACCCTGTTTTGAGTTCGGTCCCTCTTCAAAGACCTGTGCTTACAGTCATTGCGGACCCTACCCACCTCTTCCACTATACTATTAAATTACAGGTGTTCTCTAAATTCCTGATTTGTCACCTACCATTTGGAACACTCCTGTGTTCTGAACCATTATCCAAACAGATGCCCTTCACAGAGAAGTTCTTATGGTCAGCAGGGTTGTGTACTATACACATAAACTCCCTATCCCAGGTGTCGTTTGTCAATGTTATCTGGATTGTGTCTCCAGAATTATTATACAGCTGATATTCAGAGTCTCCATGTCTGTATTTCCAGGTATAGGACAATGATGATTTGTTTGTTGGGGTAGAACAATTAAGGGTTGCATTGCACCCATCAGTCGTTTTCTTTTTTACAATTCCAATAGATGGGGTAGGAACAGGTTCTGTAGAGAAGAAAAAACATACATTAGATATATTGTGTATATTTTTAGCGAGAGGCTCTAACCTCCAGTTTATTAATAATGTAGAGAAATAAACATGTTTTGGAATAGTAAAATATAATGAGTTAATATATTTGCCTGCATACTAGTGCAAAGAGCAAGTGATAGTAAAGGCTTAATTTTTTATCTTTTAAATACCAAACATGTTATAATTACCTGCTCTGTAATAGGTTTTGCAAAGAGCAGCCCCGATCCTCCTCTTCTCTGGTCCCCTGCCAATTGCCGCCACAGCAAGCGAATTGCGTGCTTGCTCGGAGCCCCAAGACACACAGAAAGGGTCTCGACCCCGCCCCCCTGTCCCTCCATACTGGTTGTGATAGACATCAGCAGGAACCAAGGCAGGCAGGAGAGCCAAGGAGGCAGAGAGCTGGGACAGTAGCAGCTCTGGTGCACATCGCTGGATTGGGATTGGGCTCAGGTAAGTAATGGGTGGGCTGCGGGAGGAGCTGCATACTGAACCTTTGGGTTTTATAACTACTTTAAAAGGAGTCCTTTATCATTTTAAGGGGTGAGGGGGAACTAATCGGTCAGGCTATGGGATGCAGCACATTTTGCAGACTGGGTATCTGCCAATCTGCCTGATATAGTGGTAATTTGGGCCTGTGTGTCTTGCTACAGGACTCAGCAGTGATGTAGGGTTCAGAAGAAGGAGCAGTAGTACAGGGTGGGGGGACACATCAGATGCTCTCTGCAACTGAAGGTATGAGGTAAGAAAAACAGTATGCTGGAAAAATGAGTAAATTATTTGTCTTCTATTAAAGGTGAGTGTTCATTTAAATTCTTAGCAATCCAAGGGGGTCTCTAAATTATTACAGAGTGTTCTTTGCAGCCAGCTAATAAGACCCTAGTCTCCCATGTTAAACATTGTATCCCCTTTAATTATGTTCAAAGCAGTCCCTTGTTTACAATGAGATGTCACAAAAGTGAATCATCCCTTATGAAATGGCTCAGTTATGCCCCGTACACACGGTCGGACATTGATCAGACATTCCGACAACAAAATCCTTGGATTTATTCTGACGGATGTTGGCTCAAACTTGTCTTGCATACACACGGTCACACAAAGTTGTCAGAAAATCCGATCGTTCTGAACGCGGTGACGTAAAACACGTACGTCGGGACTATAAACGGGGCAGTAGCCAATAGCTTTCGTCTCTTAATTTATTCTGAGCATGCGTGGCACTTTGTGCGTCGGATTTGTGTACACACGATCGGAATTTCCGACAACGGATTTTGTTGTCGGAAAATTTTATAGCAAGCTCTCAAACTTTGTGTGTCGGAAATTCCTATAGAAAATGTGTGATGGAGCCTACACACAGTCGGAATTTCCGACAACAAGATCCTATCACACATTTTCCATCGGAAAATCCTATCGTGTGTACAGGGCATAAGAGTTTTCAATCAGACATGGAAGCTGGAAAGCAAGCTTTTACTGTGGTGATGTCTCTTTAGTTAGCCCATAGTGCTCTGGGAATCTTGGCCATGTATACATTTCTATTTGCAAAACAAAGAATATACGTGTTGAGGAGAAATTCGTAATTTAAATAAAAGTCAATGACAGGCCAAAAAGGACAAAAAAAAATCAACATTTTTCATGATAGCCCATAAATGGCAAATTATCACTCTAAAGAATATAGTTTGAGCTTTATACAGATTTCAGAAACACACCATTCGTTATGGATTAACTCATGTTACATAATTGGAAACTTCTTAGGTAAGCATTCAGAAACATACATTGGAAAATATAATATTCTGGAAACATCAAACATACAGTGGGGACGGAAAGTATTCACACCCCCCTTACATTTTCCACTCTTTGTTATATTGCAGCCATTTGCTAAAATCATTTAAGTTCATTTTTTTCCTCATTAATGTACACACAGCACCCCATATTGACAGAAAAACACAGAATTGTTGACATTTTTGCAGATTTATTAAAAAAGAAAACTGAAATATCACATGGTCCTAAATTTTCAGACCTTTTGCAGTGACACTCATATATTTAACTCAGGTGCTGTCCATTTCTTCTGATCATCCTTGAGATGGTTCTACACCTTCATTTGAGTCCAGCTGTGTTTGATTATACTGATTGGACTTGATTGGGAAAGCCACACACCTGTCTATATAAGACCTTACAGCACACAGTGCATGTCAGAGCAAATGAGAATCATGAGGTCAAAGGAACTGCCTGACTAGCTCAGAGACAGAATTGTGGCAAGGCACAGATCTGGCCAAGGTTACAAAAAAATTTCTGCTGCACTTAAGGTTCCTAAGAGCACAGTGGCCTCCATAATCCTTAAATGGAAGACTTTTGGGATGACCAGAACCCTTCCTAGAGCTGGCCGTCCGGCCAAACTGAGCTATCGGGGGAGAAGAACCTTGGTGAGAGAGGTAAAGAAGAACCCAAAGACCACTGTGGCTGAGCTCCAGAGATGCAGTCGGGAGATGGGAGAAAGTTGTAGAAAGTCAACCATCACTGCAGCCCTCCACCAGTCCGGGCTTTATGGCAGAGTGGCCTCGACGGAAGCCTCTCCTCAGTGCAAAACACATGAAAGCCCGCATGGAGTTTGCTAAAAAAACACCTGAAGGACTCCAAGATGGTGAGAAATAAGATTCTCTGGTCTGATGAGACCAAGATAGAACTTTTTGGCCTTAATTCTAAGTGGTATGTGTGGATAAAACTAGGCACTGCTCATCACCTGTCCAATACAGTCCCAACAGTGAAGCATGGTGGTGGAAGCATCATGCTGTAAGGGTGTTTTTCAGCTGCAGGGATAGGACGACTGGCTGCAATCGAGGATAAGATGAATGCGGCCAAGTACAGGGATATCCTGGACGAAAACCTTCTCCAGAGTGCTCAGGACCTCAGACTGGGCCAAAGGTTTACCTTCCAACAAGACAATGACCCTAAGCACACAGCTAAAATAACGAAGGAGTGGCTTCACAACAACTCCCTGACTGTTCTTGAATGGTCCAGCCAGAGCCCTGACTTAAACCCAATTGAGCATCTCTGGAGAGACCTAAAAATGGCTGTCCACCAACGTTTACCATCCAACCTGACAGAACTGGAGAGGATCTGCAAGGAGGAATGGCAGAGGATCCCCAAATCCAGGTGTGAAAAACTTGTTGCATCTTTCCCAAAAAGACTCATGGCTGTATTAGATCAAAAGGGTGCTTCTACTAAATACTGAGCAAAGGGTCTGAATACTTAGGACCATCTGATATTTCAGTTTTTCTTTTTTAATAAATCTGCAAAAATGTCAACAATTCTGTGTTTTTCTGTCAATATGGGGTGCTGTGTGTACATTAATGAGGAAAAAAATTAACTTAAAGCGGAGGTTCACAGAAAAATTGAACCTCCGCTTTTTGTAACCCTCTCCCCCTCCGGTGTCACATTTGGCACCTTTCAGGGGGGAGGGGGGTGCAGATACCTGTCTAATACAGGTATTTGCACCCACTTCTGGGCGTAGACTCCCACGGGAGTCTAAGCCACTTCCCGTCCCCCCGCGCTGTCTGCTGGGTCACACACGGGTCCCAGAGACAGCAGGGACCGTTCTGATTGCGCAGCGCGATTCACGCATGCGCAGTAGGGAACTGGGAAGTGAAGCCATAAGGCGTCATTTCCTGATTCCCTTACAGAAGATGGCGGCGGCACCACCCAAGAGCCGAGCGACGGTTCGGCCTCGGGTGCCGACATCGTTGGACCCTGAGACAGGTAAGTGTCCTTATTTTAAAAGTCAGCAGTTGCAGTATTTGTAGCTGCTGACATTTAAATTTTTTTTTTCAGCGGGACTCCCTCTTTAAATGATTTTAGCAAATGGCTGCAATATAACAAAGAGTGAAAAATTTAAGGGGGTCTGAATACTTTCCGTCCCCACTGTATCTACTCCAGGAATAGCTGTTACCAGCAAACTAGCACACAGTGCACAGGATCATATATTTTTGGCATTAGACTTATTATTCTGAAATAGTTAATTCTCCAATGAAAAATAACGTATACCTTTAGATAAAATAGACAAATGACATAGATAATATGATAAATAACAGACAGACGACCCTTCCCTGTCATTCATATACAGTATAATATCAATCAGATATAAGGCAAAAATTATAATAAAAAAAAAAACATACCCCAAACCAAACCCTCCATGCAGAATACCATATAAACAATAAACTATTGTATGTCTCAACTTTGACATAAGGAATCTGTGTGATCGCATAACGTTGGTGAATTGTGACATGCTAAAATAAAATAAATAGCTAAGTATAATGGCGATCCCAGCGATATACTGGTGAGTCCTTGGGTTTCGACTTTTTAAACTGCGTCTTCTGTTTAGCCACATCAAACACATAACGATGACTTACTTGTTATCTGGTGTTTAGTTGTAACCCCACAACTATGAAGTTACCCCCTGACACATAGGGTGTCACAAGAACAAAGAGTGAGGGGAAATCCTCCTCTAGCGACACAGATCTCAAGAGATTGATGGCCTGTTCACTCTAGAATGTGGTGCGGCAAACCAGCGTTCTGTGACGGTTTCCCGCACCGCACTGAAATCAGACTGCCCTTGCGAAGTTGCGATATGCAGCAGGTGTCAGTGCAATTTTAACAACACTCCAAATGCAGTTTGAAAACGCAATGTGTTTGCCCACACTGGATTGCATGGTACAAAAGTACCATGCGATCTGGTTGTAGTGTGCTTCCAAAAGAAGTGCATGCACCCCTTTTTGGTGCGGTGCGGTGCGATTTCAGCCCATTAAAAATAAATGGGCTGAAAATGCACAGCACAAAACTGCATGTAAATCGCCTTCCTGTGCAATTCATAGTGTTATTGGGCCCCTGGGAGTTTCTAAATCTTCTACACTCCAGTGTGACTGAAGTTTAGCTTTAAGTCTTCCATTTTTCTGTTTTTGTTGCGCTATTGCACAAAACTAGAAAAGAAATAGCACTTAAAAATTAAATGGTAGCACACTAGGCTCTTTTCATCTGTTTTCCATTGGCTGCAATTCAAAAACACAGGAAATGGGTGGAACAGGACTGCTGTATTTTTAATAGAAGAAAGAAATGCAAATGTTAAAATAAATAAATAAAAAACCTAAAAGCTAACATTCAATCATATGGGCAAAAATGCAAATAAAAGATCACTGGTAAGGTGCTGCGGCTTCCTTCGTGCACATCAGTAACTATATACCGAATGCTACCTACTGTACTGTAACTATAAAAATGAAAGCAAACCTATAAAGGACCAGTTTTACATAATATCAGACAATGCAGGATTCTGTGACATCACACCTACCAGCTTTCTGAGATGTGAAAGAGGGACATCTTTTACCACAAAGTGTACAGACAAAAAGACACAAATACAACCAAATAGCCCATTAATGGCATAGCTCCCAACTGTCCTTGATTTGGAACAATGTCCCTCTGTCCCTCATTTCTCCTCATTTGTCCCTCATTTTGGTCTGATCTATATAGATGTATGTAAAATGCACTTTTTATCTATCAAAAAGTGTTTTCCAGTGCTAAACCTTTTATCCAAATTCTAAATTGCTGCATTTGTAAATTCCAAAAGCCAGTATAATGCAATAGTAGTGGTAAAAAAAAGCACTTGTGGGTTTAACAAATCTTGTTTTTTGTACAAGTCTCCTTTAAGGGGGTGTGGCAAGGGGTGTTTCCTATGCCTGCATACATTTGCTGATAGGTGTCCCTCATTCCCATCTCAAAAAGTTGTGAGGTATTTAACGGTAATAAATTAGACATGGTGAAAGGTAGTTGTTCCTAAAGCACATTCTTGGGTATCACCTTCTATTGCAGCTCCTCGCAATCAGTCACATGATATCTTAGAGGCCACAAAGGAAGTTGGTGATGGAAAATGTCCTTCTGCCAGACATTGTGATCAAAAGTCTGAATGGATAGCAGGTAGCTAAATAATGCTCAGCATGTGTCATCAACAGGCTTAATTTCATCAACCAAAATGTTTTTGTCATATTTTTCGTTAGTGGCATTTTTACAGTGATGAAAACTAAATGAAAAATACAGCACATTTTGATCCTCTGACAAAAACTATGACGAAAATCAATTCCGTTTTAGTTAAGAAACTAAAACAAAACTAAAACGTGAAGGAAGGGATGTTTACTCTGAGAACTTTTGGTTTCCATGGAGCTCTGCCTGCTTCCTCTGGATGGAGCCCAGTATTTGTAGATAGGTGTGTGTAGCTAACCCTCTCACACACTGCCACACACTCACACTTCATACGGATATATAGAGACCCCCTGAAGGAGACGAAGAAAGAAGAAAGAAAGAAAGAAAGAAAGGAAGGGATGGAGGGACAGCAGGCCCGGATCCTACACCACAATAGAAATATGTGAATTTCAGAAAGTTTAACAATCAGTAGATAAAGATACTCCAAACACCTGGTATTAGCGCTTCAATCAATCCGACACAATAGTTGTTATGGTGTCAGGATGATTGAAGCGCATTATTACTATTATTACATTGTAATATGAAATAATTCAACTCACTATAATGTAGAATTAGTGTGAACCCTGAGTGTGTCACTTGCCATGTTGCCTGCCACCAGATGCCATCAGATGTCCCAAGCAGAGTCCCTCTTTACACCAGGCATTCCCAGCAGAGTCCCTCCATACACCAGGTATTCCCAGCAGAGTCCCTCCTTACATCAGGTGTTCCCAGCGGAGTCCCATCTTACATCAGGCATTCCCAGGAGAGTCCCTCCTTACATCAGGCATTCCCAGCAGAGTCCCTCTTTACACCAGGCATTCCCAGGAGAGTCCCTCTTTACACCAGGCATTCCCAGTAGAGTCCATCCTTACACCAGGCTTTCCCAGCAGAGTCCCTGCATACACCAGGCATTCCCAGCAGAGTCCCTCCTTACATCAGGTGTCCCCAGCGGAGTCCCTCTTTATACCAGGCATTCCCAGTAGAGTCCCCCCTTACACCAGGCATTCCCAGTAGAGTCCCTCTTTACATCAGGCATTCCCAGTAGAATCCCTTTTTTACATCAGGCATTCCCAGTAGAGTCCATCCTTACACCAGCCATTCCCAGCAGAGTCTCTTCTTATATCACGTGTCCCCAGTGGAGCCCCCCTTACATCAGGTATCCCCCAGCAGTGGAGACTCTCTCTGCCGCCATTACAGAACACCAGAACGAAGTAACAGACAGAGTGGAACAAAATAGGCGGAACCGACCTGGTGGCTGCCAATAGAAATTGAGCTGCGCCCCCCCCCCATCCCCCCCTGTTGTGGCCTTTTCTACAACAGGTCACAAACAGACCGGCAGTGGGGGTGGGTGCAGCTCAATTTCTATTGTCAGCCACCCGGCCTCTTGTTTGTTCTCAGCGTTCTGGTCTTCTGTAAAATGAAGGCCAGTGAAGATTTTGCCGTGGACCTCTAGCGCCGGCGAAAAATAAGGAAAACAAGGATTTCCCGGGACATTTCTCAGGAATCGCGAAAATTGTGAAAAAGGTCTAAATCCCGGGAATGTCCCGGGAAATTCGGGACAGTTGGCATGTATACACTACGGGAGAGCAGCTCACTGTGTGATCCGTGCAGGATTAACTCTTTTACTGCCAGAACTGTTTTTGCACACATGCTTAAAAAATCAATTTAGACCTGAAGATTACATAAACACCCCCCCCAATCATTATATATTAAAGCAGACAAGTTCATGTAAATGTGCACTGCATGGTGGCATCATCACGCAAAGAGTTTTTATTTTTATTTTAACGTTACACTTCTGTCAAAAAAGCAATATTCTATATAATGACTAAATCTACATCACATTCAAACCTTAATACCATAAATAATAACCTATTCGATTTTTCATTCCAGGAGTACATAATGAGTTTGGAAATTGTAGAGAAATGCTTAAATAATGCATTACAATGTAACTAAACCCATTTGATTTTAGTCGACTAAAATGGACGGGACATTTTAGTCGACTAAACTGTAGAACATTTTAGTTGACTACAATTTACTGAAGATTTAGTCGACTATATACGACTAAAACTAAAACACTTGCAGAAGACTAAAATGGCACTAAAACTAAAATGCCAGTTTAGTCCTAAGACTTATGCCCCGTACACACGGTCGGATTTTCCGATGGAAAATGTCCGATCGGAGCGTGTTGTCGGAAATTCCGACCGTGTGTGGGCTCCATCGGACATTTTCCATCGGATTTTCCGACACACAAAGTTGGAGAGCAGGAGATAAAAATTCCGATCGTGTGTACACAAATCCGATGGACAAAGTGCCACGCATGCTCAGAATAAATAAAGAGATGAAAGCTATTGGCCACTGCCCCGTTTATAGTCCCGACGTAGGTGTTTTACGCCACCGCGTTCAGAACGATCGGATTTTCCAACAACTTTGTGTGACCGTGTGTATGCAAGACAAGTTTGAGCCAACATCCGTTGGAAAAAATCCTAGGATTTTGTTGTCGGAATGTCCGAACAAAGTCCGACCGTGTGTACGCCCTATAAGACTAAAACTAAATTGAAATTTGCTGCCAAAATTAACACTGCAGGTCCTGCTATGATCAGTGTCTGAATGGTGAATTTCACCATGAATTAATAAATCAGCATTGTGCTTAGTTCTCTTTCTTTGTGAAAGGCCTAGGGAGTCACCTTTGCCATAGTTTACCCTTTCTGTACTGTAGTGACAGATCTTCATTCCCAGTTGTAACTAGATTTGAACACTATCTGTCCTAACAAAGGGTTAAAGGTTTAGAAGCTAGGCTTTTGAAGTGTATTTTAATGAGGACAGACGTGGGACAGACTCACAGTTAAAATGTGCTTGAAGACAGATTTTTTCATCTGGCAGTCTAATAAATATGGTCATTGACTTTTACTTTAGTTTTGATAATAAAGGAGTCTCTTACTGCCACAGGCCATAAAATATGATTTGATATCAAATAAATTCAATTGCAGGCCCCTAATTATTAATTTGTGTTCTTTCACATGAGCCATAGGTGAAAGCACAGAGGTCTACCCAGTAATAAACAGAACACTACATATGAGTGTGTAGAAAAGAGCCAGGAATGAAACATCTGCTATATTTTGAGTTTGGAGATTTGAGTCCACTACTCATTCCATAGGGAGACTTTTTGGTTTGGCTGGCATGTAAAGGCTAGGGCTAAGCATTTTTAATAACAAGGGGTTGAATGTTAATAGATGGAGTGCACAGATGACTTGTATTTTTGTGTGAACTTCTGGAAAAATCAGTGAGCCAATCACACAAGCAGGAATTTACATTTTTGGGGTGTTCTGTACACCAGTGGTTTACAGAATGCCTCCATGTTGCCATATTGCAATGATTTTTACAGAAAATTACAACGCTGCATATTAAGGTGATTTTTAATAACATTCAATTACAACATGGCTTGTGTAGCAATTGTATTTGCTAGATTATTTTTATGATTTTCTTTTTTGCTATTTCTCCCATGAAATTGGAGTTACCCTTTAATTATCAGCATTCAAAAGAGCAGGCTGCCAATCAAATAACAGGCTTAGTTTCACACATGTCATAAATAAATGTGGCTAAAAGGCCTGGTTCACACCTTTGCATTTTTTAGTGCATTTTCAGTTTTGCAGAAACACACTACAGTCCATTTAACATGGTTTCCTATAGATGTAGTTCACAGCTGTGCATTTTATGGAAAGGGCCAGGGTTTTTTTTCTGGTTCCATAGACATCAATGGTTTAAAGATGTGTATTGAAAAACGCAAAATGCACCTTCAATATGCAAACTGCAACCTGCACAAGTGTGAATCAGGCCTAATTAACCAATATCTCTTCTTAGAAAAAAATTCCAAAATACTAAAAAATATGTTTCTGTACAAATTGCTTCCAAATACATATTATTTATGCATGCATTTCAAATTTATGGAGTGTACATACCTCCCAACTTTTGAACTTGACAATGAGGGACACTTAGAAGATCCGATGTGTGGAGAGCGCAGCGCACCATGCCGAGAAGTGGGCGTGGCCAGCAAAAAGGGCGTGGCCATTTGGTTGTGGTTTAAGAGGTGTGGTCAATCATATTGGAGACATGTTTACATCACTATAATATTAAGTGCTATAAATTAAATTTCTGTTAAATCCTATATAATATAGCTACCCATTTTAATGGCATGCCAATTAGCACAGCATGATGGATGTATATTAAACATTCGGCTATACAAACCAGGTCATAGCTGCCAGGTCATAACCAAAGATAAACACCATTTAAATAATTATTTTTCTCTCTTGTTGCTTCTGCTACCTTGGATTTTGCAGGATATTAATAGTGGACCTGAAGTGCCGGTTCACACTGGTGCGATGCCAAACATCGCACAGACATCGCATGTAATTCGCAGCGCACTGCCGTTCACATTACATGCGATGTCTGTGTGGTGCGATATCAGCCATAGAGATAGTATGGCTGATATCGCACCGCATTCGGTGCAAACACGCACAGGACCCTTTTTTCTGTTCGGACCAGAATCGGATCGCATGTTTGTTCACACATATGCGATCCGATTCATGTCCAAACTGTCAGTTCGCAGTGCGATATGCAAGCTGAACTGGGGGTGTCGTTAACAATGTATTGACACTCCCCAGCGATTCGCATATGGCAGTGTGAACTGACATGCGATGCGGGAACACGCAGTGGATTCGCAGTGTTCTCGCATCGCACCAGTGTGAACCGGCACAAAGTCAATAGATAGATGAGCTTTGTGAAAAAAAACACCCAATACTATAAGGTTCAACAAGAAAATAAATGTATTTAAAACAAAATCTCTTAAAAAAAAACCAACAGTAACAACTCCAAGTAGTGTTTAGTGAAAATAATAAACATATTTACTTTTTAAGAAACAAAATAACTTACTGAGGCTGCAGCATATGCAGAATATAAATTATAAATAACCCAACATTCTATTAACCTAAAGAATGCAAAAAAGCTACACTCAAGCAGAACTGAATTCACCAAAACAAGATCAGTCTAAAATGTCCTAATCCTCACTGCTGGTTTCTGCTACATACTTAGTTTCTATTGACTCTCTTTTCCGCTTTGGAGCAGCTTTTTTGCTCAGCAGAGCTGCAGTATGTTTTTTAAACAAAGGGGCAAATCTCTTTTTGGATAACCCTTCACTTCCTCTTTGCTTTGTAGAAACAGATGATGCCACCTAAGAGTCTTCAACTGCGGATATTCGGGGAGATTGCAGGATTGGACGGGGAGATCGCAGGATGGGAAGTTGGGGTGGACAGGGAGATCGCAGGATGGGACGGGGAGATCGCAGGATGGGACAGGGAGATCGCAGGATGGGACGGGGAGATTGCAGGGTGGGACGGGGAGATTGCAGGATGGGAGGGGGGGTGGACAGGGAGATCTCAGGATTCAGGATGAATGGGGGTGGACAGAGAGCTCAGGAGAGGAAGCATAAACAGGGCAATTCAGATTGAGACACACACAGAACACTTCCCTGTTCTCAGCACACACTCTCCTTATCTCCTGCTGCAGAGTCCTGTACAGATTAAACAGACAGAACAAGTGATGCTCTGTGTCTGCAACCTGAGCTAAGATTCTGGGCACAGGCTTCACCAGAAATCTATCTGTCATCTGCCAGGACACTGCAACAGCTTAAGTTAACTGCAGCAACTTTCCTATCACACATACACAGACCTGCAGAAAGCCCTCCTCCTCGTCTTTAGCACAGACAGGCAACTGACCCCGCCCCCACGGGGAGTGTTCTGTTGGCAAATACAGGAGGATGATTGCCATGTGCTGCAGCCAATCACCATGAGGACAAGCAGCCGCGAGTTCAAATCAAAGAAAATGTCCACACAGTGAGAAAACCAACCTCAGGCTGTGCCATGTGGGATTCATTCTGTGTGCACAGGACAATGCAGGGAGCATTCTCCTACCTTTCTTCCAGAGCAGGAAAAGCCTTCAGGGGAGACCCGGAGTTGGGGGGTGGAGCCAGGGGTAGAGCTTAGGCGCGAGGAGGAATCCTCCTCCAGCTCGCACTGAATGCTGGGGCTCCACTCTCCTCCTCGTTGTGACGTCACTGGTTGTTAGACGCCAGGCGGGCTATGCCTAGCAACCAGTTGTTTTGGCAGTTAGCCAGGCAGCATCTGGGGGTGAAATGAAGCGATCTTGGCCAGAACCAGTATAGCGCCGGGCAGTGAGGGACAGCGGCAATTTTTAGGGGGCATCAGATCGGCCAATGGGGCAATTCCGGGACATTGTATTGTCCCGGAATGAAGGTGCCCGGGACGCGGGACAGACCTCCCACAGCAGGACTTTTCCGGGCAATCCGGGACGGTTGGGAGGTATGTGTATACTTGAAATGCAAAAAAAAAAAAACCTTAAAAATTAAACCATTTCCATCAGAATTTAGAAACCCTACTCAAGCCATTGTCTAACTTTTTAAGTAACGTAAGGAAGCCAGTTTAACCACTTGCCGACCTCCGCACGACGATGTACGTCGGCAGAGTGGCACGGGCAGGCAAAAGGGCGTACATGTACATCCTTGCCTTCCCGCTGGTGGGGGGTCCGATCGGACCCCCCCGGTGCCAGCGGCGGTCGGATTCAGGTCAGGGGTGATCATTCGTGGCTCCCCCCTCGCGATAGCTCCTGGCCAATGACAGACTTTCTTGGCTTCTGTAATGTAAACAGAAGCGGAGGAAGTGATGTCACCTCTCCTCGGCTCGGTATTTTCCGTTCCGGCGCCGAGGAGAGAAGACTGTAATGTGAGTGCACCAAACACACACACACAGTAGAACATGCCAGGCACACATTACACCCCCCTTTACCCCCCGAACACACCCCCCCCGTCACACTGACACCAAGCAGTTGTTTTTGTTTGTTTTTTGATTGCTGCATGGTGTCAGTTTGTGACAGTTAGTGTGTTAGGGCAGTTATTGTTAGCCCCCTTTAGGTCTGGGGTACCCCCTACCCCCCCTAATAAAGTTTTAACCCCTTGATCACCCCCTGTCACCAGTGTCACTAAGCGATCATTTTTCTTATCGCTGTATTAGTGTCACTGGTGACGCTAGTTAGGGACGTAAATATTTAGGTTCGCCGTCAGCGTTTTATAGTGACAGGGACCCCCATATACTACCTAATAAATGTTTTAACCCCTTGATTGCCCCCTAGTTAACCCTTTCACCACTGATCACCGTATAACTGTTACAGGTGACGCTGGTTAGTTTGTTTATTTTTTATAGTGTCAGGGCACCCGCCGTTTATTACAGAATAAAGGTTTAGCCCCCTGATCGCCCGGCGGTGAGATGCGATGCCCCAGGCAGCGTCAGATTAGCGCCAGTACCGCTAACACCCACGCACGCAGCATACGCCTCCCTTAGTGGTATAGTATCTGAACGGATCAATATCTGATCCGATCAGATCTATACTAGCGTCCCTAGCAGTTTAGGGTTCCCAAAAACGCCACGTTAGCGGGATCAGCCCAGATACCTGCTAGCACCTGCGTTTTGCCCCTCTGCCCGGCCCAGCCCAGCCCACCCAAGTGCAGTATCGATCGATCACTGTCACTTACAAAACACTAAACACATAACTGCAGCGTTCGCAGAGTCAGGCCTGATCCCTGCGATCGCTAACAGTTTTTTTGGTAGCGTTTTGGTGAACTGGCAAGCACCAGCCCCAGGCAGCGTCAGGTTAGCGCCAGTACCGCTAACACCCACGCACGCAGCATACGCCCCCCTTAGTGGTATAGTATCTGAACGGATCAATATCTGATGCGATCAGATCTATACTAGCGTCCCCAGCAGTTTAGGGTTCCCAAAAACGCAGTGTTAGCTGGATCAGCCCAGATACCTGCTAGCACCTGCATTTTGCCCCTCCGCCCGGCAAATCGCTGTCACTTACAAAACACTAAACGCATAACTGCAGCGTTCGCAGAGTCAGGCCTGATCCCTGCGATCGCTAACAGTTTTTTTGGTAGTGTTTTGGTGAACTGGCAAGCACCAGCGGCCTAGTACACCCCGGTCGTAGTCAAACCAGCACTGCAGTAACACTTGGTGACGTGGCAAGTCCCATTAGTGCAGTTCAAGCTGGCGAGGTGGCAAGGTCAAGTAGTGTCCCGCTGCCACCAAGCAGAAGACAAACAGGCCCGTCGTGCCCATAGTGCCCTTCCTGCTGCATTTGCCAATCCTAATTGGGAACCCACCACTTCTGCAGCGCCCGTACTTCCCCCATTCACATCCCCAACCAAATGCAGTCGGCTGCATGAGAGGCATTTTCTTTATGTCCTCCCGAGTACCCCTACCCAACGAACCCCCCCCGAAAAATATGTCGTGTCTGCAGCAAGCGCGGATATAGGCGTGACACCCGCTATTATTGTCCCTCCTGTCCTGACAATCCTGGTCTTTGCATTGGTGAATGTTTTGTATGCTACCATTCACTAGTTGAGTATTAGCGTAGGGTACAGCATTGCACAGACTAGGCACACTTTCACAGGGTCTCCCAAGATGCCATCGCATTTTGAGAGACCCGAACCTGGAACCGGTTACAGTTATAAAAGTTAGTTACAAAAAAAAGTGTAAAAAAAATAAATAAATATATAAAATAAAAAAAAATAGTTGTCCTTTTATTGTTCTCTCTCTCTATTCTCTCTCTATTGTTCTGCTCTTTTTTACTGTATTCTATTCTGCAATGTTTTATTGTTATTATGTTTTATCATGTTTGCTTTTCAGGTATGCAATTTTTTATACTTTAGCGTTTACTGTGTTTTATTGTTAACCATTTTTTTGTCTTCAGGTACACCATTCACGACTTTGAGTGGTTATACCAGAATGATGCCTGCAGGTTTAGGTATCATCTTGGTATCATTCTTTTCAGCCAGCGGTCGGCTTTCATGTAAAAGCAATCCTAGTGGCTAATTAGCCTCTAGACTGCTTTTACAAGCAGTGGGAGGGAATGCCCCCCCCACCGTCTTTGGTGTTTTTCTCTGGCTCTCCTGTCTCAACAGGGAACCTGAGAATGCAGGCGGTGATTCAGCCAGCTGACCATAGAGCTGATCAGAGACCAGAGTGGCTCCAAACATCTCTATGGCCTAAGAAACCGGAAACTACGAGCATTTCATGACTTAGATTTCGCCGGATGTAAACAGCGCCATTGGAAAATTGGGAAAGCATTTTATCACACCGATCTTGGTGTGGTCAGATGCTTTGAGGGCAGAGGAGAGATCTGGGGTCTAATAGACCCCAATTTTTTCAAAAAAGAGTACCTGTCACTACCTATTGCGATCATAGGGGATATTTACATTCCCTGAGATAACAATAAAAATGATAAAAAAAAAAATGAAAGGAACAGTTTAAAAATAAGATAAAAAAGCAAAAAAAAATAAATAAAAAAAAAAAAAAGCACCCCTGTCTCCCCCTGCTCTCGCGCAAAGGCGAACGCAAGCGTCGGTCTGGTGTCAAATGTAAACAGCAATTGCACCATGCATGTGAGGTATCACCGCGAACGTCAGATCGAGGGCAGTAATTTTAGCAGTAGACCTCCTCTGTAAATCTAAAGTGGTAACCTGTAAAGGCTTTTAAAGGCTTTTAAAACGGTATTTAGTTTGTCGCCACTGCACGTTTGTGTGCAATTTTAAAGCATGTCATGTTTGGTATCCATGTACTCGGCCTAAGATCATCTTTTTTATTTCATCAAACATTTGGGCAATATAGTGTGTTTTAGTGCATTAAAATTTTAAAAAGTGTGTTTTTTCCCCAAAAAATGCGTTTGAAAAATCGCTGCGCAAATACTGTGTGAAAAAAAAAATGAAACACCCACCATTTTAATCTGTAGGGCATTTGCTTTAAAAAAATATATAATGTTTGGGGGTTCAAAGTAATTATCTTGCAAAAAAAAATAATTTTTTCATGTAAACAAAAAGTGTCAGAAAGGGCTTTGTCTTCAAGTGGTTAGAAGAGTGGGTGATGTGTGACATAAGCTTCTAAATGTTGTGTAAAATGCCAGGACAGTTCAAAACCCCCCCAAATGACCCCATTTTGGAAAGTAGACACTCCAAGCTATTTGCTAAGAGTCATGTCGAGTTCATGGAATATTTTATATTGTGACCCAAGTTGCGGGAAAGAGACACTTTTTTTTTTTTTTTTTTTTGCACAAAGTTGTCACTAAATGATATATTGCTCAAACATGCCATGGGAATATGTGAAATTACACCCCAAAATACATTCTGTTGCTTCTCCTGAGTACGGGGATACCACATGTGTGAGACTTTTTGGGAGCCTATCCGCGTACCGGACCCTGAAAACCAAGCACCGCCTTCAGGCTTTCTAAGGGCGTAAATTTTTGATTTCACTCTTCACTGCCTATCACAGTTTCGGAGGCCATGGAATGCCTAGGTGGCACAAAACCCCCCCAAATGACCCCATTTTGGAAAGTAGACACCCCAAGCTATTTGCTGAGAGGTATAGTGAGTATTTTGCAGACCTCACTTTTTGTCACAAAGTTTTGAAAATTGAAAAAAGAAAAAAAAAATGTTTTTTCTTTTCTTTCTTCATTTTCAAAAACAAATGAGAGCTGCAAAATACTCACCATGCCTCTCAGCAAATAGCTTGGGGTGTCTACTTTCCAAAATGGGGTCATTTGGGGGGGTTTTGTGCCACCTGGGCATTCCATGGCCTCCGAAACTGTGATAGGCAGTGAAGAGTGAAATCAAAAATTTACACCCTTAGAAATCCTGAAGGCGGTGATTGGTTTTCGGGGGCCCCGTACGCGGCTAGGCTCTCAAAAAGTCCTACACATGTGGTATCCCCATACTCAGGGGAAGCAGCTAAATGTATTTTGGGGTGCAATTCCACATATGCCCATGGCCTGTGTGAGCAATATATCATTTAGTGACAACTTTGTGCAAAAAAAAATTTTTTTTAAAAATGTGTCACTTTCCCGCAACTTGTGTCAAAATATAAAATATTCCATGGACTCAAGATGCCTCTCAGCAAATAGCTTGGGGTGTCTACTTTCCAAAATGGGGTCATTTGGGGGGGTTTGTGCCATCTGGGCATTGTATGGCCTTCAAAACTGTGATAGGTAGTGATGAGTGAAATCAAAACTTTACGCCCTTAGAAATCCTGAAGGCGGTGATTGGTTTTCGGGGCCCCGTACGCGGCTAGGCTCCCAAAAAGTCCCACATATGTGGTATCCCCGTACTCAGGAGAAGCAGCTGAATGTATTTTGGGGTGCAATTCCACATAGGCCCATGGCCTGTGTGAGCAATATATCATTTAGTGACAACTTTTGGTAAATATTTTTTTTTTTTTTGTCATTCAATCACTTGGGACAAAAAAAATAAATATTCAATGGGTTTAACATGCCTCTCAGCAATTTCCTTGGGGTGTCTACTTTCCAAAATGGGGTCATTTGGGGGGGTTGTACTGCCCTGCCATTTTAGCACCTCAAGAAATGACATAGGCAGTCATAAACTAAAAGCTGTGTAAATTCCAGAAAATGTACCCTAGTTTGTAGACGCTATAACTTTTGTGCAAACCAATAAATATACGCTTATTGACTTTTTTTTACCAAAGACATGTGGCCGAATACATTTTGGCCTAAATGTATGACTAAAATTGAGTTTATTGGATTTTTTTTTATAACAAACAGTAGAAAATATCATTTTTTTTCAAAATTTTCAGTCTTTTTCCGTTTATAGCGCAAAAAATAAAAACGGCAGAGGTGATCAAATACCATCAAAAGAAAGCTCTATTTGTGGGAACAAAAGGACGCAAATGTTGTTTGGGTACAGCATTGCATGACCGCGCAATTAGCAGTTAAAGCGACACAGTGCCAAATTGGAAAAAGTCCTCTGGTCCTTAGGCAGCATAATAGTCCGGGGCTGAAGTGGTTAAGGAGCGGCTTTTGTCGAAGGGACATGCTGGAAAACCAGCATTTGATCAGCACTCGCAGCCAATGGCTACAAGTGCTGAATAGTGTGTTCTGGCGAGGGGAGGGGTAGTCCTCCGGTCCCTATGTCAGAACACAAAGACACAGTGGGAGAGATTGGCGTACTAACATGGCTAGTGTTAGTAAAGCAATTTTTTTTTGTACAGCCCAAATAAAACTTTCTGTACCAGGCATAAGGAGATGTCTCCTCTTTCCCTGTCCTGATAATATCCAGTTACACTCCAACACAGGGGGGGTGATTTACTAAGACGAATGCGCTGCGCCGGTTCACACTTTAATTGGTGCGCCGGAAAAATAATTGATTGAACGTGCGAACCGGCGCACACAGACGATAATAAATATGTAAACTGCAACTGGTGCTAGGGTAACTGCGGTTTTCTCATTGATAATAGCGCACGCCCAATACATTTGGTTAATTTCATCTCATTGGATGTGTCTTGTTAGGAAATTAGTAGGTGTTCTCAGTGAATTAACCCTTTTGATGCTAATCTTATTCCTATCACTTCTAATATATCTTTGAAATTTGTTTTTTTTCTATTTTTACCCAAAACTTTCAATACATTACAAAGAACAGACAAGTGTTTCTAAACCCAATAAATTAATATTTTCCGATCTCGATCTTTAACCACTTCCGGACTGCCCACCGTCGTTATACGTCGGCTGTTTGTATACGTCGGCTGCCATAACCCCGGTATCCTCTTCTTCAGTGAGCGGTCCGGTTTAAGATAAAAGTGGTCTCTGTGGCAGATTCGCTGCAAGATCACTTTTATCGGCGATGGGAGAGGGCCCCCCCTCCCGCCTCGCTCCGGTGCCCTCCGCCGCTTACTGGAGCCGTCGGCAGCGGCGGAGGCGATCAGGTCCTTCTTGTGGCCTGATATGGAGACAAGTGAGGGGAAGATGGCCCCCACCCGTCTCCATATCTTTGCAGGACGGAAGCGACGTCAAAACGTCACTTCCACCGATAGCTCTTAAAGGGCCATTTTTTTTTTCATTTTTTAAAATTTAGATATATTTTTAAATTTAAGAGGTCCTGTCATGCTTTTTTTCTATTACAAGGGGTGTTTACATTCCTTGTAATAGGAATAAAAAGGGACACATTTTTTTTAAACAGTGTAAAAATAAAAAATAAAAGGTAAAATAAATAATAATAAAAAAAATGTTAAATGTGCCCCGTCCCGACAAGCTCATGCGCAGAAGCGAACGCATACGTGAGTAGCCCCCGCATATGAAAATGGTGTTTAAACCACACATATGGTAGAGCGAGAGCAATAATTTTAGCCCTAGACCTCCTCTGTAACTTAAAACATGCAACCTGTAGAATTTTTTAAACATCGCCAATGGAGATTTTTAAGGGTAAAAGTTTGTCGCCATTCCACAAGCGGAAGCATGACATGTTGGGTATCAATTTACTCGGCGTAACATTATCTTTCACAATATAAAAAAAACTGGGCTAACTTTACTGTTGTTTTTTTTTTTTTTTATTCAAAAGAGTGTATTTTTTCCAAAAAAGTGTGCTTGTAAGACCGCTGTGCAAATACGATGTGACAGAAAGTATTGCAACGACCGCCATTTTATTCTCTAGCGTGTTAGAAAAAAATGTATAATGTTTGGGGGTTCTAAGTAATTTTCTAGCAAAAAAAAACTGTTTTTAACTTGTAAACAACAAATCTCAGAAAGAGGCTTGGTCTTTAAGTGGTTAAAGGTGACCATACACTGAAATCAGTTAGATCTTGAAAAAATTAGATTTAGTGCAAGAGCCTGTTTGATTTCCTATAATTTGAATTAATTGTTCGAGTGCGTCTTCCTATTACCTATTTTGCCTAAATATCAAGTTGTACAGAGATTAGCCAATCAGATTGCATAGTGCATGACCATCTAAAGTGCCAAATTTGGAATGTAGATGTGCCATGACCCACTTGTATTTTACAAATGATATTTTTTGGGCATTATACAATGTACACGATTAACCACCTTTTTTCAAGAAATGCTAGAGTGAAGACCATTATTATTCCTTCAGAATTGGGAGTGTGGTATCTACCCAACTTCTCTCTGCTGGTGGACACATGAACCTTCATCTATAGATATATATTTGGGCAGCACAGTGGTGTAGTGGTTAGCACTTTTACCTAGCAGTAAAAAGGGTCGCTGGTTCAAATTCCGCCCACGACACCATCTGCCTGGAGTTTGCATGTTCTCCCTGTGCCTGCGTAGGTTTCCTCCAGGTACTCCGATTTTCTCCCACACTCTAAAAACATGCTGGTAGGTAAATTGGATCCTGTCTAAATTGGCCCTAATATGTCTAAATGTGTGTTAGGGACCCACACAAAAAATTATTTTCTTAATTTGCAAATAAGGATCATCTCTTCCTCAGAGAACAGTGAGCGGGGCATGGTGGTGGGAAGAAATTAGGAGCAGTACAAGCAACTTCCTGTAGGAGCTTGATGTCATTGCTGTGTGCTGTCTGATGATTCCGGGAACCAGATATGCGCCATAGGCATATACCTATGCGCACACAGCACTTGCGCATCTTGCATTGACAGTGGTCACGCATGTAGGTGCATTTTGCTGCAGGAATCCATATTTTGATGTAAATTAATAGTAAAGCAGATGCAGATTTCCAGGACTGGACTAACCAATGTTTCTAGTGAAAGGCAACTGGTGTTTTATCTTAAACAAGTTCTAAATGGGCCATTGGCATGCATCACTGTTGAACTAAATGAAATCCTTTCTTATTTTTGCTTGGGGATAGAGTGCAGAGGGATTAGAAGTCTTGTCAGTTTTTGGGGATGTCTGCCCCTCTGATAGGGTGAAGACACCTCCCAAATTTTGCCACTTTCTCCTTCAAATTTATTCTCTGTCACATAGCCAAACAGGAAGTGAGGGTAAAACCCTACTAATGTCTTTCCTTGGGGACACACAGGTCAATCTAAATAGTTTCCCCATTAGGTAAATTGCACGCTAGCCTTTTGCTCTGTACACCCCAAATTATTAGGTATCTTGGACTTTGGGGTTTATTTACTAAAGGCAAATCCACTTCGCACTACAAGTGCACTTGCTGGAGATCCGAGGGGGACATGCAAGGAAAATAAAAAAACAGCATCTTTGCTTCGACATGATTGGATGATAAAATCACCAGTGCTTCCCCTCAGATTTACAGCAAGTACTTGTATTGCAGAGTGGATTTGCCTTTAATAAACCCCAAAATACCTAATAATGTGGGGTGTACACAACAAAGTGCTAGAGTGCAATTTGCCTAATGAGGACACTAGTTAGATTGACCTGTGTGTCCCCAAGGAAAGACATTGGTAGGGTTTTACCCTCACTTCCTGTTTGGCTATGTGACAGGAAGTGACACCAATTTTCAGAAAAAGGACACAAAGCCCAACCTGAAAAAGACAAACAGGGGTTCTAAGACTCACTTGGTTTCCCTCAAATGCCCACAATTAGAATAGGATTGTCTGGAGCTCGATTTTAGCGCAGTGCTCTAAATCAGTGGTTCTCAACCCTCAACAGGCCATGTTTGCAGTTTTTACTTCATCTTGCCCAGGTGCTTTAAATCACAGTCAATGGCTTGGTATTTTGGACAGTTATTTTAAATAAGTTAAATTCACAAAACATGCCACTGTGCTAAAATGGAAAATTGAATACTTACCTCTCTGTAATTTTCCTTTCCTATCCATGGCAGCATACACACAACCCAAGCATATGCTACCATGAAGGCACCAGGAAAGTAACTTTTAGACAAATCACACCTTTTTTGGATTTGCCATGCCAATCAGCCTAGTTAAGCTGCAGCTGGGAAATCTGTTGCATGAAAAGTAACAAAAAACACATAAAACATAAAAATTTTCTACAAATGTTATTGGTCAACAAAACAGGACTTGGAAAAGAGCAAAGAAAGCAAAAAACACATGTATATTAATTTGAGACACTAACAGAATATGGTTTTTGAGGTCTGACCATTTTGCATTGGAAATTAACAGGAGTTAAAAGGACTGCACCCACAAATGGATATCTATTAATGATTTAAACATTAGTCACAACATCTTGAGAAAGATTTTGCAAAATAATGCAGCACAGACAAATAAATCAAAGTGAACAACCTACAAAAAACGACACACATTGACAACATCAACAATATTTCAGGGGAAAATATCCCCCCACCCAAAAAAATACAGTAAACCAAAGTAAAAAAAAAAACTTGCTCTAAAGCACATCTGTTTTGGAAAGACATAAACAAAATACAAAGAGAAAATACATGTGTTACAAACTCGATAAGGACACCCAAATGTATTCTCTTTTATTTTTCAAAACGCATCAGATCAAGACAGCCTTTACATTTTAGCGTTTCTTCCATGAAACTTCAATATACATGGCCATCTCATCATCATATTAGTACTGGAAACATGTCCTACCTAACACCTTACCTACCCTCACCTATGCTTGACCCTGCAATATCTCTCTTCCTAACCAATACACTATCCCTACATACCGCTCTTCGGTTTTCCTTCACCAAGCTATACCCTAGCCCTGCCACTAGAAGGCTACAATAACCATCCACACCTTTGAACAGAAAATTAAGGCATGGCTGGAATCCCACCACCCAAAACTCAGCACTCGCCCACTCAAACTCACTCACAAACTCCGCCCCCTACCCTAATAAAACAAAAGGTCATCCACTCATCATACAAACACACTTATACCCTAACTTACAACCTTACTCATACCCTATTACCTCCCTTCCTCTTATACTACTACTCTTAGCCAAAAAAGCTCTCATCCTATAACCTAAACCTCATATTATAACTCATATGACTCTCATCCGTTCCTCCTACCTCATCTCATTCCTTCAGGTCACTCCTTGCCGACTTTACTCCAAACCTCCGTTTCTTCCACACTCCTTCCGTGTAATCTACGCCTTCTTTTTCCACATCTCGAAGACAAAGCAGGTGCAATCTTGCCAGCACCAAGTCCACACATTCCTTCACTGACAGTAACGTATTTTTCCTTACATGCAGACATCTAACATCCCACAACACCTGCTTCATAACACTTGAAAACGTCCAGACTTTCTTCTGAAGCTCCTTTTCACCACCCACCAGACCAAACACCCATACTTCCCATACATAAAGTCTGCACACCAATCACCTCCTTTACAAACTGACCCAACCGCCTCCTTACTCTACAAGCAAACAAACAACCCCAAAAAATGTGGTACATAGATTCCAGAGATGCACACCCCTCCCTAGGGCATTGGTCTGACCTAGTCAGGTCTCTCGAGTTTAAGAACAACTTCGTCATCAGACATTCATGGAATGTCATCCAGGCAATTTCCCTCTGCCTATTGGAAGCCCATTCCCTCCATTTCAACCTTGACCACACCTCCTCTGCCACTTTAGACTTACAATTGAACATATTACAAACTGTCTGGCCTCTTGTCAACCACAGCTTCAATTTCAAGCACCTCCCAACTCCTCCAAACCAAAATCCTCATAGAACGTCCTTAGTCTCAAACAAAATACGGGGGTTATTAAGGACATAGGCTTTGATAGGTCCCTCTTACACTACCCCCATCTTGCAAACAACCTCCCTGCAGGGTATTTCGTAATACTTGCAGCCCTACAGTTACTTACCACCGATCTAAAGGTGCCAAGCTAATATTGCATGTGAACAAAATTCCCCACATTCGGAAACTCATACTCTCCTTTACTCACCCCTCTCTGCACCACCTCCCTCCGGAGCCATCTCATTTACTGCCACCCCTCTCGTTCACCTGACTATTGAGATTCTTTCCAAAATAAATCCCCAGCACCTTCACAGTTTCCGTCTTTGGAATCATATCTGACCTGATATCTGGGGCCGCGCTCACATTGCATCTCTGACACTTTCCCCAGTTATCTGATACCCGAAAAAATCCAGAGTGACAGGGTCATTCTATTAAACTCTGCCTGGGACCCACATAGGAACACCAAATCGTCCATATAAGCCAATGTTTTGACATACTGACAATCCCCCCTGGAAAAAAGACCCCCTTCATTACTTTATCTCTTTGCACATGTCTAAGCACAGGTTCCACTGCACAGATGAATAATATCGGGGACAGTGGACAACCGCTGTTTCCAAGTCCCCATTTTTCTCTAAGTTAAAGGCTAATTACTGCCAAAGGTCTGTTGTTAACCTGCATATGAAATATTAAGTCCCTCAACAACACTAAATTATCAGACATTCTCCGCCCTGGTACCGCACAGGTCTGTCAATCTCCTATCAGCTTCCCCACCACCCCCCTCAATCGGTTTGCCATTAATTTGGCTAAGATTTTGTAGTCACAATTGAGGAGAGTGATAGGTCTCCAATTCCTAATGTCTTTCGGATTCCCCTTTTTAAAAATCAAAGTGATGATTCCTTTTTTCATGGACTGTGAGATGCAGCAGTTATCCATATAAAAACGCATAACCTCCAAAAAATAAACCTCCATCAATGACCAGAATTTAACATAAAACTCTCCTGGCAGACCATTGCTACCCGGAGTCTTATTAGGTGACATTGATTTAATTGTTTTCCATAATTCTGGAGACATTACACCCATCTCCAACTCCTCTACCCCCCCCCCCCCCTCGTTAAACGATTTCTCCAAAACCTTGCAATACTCCTCAGTCTCCACTTCCTGAGCCCACCCCCTTGTCTGCTATAGAGGTTCTCATAAAAGAACCTAATTTCTTCTTTCATCTCTTTACCCTTCACCTCCCTCCCTTGTGATTCAATAGCTGAGAAGAAACCCCTTGGGTTAAGGGCCTTTTTAAAAAAGTATCATGTACATTTCTCTCCCTCCTTCATATCACATACCTTTGCCCTAAAAATTATTCCTTTCCCTCTTTGTATTAAATCTTTGTTTCTCTCCATCCTCACTTGCTGTATCTCCTCTTCCACATCCATCCCCAGGGCTTTACGTTTAAAGAAAAAATGCAGTTGGGATACCAACCTTGCATTCTTCTCCCTCCTCTCTTTAGCTTTTTTAATGCTCAACTTTTGGAACCACTCTGCCACCCTCTCCTTTACCCAATCCCACCAAAGTAGAATATCTTCAAACTTGCCCCTCTCAGAAGCCAATTTGGAAAAAAAGGACGAAAAGGGTCGACAAACCTCTTCATCTTCCAATAAGGAAGTGTTCATCTTCCATACTCCCTTCCCATAAGGAGGGTCATCCCCAAAAGAAAGCTCTCCTATTAGCGCCACATGATCGGAAAATTCAACTTTAAAAGTGTTACCACACTGTATTTTGAAGTTTTGCAGAACCAAAATAAAATCTATGCGGGACTTACAAACCCCCCCTATCTGAAAAGAATGTAAAATCCCTGACCACATCTCCCACATCCTTCAAACTTAAATCCACAATAATCTCATTAAGGACTTTAGAGGAGGCATCCAGTTTGCTCTCCCCTGCACCTACTCTGTCCTTCTGAAAACAGATACAATTTAAATCTCCTGTGATGATACAAGACCCCCTCCCTGGCAGATACAGCTTTAGGTTTCGTAAGACATCCCTCCTCTCTCCTTCATCAGCATGACCATAAACATTAAATAATTTAAACGAAAAACCACAAAACTCTAATATACACATAAGGATCCTACCCGGTATAATAATCTCACTAGTTAATAATCTTAATTTCCCTATTCTTACATAGGATGCCTACACCCTCATTTTGAGAAGCGGATGCAGGTGACCACACCGCATCCCCAAAATCCCACTCTTCTTTCCCTGGCAGGCCCTCCAAGCGACACTCTTGAAGACAAAATATGTCAGCATTCAATGTTTTAATCTCCAATTCCACAGCTCTCCACCACTTCGATCTCACACTCCTAGTATTAATAGTACATAAAATATGTGAAAAAAGTTGCGCTACTAGTGACACAAGAAAAATTACTAAAAAAATCAGCAGATAGCATCAACAATGTGACAAATTGTGTATAGAATAGATAATAAAAAATGCAGCGCTAATGGGATACAAGCACCCCAAGGGTCACCTTAGGGTAAGTATTCAACTAATGAATAATAAGTGATGGGAAATGATACAAATGTACAAAAAATAAACTAAAAATATCAAGTGCATAAACGATGATGGGTGAACTCATGTGTACATGGCATAAACAAGTACTTAGAGTACATATAGTCATATGACACAAGCTAATCAAAATGACTGTGATTAACAAAGACGTATCCAGGAACTTCTCTGTGTAAAGATATAAAGTCTGTTGGAGAAGGCAGTAAATAATATTCTTTCTGGTGATAAAAGATATATATTATGGGAAACGACTTCCACACACGGCAATCAGGGTTGTGCATCAAAAACAACAGAGGGAATGGATGCTCTTACCCCAAAGCATGGACACACACGCCAGATGGCGGTGGGTTGATCAAGCATGAAACAATCATTTCCAACAGGTTCTCCAACCGGGACTGCTGCAGTTAGATGATGTATACCTGCATCTATATCCAAGAGGATCGATGGTAGATGTTCACAGTAGGGGCTCCAGCTGATGGGTATTTGTAGTCATCCGACTGACATTCAATCGGCAGCGCAAATCATTGGAAGAAAGAAGGGCCTCCACAGTGCAGTGCAGATAAATCCAGGATAAAAAAATATTTATTCGATAAAAACAAACATAAAAAACGTACAGACCATCAATTGAGGTGTGTACATGGAGTGATCACAAAAAATATGGTAGGAACAGCGTTGTATAATGAGCACAGCAGGCTATGTACCCGACATGTTTCAAACTAATGTTCTTCTACTGGGGCATGCCCTGACTACAGGCCCTGAAGCTACCCCAGCTCCACTCTCAGTGGCCGCTCCAGCCGGGCCGCTCTCTCCTGGCTGCATATGGGTTTCCCCCTTCGTCACAATCACCCAGCCGGAAATGCTCTCGCTAGATCCACATCTGCGAAGGGGTTGTATAAATGGACGGTAATCATTTTCTCCTCCTCCATGAAGAGTGGGATTACGTCAAACTTCTGGACGACTGGCGATTCCTTTAACTCCCGAGCTCTTTCATATACGGTCCAGCAGGTCCCCAACTGATCAAATGTTACATCGCAAATGCTCTGTCCTGGGAAATTTTGCAGACAAATAATCTGTTTTACCTGAACTTTCAGGACATCCTTCAGCGAAATGACCACCACGGTCACCAGATTGACGTCCTCCCCTGGCTTAACCAGAAACCGAATGGAGTCACGCAATCCGTATCGCACCATCTTCCTCCTATTAGTCTGCCGTCAAACCTAGCGAAAGACCCGTTCCCTAACTCGTTAACCACCGGCAAAGCCTTGCCCAAAAGGCGTATGGGGTGCACCCGTAGGTAATACCCCCAGGTCGAACAAGCTAGTGCCTTCAGAAACTCAAACACCCAAAACACACTTATCAGGATTAGCTGGCCCCACACACAATCTTGCCTCTTTTCAGGGCAAGGTAAAGCAAGCTATCTGCAAGCTTTATATAACATAGGTTTGTGTGCTAATGAGGCAATTGAAAACACATGCACAGTCCTTGAAACAAACAAAATGCAAGTTCACCCAATGTAGAGAGAACTTCAAAGTGGGTACACCTATTAAGGATGTCCTTAAATTACTAACCCAAAAAACACACACTCTGAGCCTGCCCAGAAACATCCAAGTGCTGTTCACACACAAAAAGCACAAAAAAAACCCAAAGTCCCTGAGCATGCCCAGACCAACTCAAATGCATTTCACACACACCAGAAGGAACATGAAAAAAATCAAAGTCCCTGAGCATGCCCAGTCCGACCCAAATGCAGCTAGCACAAAATAAGCCACCCCCCCCTACATCCAAAATTAAGCACATCATCCAGCATGTCCTTATTTAAGGTTAAGAAAAAAGAAGGTGGAAAAAAGTACTGGACTACTGGACTACATCAAAAATGTATCATAAACGCACCAAAAACATATCATAAACGCAATGGAATGCACATGCAGAAAAGCATCTGGAAAGCATCTGGACTGCGTTTCTATGGAGTGAACTAGCCCTAAAGCTAGTAACTTGGGGGGCTTTCTCTGCCTGTAAAGTGGTGCATCTGTAGCATGTATCCAAAATGCTGTTTCAAAGATGTACAGCTTTAGAGAAGACGTACAAATCGACATTGCAACTGCAAGATTTTAACCCAAAACCAAAAATAGCCTGCCCCCCCAATACACACAAGGCCATTTGGATCTGTAAAGGCTTAAAATGAGAACCCTCACGTGAAAAATCCCACCCCAAAATAAAAAAATATTGTGCCCCTCCCACACACTAACAAACCCCTAGCCAAACACACAGCAAGCCAGCCCATGAAAGGGGGTGGATGCTTGGGGGCAGGAGGAACTCGGGCACCCCAAAATTCAACCAACTTGTTCCCATATTCACGGGGACAAGGGCATCTTCCACACAACCCTACGATGGGGTTGTGGGGGGCTGCAGACAGGGGGGTTTTACGAAATGTAGAAATCCCCTTTAAACTAGTGGGTACAAGGTGCTTTGTGGTTAGTATTGGGCTGAGCCCAACATGCCCCAAAGGCAGTCAGCTATGTTGAGTTCATGTGGCCTTGTATGGTTCAGGAGGGGGTTGCGCGATCGCTCTTCTCACCCCTTTCTTAGCTGGCCCTATTGTATGCTCTGAAAAAGGATGAGGTTTGGATTAGTGAAGGCAGCTCACTGCCTTTTGAGAATGGAATGGAGTGTGGAGTTCCCCTTTAAAAGCAAAAGTTAGCCCATGGAAATGCAAGGGGTTAGAGAGGGGAGACAAGAGCATTGTAGAATGGAGTGTGGAGTTCCCCTTTAAAAGCAAAAGCTAGCCCAAGGAAATCATATGCATTAGAGGGGGAAGGCTAAATGCCCTTTTAGGAGGAGCTAGAGGAGCGAGAGTCTTTTTACATAATTTTAACAAGGTGCATGTCACATGTTGGCAACGTAATACGCTAACATGACCTGTGTGCAAATCTCCTTAAAAAATTTCATAAAGGTGAACCAGCATAAAAAAAAAATTGTCAAGTTTAGAGTTGCGCCCGTTCAACCCACGCAATTGCATTTACGTTGCTTGACAATTACTAAGATTTTGGCCGCGCAGTGAACAAACGCATTTAAACGAGTTCAGGAGCCGCTTGCGCATACGCACTGCTTACATTGATCTCACGCAGTTCTAAACGTACTTGCAAGCACAGCAGGCTTTCTCTGAAAAAGTTACTTTCTCATTCTATTTTGGGCATATTTGTTACTTTGGCAGTTGTTACTAAACTTCCTCACATCACCCCATAATATTGGCATCTCCATCTTCTGTTAATATTGAATTGAAGATGCCGTGCGCCATGTCCATAGTGGCACTCAGATTTCATTTTCACGTGCGCCAAGATCGCTATAGTAAATGGGGATTAGCACTTTGTTACCGGCGCAAACGTTTCATAAATATGAAAATGTGCATTGCGCTTCGCCGTGCGCCTCAACTCATGGTGCAAACATTTCGTAAATCAACCTACATGTATGTAAAGATAACTGCAATGCCACAACACCAAAGCATCACACTAATCACCAAATTTATATCTCAAAGAGGCTCTTCAGTCATTTTTTCATTTTTCCATCTAATAAATCCTCTGCCCTTGTTGTTTTAACTTTGGATAGTAAAACATTTTTTTTTCTGCCAGTAAATACCTTATACAGCCCACTTCCTGTTTTTTGTCTGGTCATTACCCTAGGCTTATGACATAATGCAGAGGTCTCTCTCTAACTCTCCTGAGAGTTTGCCAGGAAGGGAAGGGGGGTGAATCATTAGAGGGCCAATGAGAGCTGCAGAGCTTGAGGTGTGCCTCTGTGTGTTTGTGTAAATCCAGGAAGTGAACAGGCAGCAGCTTCGGCTGCCCACAGTTAAAATGGCTGCAGCCAGAATTACTGGACGGAGATTTCTGCAGCATATTTGGCAAGTACAGAATCACAGTATATATAAAATAATATGCAAAGTGATTGGAAGGAAGCTTTAGAGTGGCAAAGATGTTTTTATTACAAATTATGTGAGCAGACTGCAGTTCTTGATTAAGAAGATGTTTATGTTTTATGAACAAGCAGCTAATTTACAAAATTAAACATTCACTAGTGGTGACATAAGGTAACAGTACTATAAGATGTTCTTGTGGTAACTCAAAGTGCTTTCCTCTAGTGTTTTATCCACAAAAAAACAAAAAAGTGGGCACCACTCACCAGATTTGATGTGACCCCTTATAGCAGTACATAAGGATGTCAATATATATCTCCTCTGTTTGCTTTTTTATGTTAAATAAGTTTGAAAAAAGCAACATGCAAGTGCATGAGGCTCTGCCCAACACGTTTAGTCAGTTATGACGTCAACAGTGCCTCAGATGAGCCTTGTACACTACACCACTTTGGGTTGCATCACAGCATACGCCCATTTTATGGTTGGATTGCAATAGGACTCTATAGATATTTATGTGTATACCCTTGTGTTGTTTTTGTTAAACTGTTTAAGATAAATAAAAAACTGTATAACACTATTGAGAGTCAATTTTTTATGGTGGAGCTGCCTGGAAGAAGTGAACCAGTGGTGGAGAGGAGGAGGAAGCAAACAGAGAAGATACTGTATAAGCGCATATTGACATTCTTATATACAATAAGGGGTCGCATCAAATCTGTCACTGGATCTCACGCAGAGAAAAGACATAGTGACAGCTAAAGCACTCAGTCAGTAGTTGTCATAGTGTATTACAGTGTGTAAAATAAAGAAATAATAAATACATTTGAAAATGTTTTAAAAAATTGACAAGCCAAGTGAAAAAGTACTAAAAAAAACCCCAAACATTTGTCAGCTTGTAAAAAAAATGTGTGCAGTGTCTAGTTAAACCAGTATATAAAAAATAATCCCTACATATCATTTAAAGGAGAAGTCCAGCCAAAGCTTGTTTGGCTGGGCTTAGCCTATGGATCACAGGAGTGCAGTTAGTTTTGCACTCCTGTTTTCAGCAGAGAGCGAACTGAAGTCTGCTCTCTGCCGACATCACGGATATTAGTCCAGGCACCGTGTCATCCCGACCACGAAATCTGGATTCACCAGATGCCTGGACTGACACCCCGCTCAGCCTCTCAGCGAGCCAATGAGAGCCTGAGATGGCTATTCCCCGCCCCTCCTCAGCACAGCACTCCAGTGAGCATGGAGGGAGATGAGCAGAGAGCTGTGACTGACAGTCTACAGCTTTCTGCTCACGGAGCTGTGAAAACCGAGCCATCGGCGGTGTTCGATTGCTCGGTTCTCAGTGTTAGAGGTGCCGGGGGACAGATGCTGCATCAACCTAGGTAAGTATTAATGGGGGGAAAAAAAAGAAACCCATACTTCTCTTTTAAAACATTAAATCAAATTAAAGCAAATTTGAGAGTTATACATAGAGTTATACCCAGGCCAACCAATGCGTACTGATGCTGCTTAATTTTACCTGGGCAACTAGCAGTGGCATCCTGTAATTTAGGGCGCACCGGCAGACACCCCCCATAAATGCATACGGCCCCCTAATCTACATGTGGAGTACCAGACGCATGGATTCCAATGGGTTTTTTTCTTAGAAACACGTGATTAGAGCCCGAGGCTCTAATTGGCTTCAAAAAAGGGTTGGCCGACCCAGTAGTGTGTCAATAGCGAATTAATATTCGCTTTTGTCTTCCTGATTCTCTTCCCGGCCAATCAGGAAGCAGGACCTGAGATCTACCGGACTACCTAAATACCAGATTGCAAGCCTACAACTCATCCAAAACACAGCAGCAAGACTGATAACAGGAAAAAACCCTGGGAATCCATTTCCCTATCCCTGAGGAGCCTACACTGGCTAACCATAAAGGATCAGACCACATTCAAGATCCTCTGCCTCACCCACAAATGCCTACATGGAAATGCGCCTCAATACCTATGCGAGAAAATAAATGCTACGTATCTAATCGCAGTCTTCGATCAACCTACTCCACGTTCCCAAATCCCACTACAAATCGAAGGGAGAACGAAGATTCGCAGTCCAAGGACCATTCATCCCTCACCCTATTGACCAAGAGGAGAAGCGATCCTATTGGCCGCCGAGGAGGAGGGAGGAGACGCAGGGGAAGCCGCCATGAAGCACCAGGAGAAGGAGACGCAGGGTGAAGCCTCCGCTTGATGCCCTGAGGAAGCGTTCTCCGTGACCTAGATGAATTAAGTGCGGGCACTGAAACAGCTGACAGGTAGGTGGGGAGGAAGACAGAGGAGGATAAAGGAACCTTGCGTATGACTGAGGCACGTAAATTGACCATGGTGTCAGGGCTCAGCAGCCATGATAAACTGTGGTCAGTTTACAGGATCAGCCAGGTATTTAGGGTAACAAACACTTTAGGTTTTCACCAATCCCTAAATACTCAGAAGCCTGTCTAGGAGCAGAATCTGGGGTCCAGTCGTCTGGAGGAGACCCCTGTGCTGAGGGGCTTTGCCCCTGGGGCAGAAGAAAGAGCAAGAGAGAGAGGTGGGAATCTTCAAGTCTTAATTCAGCCCAGTCTCAGCCAGGCTTAGCTGCAGACATCAAGCCAAACCAGGAACAGCTTGTTCAGCAGAGGGGCCACAACAGCAGCTAGGGGACTGAGGGAGTACAATCCAGCCTTACACCCAAAGACTATAGAGGACAGTGAAGTGCAATACCTCACATGTCTGGAGCCTAGGGGACAGCTTAAAATGGTTGTAAACTTTGTTACACCACTGTTACCTACAGGTAAGCCTATAACAAAGCCTATAACAAAGCTTAACTGTAGGTACCATGAATATGCCCTAAACTTGCACAGTTTAGGAGATATTCAGTACACGTCATCGGTGCATGCGCACTGAAGAAACAGCCTGCTGGTGCCGTTTCTTCAGGACTTGTGCCATGATCGGTGGCTCCCGTGCTCACAGCGCTGGAGCCGCGAACCTGGAAGTAACTCCCATGTACTTGGAGTGCCGACGCCGATACAGGGCATCGTTCGTTCTGAGGTAAGTATTTAGTAATGAGCTAGTATGCGATGCATACTAGCTCATCATGCCTTTGTCTTTAATGGTTTGGTGTTTTTTTTTTATGTTTACAACCTCTTTAATTGCAGAGCAAGTCAGCCAGGAGCACCCCACTAGATCTCAACTTTGGGCCTAGAGCAGCTAGGTGCCTTGCAATACATCTAGGTGCTGTCTGTTCAAAATACCTTTGTTTTTGGAACTTTTTTTGCATTGCTTCTGCTGCAATATCACTCCCACTGTTGCAGCTCAGTTCTACAGTTTGGAATTTGGATTAGAGTAGCCAGAGACATTCACTCATTTGTTGTTTAAAACCAAAACCCCTAGACTGTGTTTTTGTATCCATTTGGAGTGTGTGGAAGATTCCTGTTACCTGGGGTGCTGTGTGGGGGAAGAGGCCTGAAATCCAGTGGCTCTTAATAATAATTGATATGGTCATTGGTTTTTACTAGACATGTGCAATTTGTTTAGTTCCAAATTCATTTTTTAACGAAATTTGACAAATTAGTTAATTCCGAAATTTCCGCATTTTTCAATTTCCGAAATTGCCGAATTTCCGAAATTACGAATTTCCAAAATTATGAATTTCCGAAATTTTGAATCTCCGAAATTTGGAATTTCCGAATTTCGAATTTCCGACATTACAAATTTCCAATTCGGAAATTTGAACATTTCGGAAATTCGAATATTCGAATAATGGAAATTTCATAAATTTAAAAATGATAAAATTTGGAAATTTGAAAATCCAAGAATAAGAATGAAAATCTGTAAATTCGAAAACCTGAAAATCTGAAATAATAACTAACTAATAATAAATATTAAATTATAAGTATAGGAATTTCCTTTCAAATTTGGCTGTTAGTGAACGCAACGAGTACGCATTTATCCGAAGTCACAAATTATCTGAAATAACGAATGCCGCATCTAAACAAATGGAATGTAACGATCTAATAATAATAAATAACAATAATAATAATAATAAAACCTTTTTATCATTATTAATTATTTATTATTAATTTGTTCGTTCCATTCGTTTAGATGCGGCATTCGTTATTTCAGATAATTCAGATAATTCGTAACTTCAGATAAATTTGTATTCGTTACGTTCACTAACAGCCAAATTTTAAAGGAGATTTCAATACCTATAATTTAATAGTTAGTTATTATTTTGAATTTTACTGATTTTCTTTCTTTTTTTCAGATTTTCTAATTTTCTAATTTTTGAATTTCCGAGTTTTCGAATTCCAAAAATCCGAAAATTCGAAGTTCAGAAATTCAAAAATTCAGAATTCGGAAATTTCAAGAATTTACGAATTTCGAATTTTCGGATTTCCGAATTTTGAATGTTCGGATTTCCGAATTTCCCAAATTTCTGAATTTCTGAATTTCCAATTTTCGGATTTCTGAATTTCGGATTTCCGAATTTCCAATTTTCGGACTTCCGAATTTACAATTTTCAGATTTCCGAATTTTCGGATTTCCGAATTTTCTAAATCCGAAAATTCGAAATTCGAAAATTCAGAAATCCGAAAATCCGAAAATTCTAAATTCGGAAATCCGAAAATTAAAAATTCGTAAATTCCCCAAATTTCCGAATTCCAAATTTTCGAATTTCCAAATTTCCGAAAAAAGCAAAAACACTAATGAAACGAAAACGAACAAATTTTTTGTCAGTGCATATGTCTAGTTTTTACTCTAAACTTAATAATACAGCATTTAGTGGATTGGTGTCAGTTACTCATGCTACAGAGTGGCTTGTTTTTCGTGTAAAGACTAGCGCTAAACACTGAATAATTAGGGGTGAAATGTTAATGGATGTAATGCACAGATGATCACTTACCATACAGAGAGAGGTTGTAGATTTTCTTATAGTTTATGTTGGTGGTAACAGTTATAGTTCCAGTATACAGTCCACTGTCCTCCAGTCTCAGATGTCCAATCTTCAGCACTCTTCCATCATCCAGGATCTCCAGTCTTCCTTTAAACTTTTCATCCATAACATTAAGCTGATTATTTGTGTAAGTCACCAATGGGTTTGTTTTGAAGTTCCAGATTACAAGATGTACAGGACCTGATGGACCTCCACTCAGTGACATTGGGATGGATTGGTTTATAAGACCATTCAGTATGACAGAGACATCCTCTCCTCCTATATACAAAAAAAAAAAAGAAAAAAAAAAAAAAGTAACTAAGTGCCGGAACTGGTCAGTATTTAAATTAAATACACAGCCATTAGCCTTTTAATGATTTTTACAAATACATGTCCAAGAAATGTTGTTAATAACTCTAAATTAATGTTAATGTTTTCAAACATTGTATTTATGCCTAGGTTTCAACAACAATCTTTTCAAATGTTTATAGGTGTATTTAATGTATTTTTATAAATAATAAAGTAAAAGCTTCCCTAGTCTAAACATCCAAAAGCCCTGCTGCCGAGGAAGGGGAGAAGGAGCTGGGCATGTACAGACAGTATATAGACATTCCCAGACAAGAAGGCTATGATATTCAAGATGGAAGGGGACTGCACAAGGAAAATCGCTAGTTGTTTTTTCTAGCAAGTGTAGCACCCTCTAGTGTACCCTCTAGAATAGTGCAGGTACTTTTCAGAGTAGGTAAATTTCCAGGCTTGGCTGGCAGCCAAGCCTGGGTGTGTTTTGGTGATCTGGGTTGGGAGTGACCTAGAGTAGTGCTGGGTGACCCACAGGTGGTGTCCCTAGGACCTCCCACTTCTTTCCAGAATCTTCTGGTACTTTCTGGAAAGAGAGGTGGAGAGGGGAGGTGGAGCCACCTGGGGTATTCTAAAGAGCCCTGACCAATCCCCAATCTGGATTGGCAGGGGGCAGGCCTCCTTAAATACCCAGGGTTAGCCCAGCGGGGGGAGGAGTTAATCGAGTGGAAGATGGAGTGTTAGACTGTCGGGGCCTTTGAGGGAGCTCCCCAATCTGGGCTCGGTTGCGGACAGGACCCTCTTACAACCCACAGAGGTGTCCTGGCCAGAAGGAACAAATCTCCAGGGGTTCCACAGAGGCAGCCAAGAGGGCTTGTGAGTGTTCACCCTGTAGGGAGGACTGGAAGGCACGCCTGATAGGACTTAGATGGAGCGGTCTGGAATGGGTGCAGAGCCAGTCTGGAGGATTGTGGTGGCATGGGCAGTGGAAAGGGGCAGCTGGAGCCAGGAGGGCTGGCAGTGCCCAAAGAGGCGGTGCTGGGAGCAGTAGCCACAGGGAAAGCTAACACTGGAACTTTCTATTTGCTACACCATAGGGGCCCGCAGTCCCTGCCTATAAATGGCATTTGCTTTAGGCTTGGCTGAGCCAGTGTCAGGCCTACAGTGCTAGCTGCTCCAGGAAATACAGCAAGTGATGTGCTGGAGGAGTGATAATCTACAAGCAAGGAAGTGCAGGAGGAGAGGAGGAGGTTGTATATACAGAGGTGTATATAGTAGTCCAAACTTTGACTGTTGATTACCTGGGAATCTCATAAGTTCTGATCCCTATCCAAGTTTAATTCCCCTCAATAAAACATAAAAACAAGTGCAAGGACTGCTTTCATGTCTCTGAGCGAGTGGAACGTGTGTGCCTGGCTGGGCAGGGTGAGAGACGGACCACTACATTCGGCCGCCCCTAAGGGGGTACCACTACACAAGTTTAAAGACACATTGCAAGTGAATAAATAAAAAAATATAGAAAGAAAAAACACTGCAATAATTTGGTGACAGGGTCTTTTTAACATGTCACCTTGCTCATTCAGGACAAAATAACAGTCTGTTTAACCGCTTCAGTCCCGGAAGATTTGGCTGCTGAATGACTAGGCCTTTTTTTTGCGATTCGGCACTGCATTGCTTTAACTGACAATTGTGCAATCGTGCGACGTTGTGCCCAAACAAAATTTACGTCCTTTTTTTCCTACAAACAGAGCTTTCTTTTGGTTGGTATTTGATCATCTCTGTGGTTTTTATTTTTTGCGCTATAAACAAAAAAAGAGCGACAATTTTGAAAAAAAACACAATACTTTGTACTTTTTTGCTATAATAAATATCCCCGTTTTTTTTTTTTTTTTTTAAATGCACATTTTTTCTCAGTTTAAGCCTATATGTATTCTTCTACATATTTTTGGTAATAAAAATCGCAATAAGTGTATGCCGATTGGTTTGCGCAAAAGTTATAGCGCCGTCTACAAAATAGGGGATAGATTTATAGCATTTTTATTATTTTTTTTTTTTACTAGTAATGGCGGCGATCTGCGATTTTTAACGTGACTGCGACATTATGGCGGACACATCGGACAATTTTGACACATTTTTGGGACCATTGGCATTTATACAGCGATCAGTGTTATAAAAATGCACTGATTACTGTAAAAATGTCACTGGCAGGGAAGGGGTTAACGCTAGTGGGCGATCAAGGGGTTAATTGTGTTCCCTGCTACGTGTTCTAACTGAAGGGAGAATGGGACTTGCTAGGGGAAGAGATAGATTGGTGTTCATACTTTGTATGAACACATGATCTGTCTCTTCTCCCCTCAGAGAACCGGGATCTCTGCGTTTACACATAGAGATCCCGGTTCTCGCTGTGTCATGAGTGATCGCGGGAGCCGGCGGTCGCATATTTGCATTGGCTCCGGGGGCCAAGCAACCTCTGGCGGCGTTCGCGCGCCTCTGGCGGCGTGCGCGCACCCCTAGTGGCAACATAAAGAAGTGACGTAAGATGACGGCGATTGACGCAGCTGAGCCATTTTGCTGCAGTACAACTTATACTAACCTTCACAGCACTCCTCTACCCCTATATCTTTAGTGGCTGCCACTGGACAAAATATCTGATGTCAGGAGTTGTAACATCAACCTCTTTGTCATCAGACAGTACTCAGTTCTAAACACTGCTACATGAGAGGTCACATGCTCCTCAATGTCTAAAAAAACAAACCAGTTACATACACATCTCTATATTTAAAACAATAGAAAACATATGGATAACCATGCATTTACAAAACCTGGCCACTGAACCTTTAAGGTGGTTGTAAACCCTTACATATACCAAGTGAAGTGACTGGTCTCAGGTGATACACAGAGATTAAACAAATCCCCCTACATAAGTTGTACCTGTTTATCTGTAGTCTTCTCTACATCCCTTTGAAGTCCAGAATGTATATAGCTGTCAGAAAAAAGGGGCAAATACTGTCTCTCTTACACTCTGGGATGCTCAGTGAGAGCTTACTGGAGGAAAGGGACACACTCCCTTCACACAGCACACAGGGACAGAGCTGAGGCTATCAATCACAGGCTGTGTGCTGAAACTCCCTTCCCTGTCACCTTTTTTCTCTTGGTGTCAGGAAAACTTTTCAGAAGTGATTCGTACTGATAGCAGAGGAACGAAGCAGCAGACAGAAATGAGACTTAGTGCTCTTGTTTATAAAGAGGATTTCCTATATTGTAAGCTCTAATAAGCAGGGCCCTCTGATTCCTCCTGTATTGAATTGTATTGTAACTGTACTCTCTGCCCTCATGTTGTAAAGCTCTGTGCAAACTGTTGGGGCTTTATAAATCCTGTATAATAATAATAATGATTAGCGACAAAGATTCTGAAGTTCATGTAATATTAGCTCTTCTTGATTGGAAATGTCACAGTGGGTATAGGATCAGTCATTTCAACAGCAACCTTTGTAATCCTTAAAGGAGAAGTATAGGATTATACGAAGAATAAACCTACAAACTCACCTCTGTGTGATGCTGTATCTGTCCCACACTGGCTCTGAAAGCAAAAACTGCGCAATCACATGACCGCTAATCGCTCTGCTTATCCTCCAGCACTGTTTGGAGCACCAGACTGGGACGGAGGTGATCAAGGATGAGTCCAGTTCCCAGCCGCACGCTGAAAAGGCAGAACCAGCTGTCAGCTGGGTCACAGGAAAACAAAAGTAAATGAACTCCTGTGACCCTCAAGAGAAGTACAGCCAAACAAAGCTTTGGCCACACATCTTTTTTAAGGCTAATTTCTACGAGCTTCACCCTCTGATAAGGGATCCACAGAGGACCACATTTCATAGGATGTTTGACAGGCGGTGAAGAGGTGTTGTACCTCCTCACCGCCTGTTTTAAAACCCACACCATCACCACATGCATCACAGGGAAGTTGCGGCACAACCACTTCAGTTGAATGGGTCACATTTGGCGGTTGGGGGCTGGTAAAATCGCAACTCATCTGCATGTTTCTACTTACCCCCAACCAAATTTGTAAGCATATGTAGCATCCTGATGTTTAGGCCGGGTTCACACTAGTATGACACGACAGACGTACCACTTTGGATCCGACTTTGTCCTACGACTTTAAGTCCAACATGCATCTGACTTCAGTGAACAGGGATCCGACTTTGATCCCCAACAATACCAGGCACTCTGTCTAGTATGAATCTTTAGGGGAAACTCCATGCCAAATTGAAAAAAAAAAATCTGGTCTGGTATGTATTTTAAGGGGAACCCCCATGCCGAAAAAATGGTGTTGGGGTCCCACCAAAATCCATACCAGACCCTTATCCGAGCACACAGCCCGGCAGGTCAGAAAAGGGACGAGCAAGCGCCCCCCCTCCTGAACCGTACTGGGCCGCATGCCCTCAACATGGGGAGGCTGGGTGCTTTGGGGCAGGGGGGGCACTGCACTCCCCACCCCAAAGCACCTTGTCCTCATGTTGATGAGGGCAAGGGCCTCTTCGCAACAACCCTAGCAATTGGTTGTCGGGGTCTGAGGGCGGGGAGCTTACCTCACCCTATGTGAATCAGTATGGGGTACATTGTACCCCTACCCATTCACCTAAAAAAAGTGTCAAAAATAAAACACATTACACAGGTTTTTAAAGTGATTTATTAAAGGGGTTGTTAAGGTTCCTTTTTTTTAAAAAAAAATAACAAACATATCATACTTACCTCCTCTGTGCAGCTCGTTTTGCACAGAGTGGCCCTGATCCTCGTCTTCTGGGGCCCCTCGGCGGCTGTCTCGGCTCCCCCCCGCATCAGCTAACCCCCGTTCTGGGAAGCGCTCTCCCAAGGGGGTTAGCTTGCGTGCGCACTCCGTGATACAGTGATACAGTCGGCGGCTATATCCGCCGACTGTATTACTCAGCCCCGCCCCCGGTGTGCCGCATTATTGATTTGGTTGACAGCAGCGGGAGCCAATGGCTGCGCTGCTATCAATCATCCAATGAATGAGCCAAGAAGAGCTGAGAAGCCCAGTCGAGAAGCCAGCGCATTCACAACGCGGGACTTTCGAGGGCTCAGGTAAGTAAACGGGGGGGCTTGGGGGCCGCTACTCGTCGGATGTTTTTTCACCTTAATGTATAGAATGCATTGAGGGGAAAAAACATGTACCTTTACAACCCCTTTATGGCAGCTCCGGCGTCTCTTCCGATTTCTTCCACCCTCTCCAGCTCTTCTGCCTCCTCCACTGATGTCTTCTGCTTCTGCCGGTGCTTCTCCCTTCTCCGGGTCTTCTCCGCTGATGTCTTCTAGCCCTCTCTGGGTCTTCTCCTCTGTCTTCTCTCTCTGTTCTTCTAACGGTGTTAACTTGACGCTCTCTCCTGCTCTAATGCCAGGTGCGCGGTGTGCCACTACTTATTTTGGCATGGGGCGGGGTCACCGTGCAATGTCATCTGGAGGCCCCGCCCCTTATGATGTCTCCGCCCGGGGCATGATGGGCGGTGACGTCATAAGGGTTGGGTATTCGTTGACCCCGCCCCGTGCCAATACTAGGCTGTCTGTCGCCATTAAGGGATCATCCACCTTATTACCAGGGACCACAGTAAGTATCAGAGCAGTATTCTCACCAAACGGGGACGGTGAAGAATCCGGAAACTTCAGCAGGTGTCAAGCCAGGAACCCAGACAGTAGAGATCCAGTGGCAGTGGATCAGCAAGTCTAGTGAGAGAGACTGGGAGCTCAGTTAAATGAAGATCTACAAGAGGCGATTGTAGAGGAAGTAAAGGAGTTTGTTACAACTTGTGTTAGAAACTGTTACAAGATTGTTGCCATAGGAGACAGCGGTCCTCCTCATGCAGCTGGGTGCCTTTCCCTGCATGGCTGTCTATCTATAGAAGTCTCGGAGTCTGCCAATTAACATTGCAACTACTAAAGGGTGTCCTGGCCCTAACCCTCTCTCCCACAGTTCTCTTTAAGAGACAATAAATCTCTTTGCATTCAAGAAGTGTCTGGCGCCCATTAATCTACATTGCACCCACCATGCCTTGTAACCCACTCTACATAGAAGGATGTCACCAATCCCTAACTCTGGCAGTTCTCATTAGACCAAAGGGGGCCTGAGATCTGGTTACACATAGCCTAAATAACATAGTACTGAGTTTGTGTTCTGCCAACATGCACACAAATTCCCTGTGTTTAATTTGCTCATGATCCCACTTAAGAGGCCCCCTTCTACCCCCAGGCTCCATGGCAGCCCTGTAGGCTGCTGTGGCTATTGCTAAGCCACTGCTATCTAATCATCTATTATTTGTCTCAATCCCTTCCTTCATTTTACCTATTTAAAAGGCAATCTATAAACTTCTTATCTCCTTGGTGACTTCCTCCTCACCTGCTGTGCTATTAATGTTGTATTTTTACCAGTCTATGGCTGGTAATTACTTTTCTTTACACCTGGTTGTCTGAGGTATGTAAATTATTAAATGGCTCTCCACTTCATATTGCATGTGTGTGGTACATAATTAAAGTATTACTAAACCCAGAACCTGCATTCACTATATCTGGTCTCCCACAGTACACAGAACTAGGAAATGCAATTATTTTAGTAAATATAAACTGCTAAATACCTTTTCTAATCAGCAGTCTTGTGACTTCTATCAGTGTATGGTTAAAAGCTTGGAGGAGTTTTCATTCTGCTCTGACTGTCCTATGAGGCTGCAGGACCCCTAAATTTCTGTATGAACACTGCTGATTGGCCCTGTGCTGATCGCATGCACTCTCCCAAGAAAAAACAAAAAACTCTCTAGCAATATACACCAAACTAAGCATGTGCAGAGTGCCTCCTAGGGCTCTGTACTATCTGGAGATGGAATGGGGACAGTGGATAAAGGGGAGAATCAGAGAAAATAGGATTAAACAGCCTTTTTACACAATGCGGAGGATTAACCCCTTAGGTTCCACAGTGAGTATAACAAGCATATTTTACTGCATATACAGACTGATTTTACTGTTGTGGGTTTAGTAAGACTTTAAGTTTCTTCCCTCCAGGTTGATCATAGCTTTATCACAGTTCCTTTGTGGTGATATTGCCCACAGTCATGGTGTTTTCAGGAAATGCTAGTTGCCTGGCTGTCGCCGGCTTTCATGCTTTCTGAGCCACTGATCCAGAACAAGAATGAAGCATGTGAAGTCAGTGTGATGTCAGAACTCTTAATCTGCTAACAGTGGCTGAATGCAACAGTAGGTCTGCGGCATTTTCAAAAGCAGACATCAGCAAAGCAACCTCTGGATTTTACTTGTGTAATACGGAGAGCTTGAGACCACCAACCAGCTGTTTAAAAAAGGCAAACACATGCAAAATCAGCCCATAATTCTTTTCCATAATAGAAAAATAACACGTTGGCTCGCCGCCAGTATACTAATCCTACACCAGGGATTAGGGTTCCCATCTGCTTCAGGGTGCGGCAAACACTCTTAATTGCCAGACAGTCGACTCCATTCTACTTCACAGACAGGTCCTGACTCCTTCTCGTTTCCTTTCAGGCTTTCCCCGCAGGCGTTTCAACCCTTTGGGGAACAAAGGCCCTTTAATCAGGGTTTGAAGGTTCTTTCCCACCCCAAGTCTCCCAATTCTGGGTCCCAAATTAGGACTTAACAATCTGTAGAGTACTGTAAATCGGCCCTATCCCCCTCTACCTCAGAACCCCTCACCCTGCATGGTAGCAGAGCCTGATATTAAGAGGTAGGCCTCTCTTACACCTCTGACTCAGGGCCCTGGATAGTGTAGACAGTAGGCACAGGAGTATAGAGTGGCACGAGTGCCTGTAAGTCTTTCTAGTAGCAGGGAAGGTGTCCACACTGCGCAGGAGACATTGTCAGAGGGTTCCAATAAGCAGGCGAGCAGGTGGGCAGCTGGTACTGGAGACAGCAGGCAGAGTAGCAGTGTCAGGCAGGCTGGATCATACACAGACAGGGTGGATCGGGTACAGGGCACAGGCCGGAGAGTGGTCAGATAACAAGCCAGGTCTGGAACCAACCAGTAAAGCAGGAGCCAATGGTGCATACAGAAGCAGAGGCCAGGGGACAAGCTGAGGTCAGTGCAGGTGTTCTGTCAGATTAGGCGACCTGTCAGAACATGTAATGGAAGTGACGTTTCGTCGCCGCCATCTTCCTACACCCCGCACTCCTCCATAGCAAGGATACACTGACAAGGAGGAAAGCGGACATCTTGTTACACCCACCGGAGTTTTGCATTTTACACGTATTTATAACAGTAAAGTGAGTTTATATAGTGAAATACAGTACTTAGAACTCCGTCTGACTGGTTAGATGTTGAACTTCAAAAGCAGGGCAAGCCTGCTCATCTCATAGGTTAGCTAATCTGACAGAAGTTCGCTGCTTTTAAAATTCAACATTTAAACATTCAGACGGAGTTCTAAGTATTGTATTTCACTATATAAACTCACTACTGTTAAAAAGTGTATAATGCAAAACTTCGGTGGGTGTAAGAAGATGTCCGCTTCCCCCTTCTCAGTGTATCTTTACTGTGGAGGAGTGCGGGGTGTAGCAAGATGGCGGCGACAAAACGTCACTTCCGTTACACATACTGACGGGTCGCCTAATCTGACGAAACACCGGTGGAGTACAGAGAATGGTCATGACAAGCTGGGTCAGCAACTGGAAACACGATACAGAATCACAGGATACACAGGAGGCTGACGACAAAGTGGCACTAAGCACTGGCCGAGTTTAAATAGCCCGTTTGGTGCCAACATTTGTCACAGGTACATGCGAGCGCCGGCGCGCATGACAATATGCTGGAGGACATGTGCGCGTGCGAGTATTCGCATGAGCATGTGCACTGGCCAATGCTCGATTCCTGGGAGCACGAGAGGGAGCAAACATCTCCTCTATTGGCATGCCTTTCCTTACAGAATCCCTAAGTACTAAAGATGTATTCCCATCTTTCACCTTAACCGCTTCAGCCCCGGAAGATTTGGCTGCTGAATGACCAGGCCATTCGGCAGTGCGTCGCTTTAACTGACAAGTGCGCGGTTGTGCAGCGCTGCACCCAAATAAAATTGATGTCCTTTTTCCCCACAAATAGAACTTTCTTTTGGTGGTATTTGAACATCTCTGCGTTTTTTATTTTTTGTGCTATAAACAAAAAATTTTGAAAAAACGCAATATTTTGTACTTTTTGCTATAATAAATATCCCCATTTTTTTTAAAAAAAGCTAATTTTTTCTCAGTTTAGGCCGATATGTATTCTTTTACATATTTTTGGTAATAAAAAATTGCAATAAACGTATATTGATTGGTACTTTGTGCAAAAGTTATAGCATCTACAAAATAGGGGATAGATTTATGGCATTTTTATTATTATTATTTTTTTTACTAGTAATGGCGGTGATCTGCAATTTTTATCAGGATTGCGACGTTATGGCGGACACATGGGACACTTTTGACACATTTTTGGGACCATTGGCATGTATACAGCGATCAGTGCTATAAAAATGCACTGATTACTGTAATAATGTCACTGGCAGGGAAGGGGTTAAACACTAGGGGGCGATCAAGGGGTTAACTGTGTTCCCTCTCTGTGTTCTAACTGAAGGGGGAGGGGACTCTGTAGGGGAGATGACAGATCACTGTTCATACTTTGTATGAACTGTCTGTTCTCCCCTCAGAGAACCGGAAACTGTGTGTTTACACACACAGATTCCTGTTCACGGTGTGTCACCAGCGATCGCGGGAGCCTGGCTCCGGGGGCGAGCAGCGCGCGCCCCTAGTGGCCACAGGGCGAAGCAACGTTACATAATGTCGTTTTGCCCAGCCGTGCCATTCTGCCGCAGCTAAACTGCGGCGGCTGTTTGGCAAGTAGTTAAAGAGACATCAACCCAAATACTGGGGAAATCTACATATAGTTTACATAGTAGGTAAGGTGGAATAAAGACAACAGTCCATCCAGTTCAATCTGTGTTGGTGTACGTGTGTCAGTGTCGATAATCATTTCCCATATCCCTGTATATTGTGTTCTTTAAGATGCACGTCCAAGAGTCTTTTAAAAATATCAATACTCCTCGCTGACACCACCACTTGTGGAAGAGAGTTCCACGATCTTACCACCCTGACAGTGAAAACCCCCTGAGCAGCTTAAGGTTAAACCGCTTCTCCTCCAATCTCATTGTGTGGCCCCGTGTCTTCTCACACCCCCTGAGATTGAATAGCTTTTTTCCTATGCTGGGATCACCATTGAGATATTTGTAAATCGCTATCATGTCCCCCCTCAAGCGTCTTTTCTCCAGTGGGAATAAATTTAGTGCTTGTAGTCGCTCCTCATATTTCAGGTCCTCCGGTCTCCTTATTAGTTTACTTGCCCTTCTCTGGACTCTCTCCAGCTCCAGCACATCCCTTCTGAGCACATACCTCCTGTCCAGGACCTACCCCTGGTGTCCTGTACACTTGATACGGGTTTATTTAAAAATGCTAAACCATTGCCACTTAAAATTGATACAGCTGTAGTTTGCAACATTCCTCTTTTCTTTTACTTCTCCATATGAGAGAGCAGGGCTGTTTTTCTCAAACAATAGGTGGTATTGGGGGTCTTAAAGGTCATTAAATACCATGATTGCGTTACACACACAGTGCAGAGCTGTTACTTGTAAACACAGAAACTGGACTTTTGTGTTTACAAGTGATAGTAGTGGGCAGGGTAGCGGAAGGTCTGAGCCAGAGGTGGTGGAACTGAGTTCCACCAAGTTCTCCCTGAAAAAAAAGCCCTGTGAGAGAGAAACAAGTCTATCCCACCGCTGCTTGGAAGATATAGCATGGAGGTACATAAAATAGCGCTCAGTCCTTTTCTCCATTGCTCAAAATGTAACCCTCCCCATGCAGTAGAAGTGGGGCCCACCCTTGCTGTATAAATGCCAATCCCAACCAACAAGAGTCAGTTCATATAAATAAACCCAGCTCGCTCCTAAATTAGAGCAAATCAAGCAATAACTATTTGGCACGGAGATTCTTTCTATTTACTGAGCATTTCCTGCTGGAGGCCTCACTGGGGGTTTGCCATATGCAAACATTTTGTATTTTATTTTAACCACTTGCCAACCAGCTGCCGCAGTTTAACTGCGGCAGAATGGCACTGCTGGGTGAAACAACGCTACCTTACGTCGCTTCGCCCTGTGGCCACTAAGGGCTCGCGCATGCCCGCTGCTCGCCCCTGGAGCCGATGCGAGTGCCTGGCGCTCGCGATGACCGCCGGGCTGGGTGGATCACTCGTGACACAGCGAGAACCAGGATCTCTGTGTGTAAACATAGAGATCCCGGTTCTCTGAGGGGAGAAGAGACTGATCGTGTGTTCATACAAAGTTTGAACAACCATCTATCTCTTCCCCTAGCAAGTCCCATCCCTCTTCAATTAAAACACACAGAGGGAATGCAGTTAACTCCTTGATCGCCCCCTAGTGTTAACCCCTTCCCTGCCAGTGACATTTTTACAGTAATCAATGCATTTTTATAGCACTGATCGCTGTATTGATGCCAATGGTCCCAAAAAATGTGTCAAAAGTGTCCGATGTATCCGCCATAGTGTGCAGTGACGATAAAAATTGCAGATCGCCGCCATTACTAGTAAAAAAAAAATATTAATAAAAAATCTATAAAACTATCCCCTATTTTGTAGACGCTATAACTTTTGCGCAAACCAATCAATATACACTTATTGTTATTTTTATTACCAAAAATATGTAGAAGAATACATATCGGCCTAAACTGAGGAAAAATTTGCTTTTTAAAAAAAAAAAAATGGGGATATTTATTATAGCAAAAAGTACAAAATATTGTGTTTTTTTTCAAAATTGTCGCTTTTTTTTGTTTATAGCGCAAAAAATAAAATCCGCAGAGATGATCAAATACCACCAAAAGAAAGCTCTATTTGTGGGAAAAAAAGGACGTCAATTTTGTTTAGGTGCAGTGCCGGACGACCACGCAATTGTCAGTTAAAGCGACGCAGTGCTGAATCGCAAAAAATGGCCTGGTCATTCAGCAGCCAAATCTTCCAGGGCTTAAGCAGTTAATAAGATACAAATATATCTGGCACATGTAAAACATTCTGTAGTTGATACATTTTCTACAGTACTGCTTTTAGGCTTGCTTCGCATTCACAAGTATGACCGAGCCGTGTTTCCATGCGTTTTCAGCGCGTTCCTGTGCGGGGAAGCCCATTCATTTCAATGAGCTGCCCTATGCATGAGAAACACAGAGCAGAAGTTTCTGACTCTTTCCCAAAAAACACACCACACCAAGTCACATGGTGCAGTTTGGCGCGTGCATTTGCAGATGCGTGGGGGTGTCATTAACAAGTAATGCTGCACATCTGCTAAATGGCAGCAGGTTTCTGTGTGTTGGGGAAGCACATCAATTTGTGCGCGTTCACCTCATACAAAGGTGTGAATCTAGCCTTAAAGCGGAGTTCCACCCATAAAATGTACTTTGCAGAAATAAACAGCATTATCCTTCAGCAACAACATTTGGAATTTTTCTTCTTTTTTTTTTTTTTTTACTCACCCCTTCTGCACTGTTGCTATGGGGTCCCTTGTAATCTGCCACTTCCTCTCCGCTGTGATTGACGTTGTTTTCCTCGGTGCCTGTGCTCGCTAGTGCTCCTGGGAGATGTGTGTCATTATCTATACACTGGGGGGAGAACCTCTGGGGGAATCTAGGATGGAAAAGGACCTGGGGGTCCTAGTAGATGATAGGCTCAGCAATGGCATGCAATGCCAAGCTGCTGCTAACAAAGCAAACTGAATATTGACATGCATTAAAAAGGGGATTAATTCCAGAGATAAAATGATAATTCTCCTGCTCTACAAGACTCTGGTCCGGCCGCACCTGGAGTATGCTGTCCAGTTCTGGGCCCCAGTCCTCAGGAAGGATGTACTGGAAATGTAGCGAGTACCAAGAAGGTCAACAAAGCTAATAAAGGATCTGGGGGATATTAGTTATGAGGAAAGGTTGCGAGCACTGAACTTATTCTCTCTGGAGAAGAGACGCTTGAGAGGGGATATGATTTCAATATACAAATGCCATACTGGTGACCCCACAATAGGGATAAAACTTTTTCGCGGAGGGAGTTTAACAAGAATTGTGGCCACTCATTAAAATTAGAAGAAAAGAGGTTTAACCTTAAACTGCGTAGAGGGCTCTTTACTGTAAGAGCGGCAAGGATGTGGAATTCCCTTCCACAGGCGGTGGTCTCAGCGGGGGGCATCGATAGCTTCAAGAAACTATTAGATAAGCACCTGAATGACCGCAACATACAGGAATATACAATGTAATACTGACATATAATCACACACATAGCTTGGACTTGATGGACTTGTGTCTTTTTTTCGACCTCACCTACTATGTAACTATTATTTCCCAGGTGTCAGTGGGCAGCGCCGAGGACGTTATTTGGAAACCTCCTGCGTTGCGAGGTGTGCTTACTGCGCATGTGACAGAACGGGCGGTGCAGGCTGGTTATTCAGCAGCACCGTATCCCGGAAGTTTATCCTTGTGGGCTTTTTTTATAAAATATGAACAATAGCAGCGCAATTTACATGGCTAATGAGTGCAACATTGGTATATTATGATTATAAAAGATGGATTTTTTTTAAAGAAATTGCTATATGTCGTTGGAACTCCGCAATATTTTATTTTTAGCCGTAGCTTGGTGAGATGAGTTGGCCCCCAGCCTCTTCTATATCATGTGTAGACCAACACTGAGATCTCCCTGACATCATTCCTAGATTTGTTCATGTCCTCCTGGAAGTTTTAGAATTCTTCGTTAAATAAAAAAAAAAATACAAATTCAGCAGAAATAATGGAACCCCCTCATAATGGCAACAGCAGGTGGTGAGAGCCAGGAGCTAAGTGCAGAGATCTCACCAATAGATAGGGTCTTGTGGTTAAAGGCTAAACTTCTGATAAGCAGCTAATATACAGAAAAATACATATACTTTGGCATGTAAAACTGCTAATTATATGTATTTCTGTCAATCCAGTCCAGAGGTTTACCCAGATCTGCCAAACAGCGTACTTCTGTCTTGCAGGGCAGAATAACTGATTTTTCTCTGCTGCAATATAGTAGCACTTACCGGTCCTGTTCCTCCTCCAGCCTGTGACTGGACAGTGGGAGGAGAAGGGGCACGTTGATGAGTTTATCAGTCACTCTGCTCGCTCCTCCTATTAGCATGCCCCTTGTTAGAACATGAGCACTAAAGTACAATTAATTGGCATCTTGTGATATTTTTCTATTCCCCAGTCTGAGCTCTGCTGTACAGGGGGTTGCAAGATGCCAATATCAAGCCAATTGTAGGTACTTACACTGTCTACATAAAAAAAAAAGTTACCGTATATACTCGAGTATAAGTCGAATTTTTCAGCACATTTTTTTGTGCTGAAAGTGCCCCCCTCGACTTATACTCGAGTCAAGCACTTTTATGCAGCAAAAAATTTCATTTTCAGAACCAACTTTGGGGCCCCGTATCTTAGGGCCACTTATATCCAAAGCTGAAGTTCCTAGCACTAAGTGGCCCTGAGATACGGGGCCCCAAAATTGGTTCAGAAAATGTCATTCTCTGCTGCAGAAGTGCTTGACATTTTCTGAACCGACTTTGGGGCCCCATATCTCAGGGCCACTTAGTGCTAGGAACCCCAAATTTGGTGTGCAAACCCAGTGGAACTGGTGCCATAACATATCCAAAGCTGAAGTTCCTAGCACCAAGTGGCCCTGAGATACGGGGCCCCAAATTGGTTCGGAAAATGTCATTCTCTGCTGCAAAAAAAATGCTTGACATTTTCTGAACTGATATTTGGGGCCCTGTATCTCGGGGCCACTTGGTGCTAGAAACCCCAGATTTGGACATTTTATGGTGCTAGTTCCACTGGGTTTGCACACCAAATTTGGGGTTTTTAGCACTAAGTGGCCCCGAGATACGGGGCCCCAAATTCAGTCAACTGTGTCCATCTGCAGCAATGTCATTTCGGGACCCTTTGGGTTCAGAGACCCCAAATTTTGGCTGCAGCTAGGGGGCATCTAGGAACCATTAACTACCGAGTTTGAAGTTCAGGGGACCTATGGCTGCAAATGGGCACAGTGAGGCTGCAAATGGGCACAGTGATGCTGCAAATTTGCATTGTTGACTCTCTTTTCCACTTACAGTAGCTGTGCATTTCTCACCCTCGTCTTATACTTGGGTCAATAAGTTTTTCCCATTTTTTTGTGGTAAATTAGGGCCTCGACTTATACTCGGAACGACTTATACTCGAGTATATACGGTATGTATAATCATGAATACAGAACTGCATTCATTTTTGACTTTTATATCTCTCTCAAGTCTCCAGCATCTACCGAAAATGGAAATATTATATTTGGGCTTTCACGTTATTTGGTTGCATAATGTGTATCAAAAATACACGCCTTCTACATGTCTCATGGATCTTTGGATAATTCTACACTTCGTTTGATCACACATCTTGGTGTGTGGCGTTCTATGAAAAATGTTTAATGAGTTTAATGTCTATAATCTTCTATAATCTTCTGTCTGTAATTACATCTCCAGTCTTTCATTACAGTTATGATAGTTTACTTTTATTTAATCAGCATCATTAGTGTGACCTATACTTTTAACTACAACTTTTAACTTTTAACTGTTGCTGAAGCATGTTTGTTATTAAAAAACGTCAAAAACCCCAGATCAGAACACAGTGGAAGTCAATAGCAAGAGAATTCAGGTGGGCAGTACACGCTGCACTCCCGCCACCAAATGACTGATTCCTGGCTGCAGCAATACCACTGACAATCCTGGGTGATGGCAATGAACAAGTTTTGCCATCACTTGGGATTCCAATTACTAGACTGATCTTAGGCTGGACAGATCTCCTCCAATTGCTTGTATAGTCCATAGTATGTGGCAGGCAATAAGGCATAGAAGGGATATGGATTTAGTCAATTAAAATTGGTAAAATTAAAATGATTGGAGCTAGGAATCTGTCACTTAGTGACGGGAGTGCGGTATGTACAGATCAAGGGGTCATTGTGAGTCACATTGATTACATCACTGGATGCAATGATTGACATTGAATTTATTTCTAGGGACATTAAAGGGGTTGTAAAGTCTCATGGTTTTTCACCTTAATGCATTCTATGCATTAAGGTGAAAAAACCTTCTTTGCTGCAGCCCCCCCTCCTTTTTCTTACCTGAGCATCCATTCCAGCGATGTACACGAGCCCAGCGGTTCCAACCATTGTCGCACTCCTCATTGGATAGATTGATAGCAGCGGGAGCCGTTGGCTCCCGTTGCTGTCAATCAAATTCAGTGACACCAGAGCAGGGGGCGGGGCCGAGTCCCGCTGTCTGTGTCAAGGAACGTAGCAGCGGGAATCGGGAGCACACCCGCACGGGTGCTCCCATGAAAAGTGTCTCTCTTTGGGGGGCACCCGATGAAGGGGAGGAGCCAGGAGCGCTGGAGGGGCACCCCAGAAGAGGAGGATCGGAGCTGCTCTGTGCAAAACCCTTGCACAGAGCAGGTAAATATAACATGTTTGTTATTTTTATAAACAAAAATTTGAACTTTTACAACCCACTTGATAAACTTTATTTGCAAAGCTGAAAAGTATGTAGTTTTTTATTTTGTGTTTAGTGTTTTATTTTTATTTATTTTTTAGTGTTTTTAGTGTTTTATTTTTTTAAAGGATTTTTCATTTTAAATAAGGCAGGATGTGGGAATTGCTAACTGGGAGTTTTTTGACCAGGTTTCCAGGGGGACCTAAATGACCTACAGGCATGATAATAACATTAAAAAACATTTTACAGAGCCGCACAGTTTTGTAACATCCACTGGGGCCCCTTGACTGCATAGGCTGTTTTCTTAGAAAGGAGAACTTAGCCTTTAATGCTCTTTTGATACTTATAGACACCAGGAGACAACAGCAATGGTCATAAAATCTGATTTATGTTCCTTGCAAATTGCCCTGTTGAACCCGTGAGAACAAAATTAGGATTACAACAGATATAAGAGCTTCAGTCAGGTGGGAAAAAATGAAGTCAGCAGCTACAGATACTGTAGCTGCTGACTTTTACTAATTGGACACTTACCTGTCAAGGAACCCCCCAGCACCTGGGCCAGTTCTTCACTGGTCTTTGGGTCCTCAGTGCCACCATGCTGACTGTGGGCACCCAGCTGTAATTCCTTGTGGCTTCTCAGCAGGCTCCCCACTGCGCATGTGCAAGCCGCGCTGTGCTCTTTGAATGGTCCCGCAGCCTCCTGTGACCTGTGATGCGTTCCAGGAGGTTGCAGGCGGGGGATTGGAGGAACGAGAACTTCCAGTAGGATCACCTAGGCCATTCTAGTGGGAGTGGATATGTACTAGGTACCAGCTCCCCTCCTAAAAAAAAGTTTCCAGTAAGGAAAGAGGAGGGGGGGGGGGAGCAGGGATGCCAACCACCCATAATTTTACAGACAGTTTATAAAAATCAATACAAAAAAGAAAGGAAAACTGTGCTAAATACAACATATATCAAATCAGCAATTAGCAATGTCCATCCGTATATGACAATAACTTCATGTAAAGCATAAAACTGTAGGTTAATGATCCACATGACGACACTGATAAGGCTGACAGACACAGTGAGTATCCACCACATAGATTGGCCGGTGTTCTATCGAGAAGTGCCCGGGACGAACGGCGCATGCGCCACACAGAACAGCACAATAGCTGATTGTACGATCAGCTGTTGTGACGGCGCCTGCGCACAATAGCCGACGGAAGAAATGTTTCTGTCAGATTGTGCCCCGTGCTTTTGTGGCGAGTTCATGTTGGTGAGGGGCGGATTTGTACATTTTGGGGCAGATTTATAAATGATGGGCAGTTGGGGGCGAAATTTTTAAAGATGGCCAGTGCTGCAAAACAAAACTTTTTCTGCTGTTCTTCAGTTGGCCAAACACGCCCCGCAAGCATGCAGGAAGAATAGCAGAAAAAGTTTTATTTTGCAGCACTGGCCATCTTTAAAAACTCTGCCCCCAACATGTACAAATACGCCCCTCACCGACATGAACTCGCCACGGGAGCACGGGGCACATCTGATAGAAAAATTTCCTCCATCGGCTATTGGGCGCAGGCGCCGTCTTGCCGCCACAACAGCTGTAAAAGCAGCTGTTAAGCTGTTCCGTATGGCGCATGTGCAGCACAACCTGGCACTTCTCGATAGCGGGCACTATTCAACAGGACAGTTGCCATCCATCCAGATGTAAGTGCAATACGTATTTATGAATAAAATATTAGTTGGGTTTTACACTATGGTGAGTTTTTTCCTTTCGGATCAACAACCACAGTGCCGGAGTGACAATCCATTTACAGTGGAAACGTACCTGCTTGATTTTCCCCGCCTAACTGTTTCCTTTACATCAGAGTCCCCAGCATACCTATCTACATCAGAGTCCACTGTGTTCCCCTCTACATCAGAGTCCACTGTGTTCCCTTCTACATCAGAGTCCACTGTGTTCCCCTCTACATCAGAGTCCACTGTGTTCCCCTCTACATCAGAGTCCACTGTGTTCCCGTCTACATCAGAGTCCACTGTGTTCCCCTCTACATCAGAGTCCACTGTGTTCCCCTCTACATCAGAGTCCACTGTGTTCCCCTCTACATCAGAGTCCACTGTGTTCCTTTTTACATCGGAGTCTGCAGAGTTCCCCCTTGCAATGTAAAGGGGAACACTGCAGACGCTAATGTAAGGGGGAACTCTGTGCTAAATTCATCAACCTGACCTTCATGTACAAGAAGAAATATGTTTTTTTTTGCCTCTCGATATACCTTAAAGGAGTTGTAAATCATCATGGTTTTTCACCTTAATGCATTCTAAATGAAAAAGGTGAAAAACCTTCTCTGATGCTGCAGCCCCCCAGAGCCCCCCTTTTACCTACCCGGTCTTTTTCTCCCCCGGGGACGAGCACACCAGCTCTAGCTGGTGTCTCATGTCCTGATTGGATAGATTGATAGCAGCGCAGCCATTGGCTCCCGCTGCTGTCAATCAAATTCAATGATGCAGGCGCCGGGGGCGGGGCCTAGTCCACCATTCGTGTCTGTGGACACAAATGCTGGACTCGGGAGCGCGCCCGCAAGGTAACCCTCTTGGGAGATCGCTTCTCCTAGGGGGTTATCTGATGCGGGGAGGAGCCGCTGGGGGACCCCAGAAGAGGAGGTTCGGGGACACTATGTGCAAATCGAGCTGCACAGTGGGGGTAAGTATGACATGTTTGTTATTTAAAAAAAAAAAAAAAACTATCCTTTACAATCACTTTAATCACACTAGCTACATGTTTGTAACTTAAATGTTGATATTAGCACTGAAATTGGTCATTTTGGCTAACTTTTTGAATTGTCAGTAAAATATTTTGCTCTGTCAGCAAATTTTTTATGTAGCGTCAGTAAATTTCACTTCGGGAGGTTTGCAACCCTGGAGGGGGTGGGGTGGGAATTAGAGGAAGATAAGTGGAACTTCCCTTTTTAGGTGAAGTTCTGCTTTGAATACAAATATCTTTTAAAAGCAAAAATGCATCAAACATCACTATGTGAATCCTTTCTTGGTACTTTATAGTATGAACCACTATATAAGATCAGTTGAGATCTCCCTGTGTTTTAAAGGGTAACTTCACTTTTGTGGGAAAGAAAATAGCAAATAAAAAAAAAATGTTATAAAAATTTGCCTTTCCTTTTCAATCTGCAGCTCTGTAATTTTCTGTAAAATGCAATATGGCTACCTGGAGGCGCTCTGTACATAGATGGTGTACAGAACACCCTCCCCCTAAAAATATAATTTCTTGCTTGAGTGATTGGCTTACTGATTTATCCAGTCTGCACTATGATACAAATCAGAGATTGGGCATCCCCTGCAAAAAAAAAAGCAGAATACATCTGTATTCGATGTGACCCTAAAAGATCCGGATATTTTTAAAAGCCGATTATGTTTTTTGAGTGTACATATATATAAAGCAAGTTTAAACAACTGCTTGCATTACAGAGAGATGTCTGGGGACTGTGTAATTGTGTGTGGAATACTGATTGGATGACATAATTACACCCTAAGCCCTTGCCAATGGCTGAGTCTTTGCTCCCAAGGGGCATCAGGGTTGCTGCCCCACATGCATGTAGGGATGTCTTCTCTAGGCCGTGCTTTAACCACTTAACCTCCGGAAGATTTTACCTCCTTTATGACCAGGGCATTTTTTTTATTCAGCACTGTGCTACTTTAACTGGCAATTGCGCAGTCACTGTACGCAACACTGTATGCAAATGAAATTAAATCATATATCTTTTTTTTCCACAAAAATAGAGCTTTATTTTGGTGGCATTTGATCACCACAGTTTTTTTTTTTTTTGCAATCTAAATGGAAAAAGACGGAAAATTTAAAACTAAAAAAAAATTATTTTTAAAAGTTTTTTGCTATAAATCATATCCAATAAGCATTTAAAAAAAAATCTAATTTCTTCGTGAGTTTAGGCCAAAATGTTTTCTGCTACGTCTTTGTTAAAAAAAAAAATAGCCCAATAAGTGTGTATTGGTTTGCAGGGAAGTTAGAGGGTCTGGTATAGATACTGGAATATATATATATATTTTTTATACTAATAATGGTGGTGATCAGCGACTTATAGTGGGACTGTGATAGTATGGTCGACAATGTGACACTAGCTGACACTGGCTGGGGGGTAGACATGTGCAATTAATTTTGTTCTGAATGCTACGAAATTCGACAAATTCGTTAATTCAGAAATATGTAAATTAACGAAAACCTGTTTAACAAACTTTTCCGAAATTAGAAAATCCGAAAATCGAAGATTCGGAAATTCAGAAAATCAAAAATTTGGAAATTCGGAAATTGGACAATCCGAAAATAAGAACGAAGATCTGAAAATTTGAAAATCTGAAATAATAACTATCACTATTAAATTATAGGTATTGCAATTTCCTTAAAAATTTGGCTATTAGTGATCGTATTAAATACAAATTTATCTGAAGTTACGAATTATCCGAAATAATGAATGGAACATAAATAATTAGCAATAATAAATAATAATAATAATGAAAACTTTTTATTATTATCATTTATTATTATTAATTTGTTAAGTTCCATTCGTTTAGATGCGGCATTCGTTCTTTTGGATAATTCGTAACTTCAGATAAATTCGTATTCGTTACGTTCATTAACAGACAAATTTGAAAGGAAATTCCAATACCTATAATTTAATAGTTAATTGTTAGTTAGTTTGTTATTATTTCGGATTTTTGAATTTTCTAATTTTTTGGTTTTCCAATTTTTGGATTTTCCAATTTTCGTTATTATTTTCAGATTTTCGTTATTTTGATTTTTCGGATTTTGGTTCTTATTTTCTAATTTTTGGATTTTCGAATTTATGAATTTTTGAATTTATTCGAAATAACGAATTTCGCTCATAAGGAATGACCTGAGAAACGAAAAAAACAAAATAAACAAATGAAACGAAAACGAACACTTTTTTTGCCAGTGCACCTCACTAATACAGTGATCAGTGCTAATATTATACACTGTCACTGTACAATAATGACACTGGCTGGGAAGGGGTTAACATCTAGGGGCGGTCAAGGGGTTCAATGTGTGCCTAACAATGTTTACTGTGTGTGTTATTGAATAAAAAATACGTAAGATCGCCTGTCAGTGTTTGGAAATCTGTGTTGTTTCCAACACAGAACTCCCTTTCTTGAATGACGGAGCCAATCAGCAGGTGCCGGCAATCAATTATTGGCCAGGACCTACTGACTAACAAATCACAGCAGAGCACACGCATGCATGCACCCTCTACCCTGAAGTGTTGATTACATATCAGATACATGATCCAGTGCACAGCGGCCAACCTGTCACAGTATATTTGCATGGGGCAGTTGGCAAACACGTATTTTCAGGCCAAACCATTTCTTTTTGTTTTTATTGCCGTTTGTATCCCCATTGAAGAGATTCTCCACTCTGTTTGAATTGGTGACTATTGTTACCAAGAAAGAGAGTGAAGAGAAATCCAACAATTTAGAAATACCCCCAAACCAGTAATGTAAGGGGAAACCTTCTAATAGGGAAATCTGTTCCAGGAACAACCGTCTAAGTCCCTGGCGCCCAACCTTTGCCCTGGTGGCCATATGTAGCCCTTTGGGAACTTTTTGCACATCTCTCAGGGCCACAGCAGACACTAATCTGTGTTTCCCTATTGCCTAATTATATTAGAGATTTCTAGCAGCTGTATGTAATATGTCTCCAGTCTATGACTGTCTCTTGAAGCATATCCCCAGTCTACAGCAACTCCTATAGCATGTCCACAATCTCTGACTGTCTCCTGTATCATGTTCACAGCCACTGACCATCTCTTTTATCATGTTCACAGTCTCTGATCATCTCTTGTACTGTGCTCACAGCATTTAGCCATCTCCTGTATCATGTCCACAATCTCTGACCATCTCCTGTATAATGTCCACAGCCTTTTAGGATACTCCTTTAACCTATAACTTCTAGTCCTAACTATCCTCCTTATTATTATCATCTAATTACATTACCTTATTGTCGGCATCACTCCATTAGTCACACCCCAGATCTGCGCAGGGAGCAGTGTATACAAAAGTGACTCAACAGAGATTGATTCTACACACTGTTAGTCCTGGTACAGCATATTTATAGTATACATTCAAGATCTAGCCCACCTATAGGATATTACCAATCCAAGCCATGCTAAACACCTTGTCAGGAAAGGTTCCACCTGCTAGTGGCGCTGTCAGATATTTGGAATGCACTACTGATGTCCACCAGCGGGTGTCTCCTTGCAGTCTGGGAGCTTTCTCCTGCTTTCTCCTTTCTCCAAACTGGGAGCTCTCTCCTGCTGGTGGTACTATTTGATCCTTTGGCCGCAGTACTGGCATCCATCAGCGGGTTGTTCCTGGCAGTGTGGAGCCGACATCATCTCCTGCGATCAGGCGTCACCTGAGCCTGATTGCAGGAGATGTGTATAAATACCCGGCAGACACACACACATAGTTGCCTTGGTATCTTCCTTGCGCCCTGACCTGAACCTGTGAGCTCTGTGCCTGATCCTGATCCTGATCCCTGTCTCTGTACCTGAACCCTGTGCCCTGTACCTGAACCTGTCCCTCCTGTGACCCTGTTACCTTTACCCTTGCCCTGCAGCCTTATCCATCCATCCTCTCCCTGTTCTGTTTGCTCCATGTCCCCATCTGTTGATCTCCCATTGACCCTGGCCTGGCTACTAGATGATTCTGGTATTCCCCATTGTTATATATACCTATCTGATTATTGTTATTTGTGGGTCTCTCTCTGTGAATTGGTTTGTTGTGCACTGTATTATATTGGAGGTGGTTGTGTTTGCATTTTCACTTATCTTAAAGGGGTTGTAAAGGTAAAAATTTTTTCACCTTAATGCATTCTATGCATTAAGGTGAAAAAACTTTTGACAGTACCGCCGCCCCCAGCCCCCCGTTTTACTTACCTGACGCCTCGAATCTTCGCTGCACGTTCTTGTCATCTTCGCTGCAGCTCAGCCTGGTCGCTGATTGGCTGCAGTGGATGGATTGAAAGCAGCGCAGCCATTGGCTCGCGCTGCTGTCAATCACATCCGATGACGCGGCGCGCCGGGGGGCGGGGCCGAGTGATACAGCGAGCGGCTATAGCCGCCGGCTGTATCACGGGAGCGCGCCCGCAAGCACTCACCACCATGCGAGGGAGCTCGCATTAAGGTGGTGAATGCTTGTGGGGAGGAGCTGAAACAGCCGCCGAGGGACCCCAGAAGACTAGGTTCGGGGCCACTCTGTGCAGAACGAGCTGCACAGTGAAGGTAAGTATGATATGTTTGTTATTTTTAAAAAAAAAAAAAATTACCTTTACAACTGCTTTAAATAAATCACAATATTTTCACTTTATATACATTTGGTTTCCTCTGTTGCTGTCCACACAGTTCTGGTCACACCTGATACATGACACACCTCCCCCATGTACATACAGTTATTCATAGCATTTCTCGCCTGTCAATGTTCAACAATATACAGGCTATTACATTACTGTGATCAAGGTGTTAGTTTTGAGGTTAACACAAACCTAAAGAAGACTTCCATCTTCTCAGTAGAAACATCTCTCTTACTACCAAATTTAGTGACAATATATTTAAAGGAATAATAAACCCTAAAACAATAAATAAATATTAGGGGGGCTCTCATCCACCTCTTTCACAGCCTCTGACCATTTTTTTTTTATCATGTCCACAATCTCTGGGTCATCTCTTTTATCATGTCCACAATCTCTGGGCCATCTCTTTTATCATGTGCACAATTTCTGAGCCATCTCTTTTATCATGTCCACAATCTCTGGGCCATCTCTTTTATCATGTCCACAATCTCTGAGCCATCTCCTGTATCATGTCCACAATCTCCGGGCCATCTCCTGTATCATGTCCAGAATCTCTGAGCCATCTCTTTTATCATGTCCAGAATCTCTGGGCCATCTCTTTTATCATGTCCACAATCTCTGAGCCATCTCTTTTATCATGTCCACAATCTCTGAGCCATCTCTTTTATCATGTCCAGAATCTCTGGGCCATCTCCTGTATCATGTCCAGAATCTCTGTGCCATCTCCTGTATCATGTCCACAATCTCCGGGCCATCTCTTTTATCATGTCCACAATCTCTGAGCCATCTCTTTTATCATGTCCAGAATCTCTGTGCCATCTCCTGTATCATGTCCACAATCTCCGGGCCATCTCCTGTATCAAGTCCACAATCTCCGTGCCATCTCCTGTATCATGTCCACAATCTCTGGCCATCTCTTGTATCATGTCCAGAATCTCCGTGCCATCTCCTGTATCATGTCCACAATCTCCGGCCATCTCTTGTATCATGTCCACAATCTCCGGCCATCTCTAGTATCATGTCCACAATCTCCGGCCATCTCTTGTATCATGTCCACAATCTCCGGCCATCTCTTGTATCATGTTCACATTCTCTGATCATCTCTTGTATTATGTCCACAGCCTCTGGCCATATCTTGTTGTGTGTATGCTATCTTTGATAATGTAAAATTCACTGAATTTTATGTGTGGCCCTTTGGTGATGTTGGGGGGCGTCATTTGAGGTCTCCCATATTAGGAAAGTTGGCCACACATGTTCTACGCGTTCTATGAGTCCCGTGTTCTTTCACATGAGTCGCGATATAAGTGCGGTTGAGCCACAGACATCTGCCTCCCTAAAGCCCACAATACAACTGGAACTGCCACAGTTGCAACAAATTTAACACAGCAGTTAGCACCTCCTGTCAAACACGGCCAATCGAGTCAATGGGGCTGCAATGCCCTGTGAGCCAACTGTGAGCCAAACACTTGACTTGCGCTTGTAATGCATTAGTCCCATTGTAAAAAAAAAAAAAAAGAAGACATTCAAGAGGCGGAAAGCAACTTGGCTGCACTCTGAAAAGTGTTCCCCCATTGACCCCTTTTCAGAGAATGTGCTAGTGTGAACCTAACCTAAGAGTGGAATTCCCCTGATTTTAGGAGAATTCCTATAACTTCCTGTTGCATCTCTATGACAGGAAGTTAAGGAAGAGTTTTCCAATGACACAAAGACAGCAGAAATGTTTTTTCCTGACGCCAAACGTGGCAGCATACGTATCATATAGCTCCGCCCCTATATCATATGTATGCTGCCATGTATTCGTGTCAGGAAAGGAAAATTACGATACAATTTTCCATTTTCCTGACGCCAAACATGGCAGCATACGTATGATATAGAGGCGGAGCTATATCATACATATGCTGCCATGTATTGGCGTCAGGAAAGGAAAATTACGGTAAGTATTTGATACAATTTTCCATTATCACTACCTGTGTCCCCATTTGGTGGGGTTTCCCCTCACTTCCTGCTCTGCCTGAGCCCTGTAAAATTGTCAAAAGGTAGGAGATTTTCTCCTATTTTTTGCTCTGTTAACAGCAGCCAAGTCTCTGTTTCTCTTTTCTCCTCATTTGTCCCTCTTTCTGGTACGTTTTAGAGACCTTTGATAAAAAATACACAGTTTAGCTACCAAAAGTGTTATACTATCCTAAACCTTTCATGAATCCTTATAGTATAAATGTGTTATTTTGTAAACTTAGTACAAGGAGGGAGATTTTCCCTCACTTCCCGTTCTGTCCCATGCCCATCAAATAGATAAAAAAGGAAGATCTTGCCCAACTTCCAGTTCATTCCCATCAAATAAAGCAGTGGAGAGATTTTCCCTCATTTCCTGATCTCATATCCATAGCATAGACAAGAAGATTGGAGATTTTCCCTCATTTCCCTTTTTTCTGTTTACTCATGAAATAGAACAGGAAGTGGGGAAAGTTTCTCCACTTGCTGCCTGTACATACCCATCAAAAGGATTCAAAAAAGGGAAATCTTGCCTCACTTCCTGTTCCGTTCGTCAACATCAAATAAACAAGAAGGGGGGAGATTTTCCCTCACTTCCTGATCTCATATCTATAGTACTGACAAGAAGATGGGAGATTTTCCCGCATTTCCTATTTTGTCTTTTTATTTATAAAATAGAACAGGAAGTGAGGAAAAATCTCTCCATTTCCTGCCTGTACATAACCATAAATAGACCATAAATAGACAAGAAGTTGGGGGATTTTCCCTTATCTCCTGTTCTGCCTTATTACTATCAAATAGACAGGAAGTGGGGGAGATTTTCTATAAAAAAAGAGAACATGGATATCTGACGCTTGATCATCGGATATTGGTAGAATGTGGAATGCTGTTTGAGTCCACAAGGACTGCTGTTGGTGTAAATAAGCCCAAACAGAATTCTCCATAAATCGCATGACGATATTCTGCTTATTTGACTTTTCTTCATTTCGTTTCTTTCTCCACATGTCATCAGCACTCAGTGGTGCGGTAACCCGCCCCCACATCAGGAAGTCTAAAGGTGGTTTCCTCTGTCTTGGAAATAGGAAATGAGATGTCATTCAAGCAAACCGGGAAACCATTGTAGAAGAACAATGCAAATGTTGCACAACCTGTAAACAAGTTCGCAAGAGCCAGCGGTTTTGTTTTCTTGTTCTCTTTTGGTGGAAAAATTGTGAGCCGCTTGTTTTATTTTTTTGTACATTTTATTCTCGTTATTTTAGCCATATCAACTCGCCTAAAATCAAGGGAGTCACCGTCTTTTCACCCTCTTCACCTGGTCTACCTGCATGATGTACAAATCTCACCTCATTCCCCCCATTCTTGCCTCTCTCCATCTATTTATGTAGCTGATTATAGAATATTGGGAAAATCTTAAAACTAATGTAATGTAAAATATATCTTTGTTACCCTTTTCTACTGTGATGTGAAAATTCCAGTTGTTCCTAAAAAGAGATGTAGCACCCACTTAGCGTAGGATGCTGGGCACATTTACTTTTGGCTCCTTGTGTAGTCAAGTGAGATGTGATTGATTGTTCTGGCCTGTTCGGGGTTTCACAGGCTGGGAGTTTGATTGTTTCCCCCTGCTTCTGGAAGAAGCTTCCAGAAAATGAGGGGGATTCAAATAACCAACTTAAAAATTGTTAATGTTCTGGCCTATCCCTGGAGAAGAGTGTGCAGCAGGTGGCTGGGGAGGTGATAAATAGTCTGAAGCCCTGGAGAGATTGCACAAACAGAGAAGAGTGGGAAGAAAGGGACAGTGGCTGATGTTGGCCCGGTAATATTCCCACCCTGGAAAAGACTGGACTATATCGGTACAGATAGACAGCAATAATAAATAATAAATAAAAAGTTTATTACAAAAAAGAAAAATACATGTTGTACTTGTTAAAATTGCAAAAACAGAGGCTCGGGAATACCCAAGGGACATCTGTAGTTACAGGGTATAGAATGGTCTGGTTCTCGACTAGTTTCGCGGTATTACCGCTTCCTCAGGAGGACCAATCTATGGGACAGATAATAAAAATAATACAACCATAATACATACAAACATTGTAATGCAGCGTGTAAAAACCAACATAACCTAAGAGGTAAATACAGGAATGGCTTACCCTATATTTGGGTGAATATGTGCGGTACCCAGCTGCCCAAACATAACTCCCCCGCGGCGGACAAGGGGGATTGTGCGGAATTCCCTGAATGGATAACAAAATAGCAATTGAGGGGTCTGGTATATCAACTGGTTAGTGGTAGAAAAGATTAGCCATTAGCATAGGAGAGGGAGGTAAATGAGGGCGGAAAGGAAAGAGGGGAGTAGGATATTGAGGCAAATGGTGTGACTTACCATGGTTGTTAGCCCAAGGGATGATATAAAACCAAGTAATATCCCCTTCCCCATTTTCCCTCCCTTATTCCTATCCCTCCCCTTCTCCTTTCCTACTCCCCTCTTTCCTTTCCGCCCTCATTTACCTCCCTCTCCTATGCTAATGGCTAATCTTTTCTACCACTAACCAGTTGATATACCAGACCCCTCAATTGCTATTTTGTTATCCATTCAGGGAATTCCGCACAATCCCCCTTGTCCGCCGCGGGGGAGTTATGTTTGGGCAGCTGGGTACCGCACATATTCACCCAAATATAGGGTAAGCCATTCCTGTATTTACCTCTTAGGTTATGTTGGTTTTTACACGCTGCATTACAATGTTTGTATGTATTATGGTTGTATTATTTTTATTATCTGTCCCATAGATTGGTCCTCCTGAGGAAGCGGTAATACCGCGAAACTAGTCGAGAACCAGACCATTCTATACCCTGTAACTACAGATGTCCCTTGGGTATTCCCGAGCCTCTGTTTTTGCAATTTTAACAAGTACAACATGTATTTTTCTTTTTTGTAATAAACTTTTTATTTATTATTTATTATTGCTGTCTATCTGTACCGATATAGTCCAGTCTTTTCCAGGGTGGGAATATTACCGGGCCAACATCAGCCACTGTCCCTTTCTTCCCACTCTTCTCTGTTTGTGCATATTAATTTGGATGATGGTACGTTTTTACAAACAAATTTGCTATTTTTGACTACATGAGGCTATACTCAATATTTGTGCATATTCATTGGGTGGATAACACACCCCTTTCTCTTTCCCCTGAGTGCCTCTAACTCTTAAGTTTACTACCATTCATGTGTATCTATTATCAATTACGTTGGTAGTTGCCCCTCCTACACGGTTCAGACACCTGGACACTCCCACCACGGATTAGGTAGATTTACCGTTTCCATACAGCCACTCTTCTAGCCATCTTATTATATCAAGTTTAGACTTTAGGTGCAACTTACCATGCTTCATTAGTTGGGTTATTCAGCTTTAACTCACTGCCTTTACCTAAGAGCATGTGTTTTATGGACCGGAAACTCTCCGGCCTAACTGTGATTATTTTTGTTATCCACATTTATAATCCCCAGCTGATTTTTACCCATGTTAAACCTTATAATCAACCTGAACACATTGCTATAGTATCGCATCATTTGCAACTACCCTTGTATAATTTTTGAGTACAACATTGTATGGTGATATCTGCCTCCCTGCCATTAGACCCCCAATTGTTTCACCTCTGGGATACCCCTCACTTCTAACTGAATTTATTTGACCTCCCTCCTTTGGGTCATCATCACACTACATCACCCCCTTTACTCCTCATATTCAGTACACCATCTCACTTACAGTGCACTTGTTCCAAGCTCACTGTCCCACATTCTTCATTACCCCCTTCACCTTATCAATTTTTCAATTTTTTCCGCTTACCCACCTCCTATCATCCAGAATGTACCCGCAGTCCAGTGATCATCCCTGGCTACGGTTCCCCACTTTTCACCACCTACTCATAACCTGTCCCTGTGCACTACCCCCTTCACCTTACATAATGGCTTCCGTCAATGGGTTCCCCTTGTAACCTTAGCCGTCTATGGAGTGTCAATTCCCTCTGTGTTTACCCAACACCGTAATTGTTATTGTGGCATTTACACTGCCACTCATATCTATGTTATCTATAATTGTTTACATATTATTATTTCTTCTTTTATTATTGTTCAATGTTAATTTTATTGTTATGGCGATCCCTGGGTGCCTGGTGCGGTTCGTGGCTGCCTTTGCCTCCCTTAGCGGCGGACTTGTGTTTCCCCTGGCAGGGAAGACGTGCCCTGTTTGTCCCCCGCTTGCTCTCGTCGAGCCCAGGGCTTTCCGCCCACGGGCTCGCCTTGAACGCGCTTGCGCAGTAGCGCTGGTCGCGCACCTGCGCAGTGCGGGGAAACTGACCCGGCAACGTCAGGCGCCGCCGGATGGCGACGTCAGACGCCGCCGGATGGCGGCGTCGTGGGCGTCTCCGGGTTGGGGAGCTCACTTAATGGGCCCTCGGGCCCTTTGACGTGAGCAGTGCGGCTCTCTCTACCATAGACTTGTACACGTGGGGCTTTGATGCAAGGGACGCCTCCGTTGTTCCACCGGGGACATCTTTGGGTATGTTTATCCTCAATTTTTACCCTGGATACTATCCTTTACCTTCCGTTATCTATTACTGATACCGCCTTATGGATACTATCCTGTATCTCATGTTATATGTGATACACTTTTATTGACAGATTCCATGTTACCCTGTGGGCATCCCCTCATACCGCTGGGCCCCCACAGTCATGTACCCCCTTTGAACCCCTTCTCGGTGGACACAGTAGGTGCTCTTGCTTCCTATGAGTCATCTGACTTCTGCGTTTTCAACTAGCCTTTATATTACTTGGTTTTATATCATCCCTTGGGCTAACAACCATGGTAAGTCACACCATTTGCCTCAATATCACTAGCGAGGGTGTGGGCACTTTATCCCCCCTTCTTCTCTTTGTTTCTGTGCCTTGCTTGCCCCATCTTGTTTTCCCCCCTCCTCTGCTCTCCCCTCCCCCCCATTCCTTTTTCCCTACTCTCTCCATCGGTCTTCCCCCCCCTCCCACCCCCAGTCCCCCCTTCCCTTCCTTCCCCTCTTTAGCCTCCATCCTCCTTCCCCACCACCTGCCTTGCCCTCCCCCTCCTTTCCTGCCCTTTTTTCCCCCCCCTTCCCTCCTTTTCTTCCCCCTCCCTTCTCCTTCCCCTCCCCACACCCCCCCCCCTTTTATCCCCTTCCCCATTTTCCCTCCCTTATTCCTATCCCTCCCCTTCTCCTTTCCTACTCCCCTCTTTCCTTTCCGCCCTCATTTACCTCCCTCTCCTATGCTAATGGCTAATCTTTTCTACCACTAACCAGTTGATATACCAGACCCCTCAATTGCTATTTTGTTATCCATTCAGGGAATTCCGCACAATCCCCCTTGTCCGCCGCGGGGGAGTTATGTTTGGGCAGCTGGGTACCGCACATATTCACCCAAATATAGGGTAAGCCATTCCTGTATTTACCTCTTAGGTTATGTTGGTTTTTACACGCTGCATTACAATGTTTGTATGTATTATGGTTGTATTATTTTTATTATCTGTCCCATAGATTGGTCCTCCTGAGGAAGCGGTAATACCGCGAAACTAGTCGAGAACCAGACCATTCTATACCCTGTAACTACAGATGTCCCTTGGGTATTCCCGAGCCTCTGTTTTTGCAATTTTAACAAGTACAACATGTATTTTTCTTCTTTTTTGTAATAAACTTTTTATTTATTATTTATTATTGCTGTCTATCTGTACCGATATAGTCCAGTCTTTTCCAGGGTGGGAATATTACCGGGCCAACATCAGCCACTGTCCCTTTCTTCCCACTCTTCTCTGTTTGTGCATATTAATTTGGATGATGGTACGTTTTTACAAACAAATTTGCTATTTTTGACTACATGAGGCTATACTCAATATTTGTGCCCTGGAGAGATTGTTCCTTTTGCTCAGGAGGGTCTCAGAGCCTCAGGGGCTACTGCCCTGAGGTAGCCCATGGACTGTGTAGCTGTTCCTGAGGCCTCAGCGGGGTCAGGGCTTTCATTGATCTTCAGAAAGAATCAGAGACTGATCCCTCTTTTAAGGTATTGGCCTTTGCTCTATCCTCAGCAAAATCCTGGAGTGTGAACCTAGAGATAAGCGTCCTCAACCACCCATCCCCCCCACCCCCCCATTACTGTGGAGGAACATGGAAATTGCATTGGGTACCAATAGTTGTGCAGTGGTGCAAGGTAACCAGATGACTAAAAGAATTGCATGACTAGGGTAGTTCAGATAACCTACTATCATACTCATAATTGTACCCTACCACCCCCCTTTATCTTTAATAATGACACCAAAATTGTGTTAGAGTTAAATGGCCGGTTCGGCCTTTTATTAAACCAAAAACCATAGTTAAACATAAGACATTTGTAAATGCTCCACCTCAAAGACGAATAACTGGTTGCAGATCCTTGATGAGCACTTTGTTGTGTACACCCCAAATTATTAGGTATTTTGGGGTTTATTAAAGGCAAATCCACTCTGCAATACAAGTGTACTTGCTGTAAATCTGAGGGAAAGCACTGGTGATTTTATCATCCAATCATGTAGAAGCAAAGATGCTGTTTTTTTATTTTCCTTGCATGTCGCCCTCGGATCTCCAGCAAGTGCACTTGTGGTGCAAAGTGGATTTGCCTTTAGTAAATAAACCCCAAAGTCTAAGATACCTAATAATTTAGAGTGTACAGAGCAAAATGCTAGAGTGCAATTTACCTAATAGGTGAAGCTATTTAGATTGACTTGTGTGTCCCCAAGGAAAGACATTGGTAGGGTTTTACCCTCACTTCCTGTTTGGCTATGTGATAGGAAGTGAATAAATTTGAAGGATAAAGTGGAAAAATTTTGGGAGGTGTCTTCACCCTATCAGGGGTGCAGACATCCCCAAAAACTGACAAGACTTCTAATCCCTCTGCACTCTATCCCCAAGCAAAAATAAGAAAGGATTTCATTTAGTTTAACGTTGCAAAGACACATTCCTAAGTTCAACTGTGATGCTTGTCAATGGCCCATTTAGACCTTGTTTAATAGAAAACACCAGTTTCACTAGAAACATTTGTTAGTCCAGTCCTGGAAATCTGCATCTGCTTTACTATTAATTTCCATAAAAATTGGGTTCCTGCAGCTAGATGTGCGACCGCAGTGTATGTAAGAGGCGCAACTGCTGTGTGTGGTGTGCGGAGGTATGTACCCGTGGCGCATATCTGGTTCCCGGAAGTGGTAGGCAGCACACAGGAATGACATCACGCCCCTACAGGAAGTTGCTTGTACTGCTACTAATTTCTTCCCACCACCATGCCCCGCTCACTGTTCTCTGAGGAAGAGATGATCCTTATTTGCAAATTAAGATAATTTTTTCTTTTTTTTACATGGGGTGGTGTTTGTGTGGCAGGAAACCATAGTACCTGGAGGAAACCCATGCGGGCACAGGGAGAACATGCAAACTCCAGGCAGATGGTGTCATGGGCGGGATTCAAACCAACGATCCTTTTTGCTGTTAGGTGAAAGTGCTAACCACTACACCACTGTGCTGCCCAAATATATATCTATAGATGTAGGTTCTTGTGTCCACCAGCAGAGAGAAGTTGGGTACATGCCACACTCCCAATTCTGGAGGCATAATAATGGTCTAGCACAGGGGTCTTCAAACTACCACCCTCCAGTTGTTCAGGAACTACAATTTCCATCATGCCTAGTCATGTTTGTGAATGCCAGAGTTTTACAATGCCTCATGGGATGTGTAGTTCCGCAACAGCTGGAGAGCCGTAGTTTGAAGATTCCTGATCACTCTAGCATGTCTTGAAAAAAGGTGGTTTCTCATGTACATTGTATAATGCCAAAGAAATATTGTTTGGAAAATACAAGTGGGTCATGGCTAAGGTTGCCACCTCATCCCTTTAAACCCGAACACATATGAATTACACAGGTTCTGAGGCTAATTTAATGCAGATAAGGCACCGAGTGAGTTTAATTACCACCTTAATCAGCCATAGAACCTGTGTAATTAATATGTGTTCGGTTTTAAAGGGATGAGGTGGCAACCCTAGACATGGCATCTACATTCCAAATTTGGCACTTAAGATGGTCATGCACTATGCAGTCTGATTGGCCAATCTCGGTACAACTCGATATTTAGGCAAAATAGGTAATAGGAAGACGCACTTGAACAATTAATTCAAATTATAGGAAATCAATCAGGCTCTTGCATTAAATCTAATTTTTTTAAGATCTAACTGATTGCAGTGTATGGTCACCTTTAAAGATCAAGATCTGAAAATAATAATTTATTGGGTTTAGAAACACTTCTCTGTTCTTTGTAATGTATTGAAAGATTTGGGTAAAAAAAGAAAAAAAAAACATTTCAAAGATATATTAGAAGTGATAGGAATGAGATTGGCATCAAAAGGGTTAATTCACTGAGAACACCTACTAATTGCAGGGCAAATGGGGCATCTGCCCAGGGCCCATTCATTGTTGTAGGGCCCCAAACGCTGATAAATCAAGTGGATTTGTTTTCTCCTCCATTCTATCCAGCTCGGCATGGGTTAAGTCACGTCCCCGCCCCACCCCTCCCCCTTAGCTCAGTCTGAGTCTCTTCCCACATGTGCTCCCATCAACTCTGATTCCCAGGGAGTCTCAGCTGCCGCAAAACCTCTTGGAGGAGGGGATAGAGGACATGGCTGCTGTGTATTGTAGTGTAGGGCAGTGATTGGCTGCTGCTGCAGAACTTCTTGGAGGGGGTAGGGCAGGGCTCCTGGGTGTTGTAGTGCAGGGCGGCGATTGACAGCTTTAGGCTCAGCAATAACCCCCTCCCTGCTTCTCCACCCTCAATAATAACCCCCTCCCTGCTTCTCCACCCTCAATAATAACCCCCTCCCTGCTTCTCCACTCTCAATAATAACCCCCTCCCTGCTTCTCCACCCTCAATAATAACCCCCTCCCTGCTTCTCCACCCTCAATAATAACCCCCTCCCTGCTTCTCCACCCTCAATAATAACCCCCTCCCTGCTTCTCCACCCTCAATCAAAAACCCCCCTCCCTGCTTCTCCACCCTCAATAGTAACCCCCCGCTTCTCCACCCTCAATAGTAACCCCCCCACCTGCTTCTCCACCCTTAATAATAACCCCCTCCCTGCTTCTCCACCCTCAATAATAACCCCCTCCCTGCTTCTCCACCCTCAATAGTAACCCCCCTCCCTGCTTCTCCACCCTCAATAGTAACCCCCCTCCCTGATTCTCCACCCTCAATAGTAACCCCCCACCCTGCTTCTCCACTCTCAATTAAAAACCCCCCTACCTGCTTCCCCACCCTCAATAGTACCCCCCTCCCTGTTTCTCCACCCTCAATAATAACTCCCTCCCTGCTTCTCCGCCCTCAGCAATAACCCCCTCCCTGCTTCTTCACCCTAAGCAATAACCCCCTCCCTGCTTCTTCACCCTAAGCAATAAACCCCCTCCCTGCTTCTTCACCCTAAGCAATAAACCCCCTCCCTGCTTCTTCACTCTCAATAATAACCCCCCTCCCTGCCTCTCCACCCTCAATAATTACCCCCTCCCCGCTTCTTCACCCTAAGCAATAACCCCCCTCCCTGCTTCTCCACCCTCAATAATAACCCCCTCCCCGCTTCTTCACCCTCAGCAATAACCCCCTCCCTGCTTCTCCACCCTCAGCAATAAACCCCCTCCCTGCTTCTATACCCTCAATAATAACCCCCCTCCCTGCCTCTCCACCCTCAATAATAACCCCCCTCCCTGCCTCTCCACCCTCAATAACCCCCTCCCTGCTTCTCCACCCTCAATAATAACCCCCTCCCGGCTTCTCAACCCTCAGCAATAAACCCCCTCCCTGCTTCTCCACCCTCAATAGTAAACCCCCACCCTGCTTCTCCACTCTCAATTAAAAACCCCCCTACCTGCTTCCCCACCCTCAATAGTAACCCCCGTCCCTGCTTCTCTACCCTTCCACCCTCAGCAATAACTCCCTCCCTGCTTCTCCACCCTCAATAATAATCCCCTCCCTGCTTCTCCACCCTCAGCAATAAACCCCCTCACTGCTTCTCCACCCTCAATAATAACCCTCTTCCTACTTCTCCACCCCCCCAACAATAACCCCCCTCCCTGTCTCTTCACCTTCAACAATAACACTCTCTTTAGAAACAGCAGTGCACTGATGGTTAATGAGTGACAATGTAATATGGAGGGGGCTGTGTAATGATAGGGCTAGAATGGGGGAGGGGCCCTGTGTAATAATGGGGGTAGTAAGGTGGAGAGGGCTTGTGTAGTGATGGGGTATTAAGGGGGAGGGGGTCCTGTGTAATGATGTGGGAGGGGGTCCTGTAATTATGGGGGTAGTATGGGGAATGGGGGTCCTATGTAGTGATTTGGGTAGTATGGGGGAGGGAGTCCTGTGTAATGATGGGGGGGGGGCGAAATTGCATGGGGGGGCCCCAAGAAAATGTTTGCCCAGGGTCCAATCAATATTAAAGATGGCCCTGACTAATTGCCTAACTTGACACATCTAATGAGATGAAATTAACCAATTGTATTGGGCGTGCGCTATTATCAATGAGAAAACCGCAGTTACCCTAGCAACAGTTGCAGTTTACAAACGCGGGTATTTATTATCGTTATATGCGCATCAAAGTGTGCTGGTTCACATGTTCAGTTAATGACTTTTCCAGCGCACCAATTAATGTTTGAACTGGCGCAGGGCATTCTTTTTAGTAAATCAGCCCCGTTGAGTGTTGAATAGATTAGAATTAAAGGCAAAACATTTGTGTACAGATATAAAAGACATTATAAATACTTTTCCCCCCCCCTAAGTTATATGGGATCACATTCCCTCTGTTCTCAACTGCATAAGCTGGGGGAGAAGCAGCAGCACACTGATCTTCCCAGTGAATGGCTGTGCAGGGTTGGGGGGTTGTCAGGACAAGTCTGATAATTGGAGGAGAGCAGCCCGAGTTCCCAGCATAGCTAAAGAACTGACCATGATGTGCTCTCCTGCTTAGTGTGGTCAGTTTTTGAGAGGAAAGCAGAGGGACTGGCAGGAACACCAGGGATTTCACACAAAGGAAGCAATACAAAAAGAACAGGATACTTTTTCATCCAAGTACATGGTACAGCAGCCACATACCAGGAATATAAAATGTTGGGTTTGCATATTCTGTAAATCATGAAAGTCCTTTCTATTGCTTTGAGCCTCCTCCAAATCCCCAAATTCCTGTTAGAGGATGGCTATGTTGGTTCCTAATGGTTCAACTGTAGGTAGAAACATAGCCACCCTCTCTTGCTCAATCCTGAGATGGACTATGTGATATGTAGTGTGTATAGAGTAGTGCACACCACCTCAGCTATTGTCAGTGGCGGCCACTCCATTAGGGGCGCAGGGGTGCCGCTCCCCTATCCATGCATCTGGCCCCCTAATCTACATGCGGGGCGCATGGATTCCAATGTGTTTTTTTTTAAGCACCAGATTAGAGCCTGAGGCTTTAATAGGCTTCAAAAAAGGGTGGGCTCAGGGCACTACGCCCCGAGCCCACCCAGTTGTGTGACAATAGCGAATGAATATTCACTATTGTCACACTGATTCTCCTCCCAGCCAATCAGGAAGCGTGTCTTGAGATACGTTTTCTGATTGGCCAAAAGGAGAGGCGATCCTATTGGTCTAGCAGGAGAAGGAGGGAGGAGATGGCACGCAGGGGAAGCCGCGCTACCGCAAAGCCGAGGAGGTAAGACGCAGAGTTAAGCCGCCGTCCGCAGGAAGCCTGAGCTGTAGATGGGGTTAGTGCTTAGCTGCTGACCGACCAACTGGGGGGGGGGGGGAGACCCAACTGAATGGGGGTGGGGTGCAGGAGACCCAACCGACCGGGGGGGGGGGTTAGTTTTTGGTGGACAGATGTGCCCCCCCAAAAATATATACCAAAAATATACTACCAGCCACCACTGGCAATTGCGAACTACTCATTCCAAACAAATGTAAGTAATGGGGAAAATTTCATAAAACAGATTACAGGGCCATTTACCTAATTGATTCATATTGATTATTTTTGGAGAATAAGGACTGTTTAGTGTCACTTTAATTTCCAAAGCATACCTGTAGGCTATGAGTGGACTTTCCCCAGCCTGTCCACAAAACCTCTATGACCCACCTTCTGGCTGTTGAGCGTACAGCTCCATCAGCGCAGGAACAAACGCTCTAGCTCAGCCTTTCTCAACCTTTTCACCCCAGAGGAACCCCTTGCTAAAACAAATTCATGGGGGGTCTGTGAGAAAAATGTTGCTTACATTGGCAGTCAGTAGGAAGTATACAACCCTTACAGTGGTGGTCAGAATGCCACAATTACCAGAGGTGGGGGACTCGAGTCATATGACTTGACTCGAGTCGGACTCGAGTCACTTGTTTGAGGACTTGCGACTTGCTTGACAAAATTAAATAAATGACTCGACTTGACTTTGACTTGCCACTAATGACTTGCGACTTGACTTTGACTTGGGCTATTTGACTTGCAATGACTTGCAATGACTTGGCACCACCAGTGCTGTGTCTTGGCCTAGGCAAAAGCCGCCCCCCCCCCACAAAAGAAAGCTCCCCCGAGTCCCGGCTTCTGCCCGGACAAATACAGCTTGCTAACATTGTGGGCGGGGATCGGATAGGTGTCCGCGAGCGGCGCTTGCAGTGTTCGCGGCCGCCGCAGACATTTTTTTATTTGATGATGACTGCACTGCAGTTTCTCCTCCTAGGCTGTACAGGTCTCTGTATTCCGTCCGGCCAGGCCGCGGCGCCGCCCCCCTCCTGCTGCGGAGTGATCTCTGAGGGAGGGGCTGGGCTTCTGTGCAAGTGTGGAGAGCCAGCAGCGTGAGTCGCGGGCCTCACGGTGGGGGAGGAAGAAGGAACTGGAAGTTGCCCAAGGAGCCAGCCAAGCCTAGCCGACTGACCGAATCTGAGTGGAGTCCAGTCCAGCAGCCATAGAGTAAGTCATGGCAGACTATTATTCTTCTACTGAGGGGGCACTGGAGCAGGGACAGTCACACGACTCAGGGAGGAACTGGTCTGAGAATGGGGGTCAGTGCAGTGGTCGTCGCAGCGCAGAAGAAAAAGCACAGAGCCGAGGAGGAGGAAACAGATTTGCAGAAGCTGCAGGTTTGTTTGATGCATTGCCAAGCAAATGAAAACTTCCCTGCAAACTTTGCAGGGAAGCATTAGCTTGCTTGGCACTGCATCAAACAGACCTGCAGCTTCTGCAAATCTGCACTAGTGATGTAGCAGCTAGCAGGACCCTGGCCAGTGGCCTGTACTGATGATTGCAGGATACAGATATGATTGCAGATGCAATCAATCATCAATATCATTGCACATGCTAAAACTATGAAACCTAGGTAGGTACAAACCTTCTTTCCTTGTTTTCTCCTCCTCCTCGGCTCTGTGCTTTTTTCTCCTGCGCTGCGACGGCCACTGCACTGACCCCCAGTCCCAGACCAGTTCCTCCCTGAGTCCTTCACTAATTAACTATTACTTGTGCGAAGTACAAAGTGCTCAATGTGAATATTACATAAAAATCATATTGCAATTAAGTGCTCCATGCGTACTACAAACTCATTAAACAGTCCACATCCAGTGAAAGTTCATGTACTGCAGTGCTCCATGCATGCTGAAATCAATGCAAACTTTAGCACTGGTCACTGTATTGGTGTCACTGGTGCCCAAAAAGTGTCACTATGAGTCACTAATGTAAAATTCTAATCTGGAATGATAAACGTGTCACTGTTTTAAACAAGGTTAGGTTAGGACCGTATATATATATAATACATTAAAAATAGTTCTGTAAGTACTAGTGTACTAAGCAACACCTTATTTTCAGGCTTGTTGGCCATTTAATTGCTGAGTGTTCTGCTCCTTGTCTGCTATTTGGGCATTCAAAGTGTTTCTTTAATATGCCAAGAAAAAAGCACTAAGCAGTTTTGTTAATGTTGAAAATAAAACAAAACCTTTCCTGAAAACTGACTTTTAACTCATTTAAAGGATGGAAATGGGGTAGGTCGGTATTTTGACTTAATTTGTGACTTGACCAAAATAAATGACTTGACTTGACTTGCTTGACTTCTAGCAGGGACTCGACTTGACTTGCTTGCTTTTTGCCACAGTAACTTGGGACTTGCTTATGACTTGAAGGTTAAGACTTGAGACTTGCTTGTGACTTGCACATGTGTGACTTACCCCCATGTCTGACAATTACAGACAGATAAAAAGATATTGTGGTGTTGGCCCAGGAACTATGCAGGCACCAGCAGATGAGAGGCCAATCAACCCTCTAGGATCAAGCTCAAGGAACCCCTTGTGACCTCTGGAGGAACCCTAGTTGAGAATGGCTGATTCAGACCCCTCACATGTGCTCTCCCACCCTTCCTTGCGGAGCAATAGAGGAGCTCAGCATTGGGCATCAGAGGGAGGGCTCATTCTTGCGTTAATGGGGCAACGTGTCCACGGGCCAGCATAGGGAGGTTGGGGGGGTTGCTCACTTTAGAAGTTCTGTGAACAGGCTAAGTAGAGTCCTACAGGTATTACTTTGAAATTAGGTGTCTCTATTTTAAAACTAAGCACTGCTTTTGAATATATTAGAGAAGCTGGAATGCCTAGAGATTTGTTTGGAAAGGTGATGCAAAGGTGAACTAAGCCTAGGGGAATCAGGGTGCAGTTCAGCATTAAACTTGACTCACTCCTATAAACTGAAGACTTTCTAAGATTTCCTTAGTCCCTGGAAAAGGGCACACACAAAGCAAAACTACTGACTGGTACACTTCCTTCCTAGTGCCCCAAATGAGTCTATGCAAAAGTTATTTTCTGTAAAATAAACAAACATTATACAAACTAGGAGCCCCTTCCTGTGCGCAGCGTGACGCCAGCTGTGTTTATGTCTCCCAGCTATGCAGCAGAAAAACACTCCGTCATCAGTATTTAATGTACTTCAAAAGTTTAGGGAAAATTGTTCTGCATTCTATAATTAATGTTAACGTGTTTTGGAGTGATAGAGACTCTCCCCCCGATGGAGTGGTGGGGGTAGGAGCAGATGCAGGACACTTCTTGTTGGACTCCAAAAATCTTAAGGGGGCAGACAGTAAAAAGTAGCAGTAAAAAGGGTTGCTGGTTCAATTCCCAACCACAACACTACTTGCCAGGAGTTTGCATGTTCTCCCTGTGCCTGCGTGGGTTTCCTCCGGGTACTCCGGTTTCCTCCCACACTCCAAAGACATGCTGGTAGGTTAATTGGCTTCTGTCCAAAATTGGCCCTGGTATAGGAATGTGAGTTGGGGACCTTGGATTGTGGGCTCCTTGAGGGTAGGGACCAGACATGGGGGTAAGTCACACATGTGCAAGTCACAAGCAAGTCTCAAGTCTTAACCTTCAAGTCATAAGCAAGTCCCAAGTTACTGTGGCAAAAAGCAAGCAAGTCAAGTCGAGTCCCTGCTAGAAGTCAAGCAAGTCAAGTCAAGTCATTTATTTTGGTCAAGTCACAAATTAAGTCAAAATACCGACCTACCCCATTTCCATCCTTTAAATGAGTTAAAAGTCAGTTTTCAGGAAAGGTTTTGTTTTATTTTCAACATTAACAAAACTGCTTAGTGCTTTTTTCTTGGCATATTAAAGAAACACTTTGAATGCCCAAATAGCAGACAAGGAGCAGAACACTCAGCAATTAAATGGCCAACAAGCCTGAAAATAAAGTGTTGCTTAGTACACTAGTACTTACAGAACTATTTTTAATGTATTATATATATACGGTCCTAACCTAACCTTGTTTAAAACAGTGACACGTTTATCATTCCAGATTAGAATTTTACACATTGAGCACTTTGTACTTCGCACAAGTAATAGTTAATTAGTGAAGGACTCAGGGAGGAACTGGTCTGGGACTGGGGGTCAGTGCAGTGGCCGTCGCAGCGCAGGAGAAAAAAGCACAGAGCCGAGGAGGAGGAGAAAACAAGGAAAGAAGGTTTGTACCTACCTAGGTTTCATAGTTTTAGCATGTGCAATGATATTGATGATTGATTGCATCTGCAATCATATCTGTATCCTGCAATCATCAGTACAGGCCACTGGCCAGGGTCCTGCTAGCTGCTACATCACTAGTGCAGATTTGCAGAAGCTGCAGGTCTGTTTGATGCAGTGCCAAGCAAGCTAATGCTTCCCTGCAAAGTTTGCAGGGAAGTTTTCATTTGCTTGGCACTGCATCAAACAAACCTGCAGCTTCTGCAAATCTGTTTCCTCCTCCTCGGCTCTGTGCTTTTTCTTCTGCGCTGCGACGACCACTGCACTGACCCCCATTCTCAGACCAGTTCCTCCCTGAGTCGTGTGACTGTCCCTGCTCCAGTGCCCCCTCAGTAGAAGAATAATAGTCTGCCATGACTTACTCTATGGCTGCTGGACTGGACTCCACTCAGATTCGGTCAGTCGGCTAGGCTTGGCTGGCTCCTTGGGCAACTTCCAGTTCCTTCTTCCTCCCCCACCGTGAGGCCCGCGACTCACGCTGCTGGCTCTCCACACTTGCACAGAAGCCCAGCCCCTCCCTCAGAGATCACTCCGCAGCAGGAGGGGGGCGGCGCCGCGGCCTGGCCGGACGGAATACAGAGACCTGTACAGCCTAGGAGGAGAAACTGCAGTGCAGTCATCATCAAATAAAAAAATGTCTGCGGCGGCCGCGAACACTGCAAGCGCCGCTCGCGGACACCTATCCGATCCCCGCCCACAATGTTAGCAAGCTGTATTTGTCCGGGCAGAAGCCGGGACTCGGGGGAGCTTTCTTTTGTGGGGGGGGGGCGGCTTTTGCCTAGGCCAAGACACAGCACTGGTGGTGCCAAGTCATTGCAAGTCATTGCAAGTCAAATAGCCCAAGTCAAAGTCAAGTCGCAAGTCATTAGTGGCAAGTCAAAGTCAAGTCGAGTCATTTATTTAATTTTGTCAAGCAAGTCGCAAGTCCTCAAACAAGTGACTCGAGTCCGACTCGAGTCAAGTCATATGACTCGAGTCCCCCACCTCTGGTAGGGACCAATGTGATTGTGCAATGTATGTGTGGAGCGCTGTGTAAATTGACGGTGCTATATGGATACCTTAAATAAATAATAATAATAGATGAGCATCTTAATGAGACACAATGTACAGGGATGGGGACAATTGTAGACACGCACTCAGGTTGAACTGGATTGATAGGTGTCTTTATTCAACCTTACTATGTAGACAGGCACAAAAAATACATCTAATATAATGTAAAATTATAATATAATACAATATATGTGTAATTTATATTATATAATAATATAATATACTGTATGCGTGCCTTATAATTGTAGCGGGTGCCGCTCAACCCGCCCGCAGCCTGGCACCGACTGCCGCCAGGACTCACACACTGACAGGCTCTGAGGGACACAGAGTATCAAAAAATAACAGCGCCATGGATATGTGCTTCAGTGGACAGCTGCTATTCTAATTATTGCAAAATAAACAATAAATAAAACCGTGTTAAAAGTGGCGCTAATCCACACAATGAATTCATAAACCCCTCAATCAATAATTGTGAATAGTTCAAACCTCTATATGTATATATAATACCGTATATATGATAAACAAATTCTGTGAAAAAAGAATATATATATATGTGCTAGTGCATATCAGAGTGCAGAAAGAAAACCTTATGTGTAATATTCTTAAGGTGCTGAGAAAAATAGTCCAAAAAATCAATCAGCAATATTATAATGAAAAAAGCAATATGATCAGAAATGTAGTCCCCAACTCAGACGGTCCCGTTGTAATTCCCTGGGGGCAGACTACTCACCCCAGCACGCCACAGGAGAGGAGGAATCGATCACCACGAGGCTGCCTGGGAGCTGGGACAGAGACCACGAGGCGAGGAGAAGACTGGACACCAAAGAAGGGCGCTGCCATTCAGGGTTGGTGCGACTGTTTACACAGCTCTACGGTCGGTCGCAGACTTCTCGTCAGAGAGGGACCCTGGATGAATCTCCAGGCGCATCTCTGAAGATGTTGAGGGTTGTTCTGGTGGTCGGGTAGCCTGCCAGTCGGGCAAACTGAAGAGCCTGTTCCAGGACATCTCCCTTGGGCCTTGGTTGCAGGATTGGTGAGCAGGCACTTACCCATCATACAGAAATAGAGAGACACTGCATGCAGACAACGTTGCCTATCATCTGCCCCTACCACTAGAACGCTGTGTTGCACTCACCCCCAGGTGTGCCAGAGGGGCTAAGATGGTATTGGGGTTGAGAGACAGAGTACAGAACCAAATATACTCAAGTGGCTCCTTCAGGGGTGGCGCTACATAATATATAATAATATAATATATGTGTGCCTAATATAATATAATATAATATAATATAATATAATATAATATAAAATAATATATGTGCGCCTTTTAAAATACAGGTATAACATACTATATGTGTGCCTTATATTATATAATAACATAATATATGTGTGCCTTATGTTATATAATAATATATGTGTACCTTATAGTATATAATAATATAATATGTGTGTGCCATATATTAATATAATATATATGTGCTTTATATTATAGAATACTATATGTGTACCTTATATTATATAATAATATATGTTTGCTTTATATTACCGGTATATAATAATATAATATATATGTGTAATATAATATAATAATTATATATGTGTTTGCCTTATATTATATAATAATATAATGTGCGTGCGCTATATAATGTATATGTGCCTTTTATTATAGAATACCATATGTCCACCTTATATTATATAATAATATATGTGTGTAATATAATAAATATATGTATACTCTATATATATAACAAAATATACTATATGTGTGCCTTATATTATAAAAAAATATAATATATGTGTGCCTTATGTTATATAATAATATAATATACTATATGTATACCTTATACCAGGGATATGAAATTAGTGGACCCCCAGCTGTTGCAAAACTACAAGTCCCATCATCCCTCTGCCTCTGGGTGTCATGCTTGTGGCTGTCAGTCTTGCTATGCCTCATGGGACTTTTAGTTCTGCAACAGCTGGAGGTCCGCTAATTGCATATCCCTGCCTTATACTATATAAAAATATATGTGTGCCATATATAATAATATAATATACATGTGTAATATAATATAATAATTATATATGTGTACCTTATATTACAGTATATATTATAATATAAGATTGCCTTATATTATACAATAATATATATGTACCTTATATTATATAATAAAATATACTATATACGTGCCTTATATTATATAAAAATAAATATATGTGCATCATATGTTATATAATAATATAATATTATACTTTGAGTACCTTATATAATATTACAATATATGTGTGCCTTATAGTATATAATAATATAATTGCATAATATATGTGTATCTTTATATTGTATACTGTAATAATATCATATATGTGTGTCTTTTATATAAAATATAATAGTTCAGGTGTCAAGCTTAGGTCATCTAAAATTGTTAAATATCTATCTAACACTAGTTTGTTTTAGTTTTGATACAGATTGGAACGGTTAGAATCCCTGTTAGGTGATTTATTGTTGTCTGTGTTCCTACTGGGGAGATATATACTCTCAGTTGGTCCTGGTGACCGTTATCACCAGAACAGAAACTGATGGGGTATACAAAATTTTCAACTTAATGCCCTGTACACACTATAGGATTTTCCGACAGAAAATGTGTGATAGGACCTTGTTGTCGGAAATTCCGCCTGTGTGTAGGCTCCATCACACATTTTCCATCGGAATTTCCGACACACAAAGTTTGAGAGCAGGCTATAAAATTTTCCGACAACAAAATCCGTTGTCGGAAATTCCGATCGTGTGTACACAAATCCGACGCACAAAGTGCCACTCATGCTCAAAATAAATTAAGTGAGGAAAGCTATTGGCTACTGCCCCATTTATAGTCCCGACGTACGTGTTTTACGTCACCATGCTCAGAACGATCGGATTTTCCGACTGTGTGCAACCGTGTGTATGCAAGACAAGTTTGAGCCAACATCCGTCGGAAAAAATCCATGGATTTTGTTGTTGGAATGTCCGATCAATGTCCGACCGTGTGTACGGGGCATAACAGAGATATAGAGAAAAACTTAATTGAGAACACCCGTTCCTGTGACAACTGTCTAAGAGCTCATTCACATGGGTAACCAGAAGGTGGTAAAAACAAGCAGTAGAGCTGAGATTTTACTGCCCCCTGACCTCCCACCCAAATACAGATATACAGGTGCACAGGACTATACACATGCTGGCCTGCAGTGCTTTGCTTCATAGGAAAAAACAGCATGTTGCATTTGGTATGCAGTACTGCCATCAAACAAGACCCACCCTACTGAATAAGGCTACGCAAAACAGACGCCCTAAAACCGTGTGCAGTGCACTTTGTTGTGCCAAGGTGGGTCAGAATTTTGAGGATTAAAATATATCTCCTCCTCACCACCTGTTAAACATCCTATGAAATGTGATCTACTGCATTGCAGTGATCCCCTGCTATTTGCAATTGCATTTTCATCCTTTTTCTTTCTAGCATTTTTGATGCACATTTTTCATGCATTTTTCATATGCTGTTATTGAAGCCTACAAGGCCAAAAGTGAGAATTGGTACATCAAAAAGGACCTATATCATGTTACACGATGCATGGTAGCAAGGCCCACAATTGTGATTGTGCCCCACAGAAAAATGCAAATCCTCTCATCATGCATGGTCGGTTTATTCACACTTGTGGGCTTAGTGGGTTTGTGGCTCTCTGAACAGTCTCTCATTTATCTGATGACTAGGTAGAGAGGCTGGTAGTAGAAGCTCACACGCAGCAGATCACTGAACTATACCAGCACTGACACCTCCTTCATTCTGCACATTCAGCTCCTGCTTTGATTCCAATTTTGGACATTAATGACTTGGCTCCAATTGGTACATCTTTTTAATTACTTTTTGAGTGCACAGATAATTCATTGCTGATCTCTCCTGAAATTCTAACATCCAACAAGAAGTTGTGTTATCTGCCTACATAGAAGCAGGGGAGAGGAGACGGAGCAAGGCACATACAGGAATCGATGCTTTCAGGGAGTGTTTGGATCCTGCTGACGTTACACAGGAGATAACATAAGAAAAACTTTTTTTTTTGTTAAGTGGGGAAACATGAGTGATTATCATTCTCTAAAGCTGAAAAGTATTCAAATAAAAAAATGAGGTTCAGTGTTCGACTTCCTACTTTTGCAGCTGAGTTTGTAGAGCATGGTTGGACTTCCTTTGGTCAGCGACCAAAGACATAAAGTGCAATTCCAGTCAAAATCTTACTAAGTTAATATCTACTCCCACCCTCATTCTAAGCCTATTCTATCTACCCTGTAAAAAGAAAGATGTCTATAAAAATATAATATATGTGTGTTCTGAAGTTGCTCTGGTCCAGTCACATGGTCAGGTCTCAGCGTTAGCTTCAGTGTAGAGGAGGGACAGCCGACAACGGATGCCCCATAGTAAGTCTATGGGTAACATCATCGCCCACGCTCTGCATCTGTTGTCAGCTGTCCCTCCTCTACACTGAAGCCAGTGCTAGGACCCAATCATGTGACCAGACCAGAGCACCCTCAGTGTGGGTAAGTATAGAGATCTTTCCTCTACACTGAAGCTGCTGCTGGACCAGCCAGAGCACCCTTAGAATAGGTAAGTATAGGAATCTCTCCTTTTACAAGGTAGATAGAATAGGCTTAGAATGGGGGTAAAAGTAAATTTTAACTTAGTTAAGTTTTGACTGCAATTACGCTTTACAACTATGGTCGCTGACCAAAGGAAGTTCAACCATGAAATTACACTTTAAAGCTAATTTCCGGGCAAAAAAAGTTGTCCCATGCAATGGGGTTGTGCCTGCATTGCACAAGTTAATTGCTTGTTTTTTGTCTAGGGGAGAGGAGACAGGGGATCTACTTACCTAATATTCTGATCCTCCCAGCACAAGACCGGCCCGGCACCCCCCGCTCTTCAGCAGTCTTGACTTGTGGACTGTTCCTGACGTTATCAAGCCCAAAGTAGGCTCCATAGATCAGGAAAAGTCCATGGCAGGACCATGGCGGAGTGCCATTTTTTGGTGGAACTAAGTGAGTGTAAGCTTTCTCCTCACCCCTAGACAAAATGAGCAGTTGACTCATGCAGTGTGGGCACAGCCCCACTGCATGGGAAAATGTTTTTTTTGTCCAGAGTTGGTCTTTAAGTTAGCTAAAGATGGAGGGAAAATTGGCTGGTTCAGCAGGGACCTGCCAAATTTTGATCCATCTATGGCTGTTCCCGTTCAACAGAAGTCTAACGATTGACTTTTGTCGAAACAGGATGTTGGAAAATTTTCATTCAATCTGTGACTGCAGCCAATCCGCTGCAGCACTGATTAGTGTATTCTGAAAGAAGATGCTATGAATACAATAACTCAGTGAGGACAGGGCAGTTTTTAAGGCAGGGCAAAAGGGGCAGCTGCCCTGGGCCCTGTCATTGTTGTGGGGCCCAAAGCAACTGCCTCATACTTAGCAAATATCCCAGTTTAAATCCCCTTGTCCCTTGAGGTTTTAGTCCCATGCTGTGTCCTGATATCTCAGTGTGAAGTTCTGTTACTAATGCTGCCCAGCTTAGCCCTATTGTTGTGTACAGATGACTCACCTGCAGACCCTGTGTTTATATGTAAATACCAACATTAATATATAAATAATAGTGACGGCATTCATATGTAAATAGAGGCAGACACCGGCAGGATTCATATATAAATAGAGGCAGTATTCATATGTATATCATGCCCCCCTGAAGTCATATCCACCATCACCTAAACTGAATGCTGCCCACTGGGGGGGTAAAGGGGCATGCTTGAAAGGCCTGCCTACAACTGTGGTCATTAAGCCTATCATCAGCCTGTTCTGCAAAGGTAAGCACATTAGTGGGGGGGAGGGTAGTGTGGGGTGTGCAGAGGTAGGCAGAGAAGAAATTACAGTTTGGGGTGAACGGGTGAGCAAGGAGGGGATGTATGGACATAAGTAAGGTGGGTACAAAGATGAGCAGAGGAGCCAGGTAGAGTTAAAGGGAAGGGGGAGTGAAGAGGAGGGGGGGGGGGGTGGAGTGCAGAGGTTATCATGGGTTTAAGGATGCAAATGTGTACTGACAGAGTGGATAAAGATGTAGGTCATGTGTAGGGCAGCCCATTCATTTCAATGGGCTGCTCTATGCGCTACAAATGCCGAAGAAACTCCCAAACCCTTTTCCAAAATCACACGGTGCCAAGGCACATGTCAGCAGATGCGTGAGGGAGTCATTAACAATTGATGGCACTGCTGTGTATCTGCTAAAGGGCAGCACGTTTCTGTGGTGTCAGGAAAGCAATTTTGCATGCTTTCCCAACACACACAAATGTGAACTCAGGCAAAATGTCTCAGTTACATTGGTGGTCAGTGTAAATCGTCTCATTACATTGGTGCTTGTGTAGAATCCTTTCATTCACACTGGTAGCCAGTGTGAATGTCTCCCTTACATTGGTGGTCAGTGTAAATCCCTCCTTACATTGGTGGTTACTGTGAATGCTTATATTACATTAGTGGTCAATGTAAACCCCTATTACATTGGTGGCCAGTGTTGAAACTCCTCTTTATATTGGTAGTCAGCATTGCCATTGATCACACCCTCCCCTCAGCACTGCCACTGAGCCCATGAGTCCTAGGATCCCTAGGAGTTTTCTGTCTATTAATGGGCCCCCTCACCTCCCCAGTCCATGGTGTGCAGGCAGTGAGGAGATCATGTGCTGTAACCAATCAGTAAGCAGTAATGATGTGCAGTAACCTATAGCAACCAATCAGAGAGCAGTATTGATGTACAGTAATCTCTAGCCATCAGTCAACAAGCAGAATTTATGTGCTGCAACCTCTAGCAACCAGTTAGTGAGTGGTAATGATACACTGAAACCTCTGGAAACCAATCACAATCGCTGTCTGATCTGATTCAGTAAACTGATGTGGGGAGGATTCCTTCAACTACCTCGCTTAATGTGGTTGGGAGAATCCGTTCATTTTTTTTTTTTTTTTTTGGATCACTCTCCTGTCTGATCGAGAAAAAGAGTTACATCCCTCTACATGTCCAAAAAGAGCAGTTTGGTTACAAAGTCTATTTAAATTTAAACATTAATCTAGCATTTTAGAGCCCCATATGGAGAGCACATTGACCTATGTGAGAGATGTAACCACGGCCTTATCTGGTTTCACAGAAATTTGACTGGAACACAGGAAATGTGGGGGTTTCTCTAGACGGTTTGTGAAATGCTGAGGTTCTCGTATACTGAGAAGTCAAACACAACAGAGCATATTGTTATTTCATGACTGTAAACTAGACAAGGCTCTTACAGCAGACCAGAGGCCACTGAGTGGTTTTAAGTGCTATTCTGCAGAATGTGAGTCAAAAACAAATGATTCATATATATATAGGGGTTGAGTTACTATGCGCTCTGCACTTTGCAAGAGAGGTTTCTCTTAGCTTGGGGAATTTGGTTAAGCTATGCTGACTTCCATCATCAGTCATCTTCAAACTATTTTTTTTTCAGTAATCATAAGCCAAAAATCTGACAGGCTGGTTGTATTCAAGTCGATCGAACCGGCTGGTGAACTGGCCAAATTTCAATCCATGGTGGTATGCCAATGCATAAAAGCGACAAGTTTTTTTTTGGTTTTTTTCCTTAATATTTTATTGGTAAAAAAAAATAAGGTTTACATTGCACACTGCCAAGTTTTTAATGACTGTCTGTATTTTGTTGGGGAGATTGACTTTATCTATTCTCTATGGAACAGCTATAGGTGGCCCAGTGGGGTCCTTGGTTCACATCTTATCCATTTACAATCTGCATGGAGTTTTCATGTTCTCCCACTGCTTTCCTAGGTTTCCTTCCACACTCCAAAGACATATGGGTAGGTTAATTGGCTCCTGTCTAAATTTGCATGAGTATGTGCATGCAATTTTAGCTTTGCTATATCGTGCGCTAGTCCCAAGCCAAGCCATTGGGCAAGATTGAAGAAAGACCTGGCATCCTACCTAAAGTTGCCAAGAAAATTCTGTGGAAAAGGCTTTTAAGAAAGACGATCCACAGAATCGCTGAGGGTTGGATACGACTGAATAGATGTAGACCTACAGGGAACAGCTAAAGCCCCTTTTGAGCTGAGGTCCCACAAGAGATCCACCTTTTCTGTTTGTCTTGAAGACCATTGTCAATGGGACAGAAAGGAATAGTGGAATTAAAATTTTCAGTGGAACAAGGGACGATGGGAAAAACAATGTAACAAGGGACAATGGTAAAAATGGTAAAAATGATGGAACAAGGGACCCCAGGACCAAAAGTGAAAGAAGAGCTCACTAATGGGATAGAGATAGCTAAAGAAGAAAAAAAAAAAAACAAGAACCTTAAAGAGGAAGGGAGGGCAACATTATATTGTTTCCAGACAATGTGCATGCCTCTGTGTTTATCTGTAATGAGTCACATATTTGGTAAGGGAGAAGGGAAGTAACATCTGGGAAGTAGAACGTTTACTCTGCAGGGCAAACACAGCAGGCTCCTATCTGCACAGGGTTACCATCTGGTTGTGTAAAACTCAATTACTGCTGAAAAAGGCTACTAACTCGTCCAGACTTCTATGTACCCTTTATGTATATCCTTGGTAGCCTCCTTTCCTACATGGAAAGCCAATCATTTACACTTTGCCAATGCCAGGAAAAGGTCCTCTGACACCCAAGAAATAGATAGAAAACTGCCCCCTTCCCTCCCTTCTCTCTATTTGGACGGCTGGAGGTTGTACAATAGTTGGGCTAATAAAGGGTGCAGGAAAAGCAGCCATAGCTCCATGGCACTAGGGTTACCAACTTTTGGTCCGCAGAAAGTTGAATGTGATGTGAATGGTGTGGAGACGTGGTCAACCCCTTACAGCCAGCTCCCGTCTGCTCTTTAAGAGTTTGTATCACCAGAGCCATTACATGGGCTTCCTGATCATATGATCACTGTGATTGGCTGTCAAAGTGATCACATAATTGGGAGCCCACCCTAGCAGTTACACGATACAAGACATTATTCTTCCTAACAATGGGCGGAATTTCTGCAACTGACACCAATAATGGGGTACTATTCCTCCCCCTGACACCAACAATAGGACACCATTCCTCCCCCTGATGCCAACAATAAGGCACTATACCTCCCCCTGACATCAACAATGGGAAACTATTCCTCTCCCTGACACCAACATTGGGGCACTATTCCTCCCCCTAATACCAAACATGCATTGCATTGTTTACTCCCACTGTTCCTACTCCCAATGGCCGCAGTCTGCCCCTAAAGTCTGAAGGACAGTAAACTGGTCCTTTGCTTAGAAAGTTTGGAGACCCCTAATATAGGAAATATATTATTGGAACAAAGCATTTTTTTCAATGTGGCATACAAAACGACCAAACGCAGGGCTTGTGTCAATAAACGCATAAAGCCTACATTTTTCTTGTATTGAAGATCAGTCTGAGACACTTCTTAGACTATTTAATTGAGAGAGTTCATTGACAGCAGGGACGTGCAGTCAGGGGAGGCAGAGCCTCACCTGCCATGAACACAAAAAAACGATTAACTTCGAGGGCCATAGCTTAGCAACCTGGGGGGGGGGGGGTAGGTAGGTAGGTTGGGGGGTAGGTAGTTGAAGTCCTACCCCACCACTGGTCAATATTTGGGGCCCCTATCGTCTATGCTTCTGGAGATACAGGGCTCCTTGTGCAGCCTGTCAGAAGCTACATACAGAGCAGCCAGTTTAAATACAAGCTGGTACACTCTGTTTACAGCAGACTGAGATGATCAGCTCACAGTGTCTCTCACTTCTTGTCAGAGGCACTGAGCTCAATGGACAGCTTGGAGTCTTGGACCAATAGTAAAGTACCATTATCCCAAGCTGTCCAATAAAAATGCTGCAGTGGAGGCACGCCTCTCACTGCAGTGTCATAGAAGGGGGAATGTGTCTAAAAGACAAATGCTCCCTTCCAGCCCAGCCCTCTTAACTAGAAGGAAAAACATGGGTTTATGGGTATAAGATTTACCCACAATCCCATGTTTTTCTCACACAGTTAAGAGGGAGAATGAGAATCTGCTGCAGCTGAAAAGGTACAAGCTAAATCATATATTCTTATGCCATATGTTATAAGATAATAATTTATTATTTATCTATTTACTGTGATCTAAGTTATAACTTCAAACTTCAGTAATTTGTCCATTAAACCACCTGCTACACCTGCTACAGTACAGTATATAGTAAATTACCTTAAAAACAATATATAATAATTATTTGTATATTACTTACTTATGGTAATTAACCCCTCGCCACCCAGGCCAATTCAGATACTTCTCTCTTACATGTAAAAATCATAATTTTTTTTGCTAGAAAATTACTCAGAACCCCCAAACATTATATATATTGTTTTAGCAGACACCCTAGGGGAAAAAACTTTTTATGTTACACGGTTTTTGTGTAGCAATTTTTCAAACGCTTTTTTTGGAATGAAAAAACAAAAAACAAAAAAAATCCACTAAATTTAGCCTGATTTTTTTGTATACTATGAAAGATGATGTTACATTGAGTAAATAGATACCTAACATGTCATGCTTTAAAGTTGCGCACGCTTGTGGAATAGCGCTAAACTTTTGGTACTTAAAAATCTCCATAGGCGATGCTTTAAAATTTTTTACAGGTTACATGTTTGGACTTACAGAGGAGGTCTAGTACTAGAATTATTGCTCTCACTCTAACGATTGTGGCGTATGTAACCTGTGTGTATCTGTCTCTGATACTAGCCAGTGCCTTACCAGCCACTGTATAGGGCAGTGATGGCGAACCTTAGCACCCCAGATGTTTAGGAACTACATTTCCCATGATGCTCATGCACTCTGCAGTGTAGTTGAGCATCATGGGAAATGTAGTTCTGGGGTACCAAGGTTCGCCATCACTGGCACAGAGAATACATTCTGATGCAAAGAAAAGCTCACTGACACAGGCCCTTAAAAAGTTTATTTTGAAAAGTAACAAAATTAAAATCAGCAAGAAAAATGTTTTTGGGTTAACTAAAGGTTTTTTTTCATACAGGCGGCAGGCTCTACCACGCTTCTAAAATGCAATCTGCTGTGGTTGGCTTTTTCAGAGGCTGCTGGGGAAATGTTTTGCAGGTGTTCAGGAGGAGATTCTGCTGCTTCCTGAACACCTGTTTTTTAAATTGATCTCTAGGGGAAATGGGACATAGAAATATTGTGCCCCATAGGGTTGGCAAGTGTTTGGCATGCAGCTGCGGCATGGTTTATTGACTTTAATGGGTGAGTCTGGCAAGTGACACCATTGCCAAACTCAACATGCTGAAATAAAATTGCCACACTGCGAAGCAAAGCATCACAGCTGCGGCAATGTGAACCGGCCCAAATGGCCGCTATGTCACATTGTAGGTGGGTGGTCAGTAAAAGTGTAGATCAACCACCTGTTTTTACTGTTCAACATAGCTTTAGGGTTACTAAGGGGCTAAAACTTTTGTTCAACCGAGAAATGAATACATATACAATCTAAAAATCTGGACATACAGTACACCAAATCCACAGCCTACCCAGAGGAAAGAAAAAAAAACCTATGGTCCAATTTGTCCAACAGGGAAAAAAATATTTCTGATCCCCTAAGGCATTTAGATATTATAAAATTCTATGGTGGCATTAGTTATACTGTAAATATTAATAGCCAGTGTTTAAAACTACCTAATTAATTATAGAGAGCATAACACTAGATAAGGGAGAAGGGTTTGGTGTTTCCTGAACTGTAGAGTCTTCTGACCTCATCCTGCATGGACATCCTCCAACAGTTCATATACTGTATTATGCTTAAGGCTCGGTTCACACCTAAACCGGCTGCAGGGATGAATCAGGGCCGAATATTTGCCTGAATTCAGCCCTGAAACTAAGCCAAAGACGCACAGCGTTTCTGTGCAGTGCACTCCACAGCCGCCCCAGAGATATTTGAACCGGCTCTATAGAGAGACCGTCACATTCTCCTGCTATGCGAATTGGATGCGGGAAACCCACATCCAATTCGCATAGGTGTGAACCAAGCCTGAAGTGTGGCTGTCAGCCTCTCCCTCTACTGAGCCAAAATTTAGTAGGTTGGTGTCTAGCAAGTGCAGACACCATCATCTGATAATTGTAGGAGAGGTATGTAGCAGCATAGTTGCCAACATTGTAAAAAAATTTATAGGGACTCTTGTTTGCCTGTAGGCAGGGGTCTTGTTATAATTAGGGGGTGGGATATTCATTTGTAGGTGTGGCATAGCGGGGAAAGAAAAATGTGGTGTGTCTTAAAGGGGGCATGGCTGAAAGGGCGTGTGGTTAGAGTCTGAGATGAACGAGGGATGGAGGGTGAAAGAAAGGGAGAAAGAGGGAGGGAGAGGGGGAGAGAAAGAGAGGGATAGGGAGGGAAGGAGAGAGAAGGAAGGAAAGAAAGAGGGATGGAGGGACAGCAGGCCCAGATCATACACCACAATAGCAATGTGTGTATTCCAGAAAGTTTAACAATCAGGAGATAAATACACTCCAAACACCTGGTGTTAGCACTTCAATCATCACGGCACCATAGTTGGTATGGTGTCAGGATGATTGAAGCGCATTATTTTTATTATTACATTGTAATATAAAAGTAAATTGTTCAACTCACGATAATGCAGAATCAGTGGGAGCCCTGAGCTACCAGATGCCATCAGGTGTCCCCAGCAGAGTCCCTCCTAACACCAGGCATTCCCAACAGAGTCCGTCCTTACATCAGGTGCCCCCAGCAGAGTCCCTCCTAATGTCAGGCATTCCCAGTAGAGTCCCTCCTTACATCAGGAATTCCCAGCAGAGTCCCTCTTTACACCAGGCATTCTCAGCGGAGTCCGTCCTTACATAAGGCATTCCCAGCAGAGTCCGTCCTTACATAAGGCATTCCCAGCAGAGTCCGTCCTTACATAAGGCATTCCCAGCAGAGTCCGTCCTTACATAAGGCATTCCCAGCAGAGTCCGTCCTTACATAAGGCATTCCCAGCAGAGTCCGTCCTTACATAAGGCATTCCCAGCAGAGTCCGTCCTTACATAAGGCATTCCCAGCAGAGTCCGTCCTTACATAAGGCATTCCCAGCAGAGTCCGTCCTTACATAAGGCATTCCCAGCAGAGTCCGTCCTTACATAAGGCATTCCCAGCAGAGTCCGTCCTTACATAAGGCATTCCCAGCAGAGCCCGTCCTTACATAAGGCATTCCCAGCAGAGCCCGTCCTTACATAAGGCATTCCCAGCAGAGCCCGTCCTTACATAAGGCATTCCCAGCAGAGCCCGTCCTTACATAAGGCATTCCCAGCAGAGTCCGTCCTTACATAAGGCATTCCCAGCAGAGTCCGTCCTTACACCAGGCATTCCCAGCAGAGTCCGTCCTTACACCAGGCATTCCCAGCAGAGTCCGTCCTTACACCAGGCATTCCCAGCAGAGTCCATCCTTACATCAGGCATTCCCAGCAGAGTCCCTTTTACATCAGGCATTCCCAGTAGAGTCCCTCCTTACATCAGATGCCCCCAGCAGAGTCCCTCCATTCCTTACATCAGGTGCACCCAGCGGAGTCCCTCCGCTCCTTACATTACGTGTGCCCTCTCGTTGGACACACAAGGCCGAGGGTTGGTGGTAGCTCTATTTGCAGGTCTCTTTCCCCTGTGTTCAATGGAGAGGGGAGGGGCCCCGGATCTGTGCAGCTAAGTGGCTTCAGTGTACAAGTAAATTGTTTAGGCCCCTCCCCCCTTCACTGAACACCTGCTAGGATCTGAGTCAGGGCCATGTTTTCGTAGCCCGCTGTGGTGCCAAAAACAGTCCCAATTATCAGGACAAAAACTAAATCCCCGGATTTTGATCGGGACGAGCTCCGATGGGGACGAGGGTCCAATTATGTTGATTTTCCCGGGAAAGTTGGGACTGTAGGCAAGTATGCAGCAGGCTTTCTCCAGGTCACAAACAAGTTCTGTAGGTTTGTTCTTAAGTTGAATTTGTAAGTCAGAACAGGTACATTTTTTAAGTGTAGCTCCAGCCAAAAAAATAACTTTTAAGATTTTTGGATAGCATAGGGAAGGGTTGAAACCCCTGTAACGTTTGTTTTTCTGTATATGTCCCTGTTCAGCAGATTTCACCTCATTTTCTGACCCTGTGACAATGGATTTTGGAAATGTTGGGTTGTTGTGGAAACAGGGATTGGTAATAAGGCTTCTGTGGAGACACATTTTTCCTATGATAACACTTAAAGGAGTGAATTTCCCTTCCTAGGAGTAGATTTCCTCCCACTTCCTGTTGTCTCCCACCGTTTGTAAGTATGAGTTGTATGTAAGTCGGATGTCTGTAACTCGGGGACTGCCTGTACTGGACTTCTGTAATGGTAATATATTATTACACGTGTGCTTTTAGAACCATAGTTACTTATTCAAAAATGTTTTAGTCAATGGATTCCTCAGATTCATTTTCCTGAAAATGAGCATGTATGAAACATCATATTGTTCAAAAAAATTATCCATATATGGTGCAAAAGTTGATCATCCTGTGATCCAGAGTATGAGTATATACACATACACACAATAGTGCATATAGTACCATAGCACTTTGTGTTAAAAAAATAAGATATTATTTAAGTGAGTTATTTGAGTCTGTCAACCATTATTAATGTCTAAGTGCTGGGCAAGATCCACAAAAAAAAAAGTCTTCATCTGCGACTACCAGGAAGAAAGATTCCTGGCAGAGTGATGTGGGATGAGTGGTCCCGGATGACAGTGGTGTAGGAGAAAGTGATGGTAAATCAGAGTGATGAATAGTGTTGGCAAGATCAATGGTGTTCAAGAGTGGTGTATGGGAGCGTGATACCAGAAAAGAGTGTGTGGGCAAAGAGTGATATTGGAGAAGTGTGGTGTGGGGCAGAATGAATCAATATTAAAGTGATATGGTAGAGAGTGCATCAATAGGAGAGTATTCCAGTAGAGAGGTACAGCATCCATAAGAGGGTGCTGCAGTTGAGCTAGCATCCAGAGGTAATTGAGGTGGGAAAGAGTGCTTTGAGAGGAGAGTCTTTGTGAGGAAGAACTATTCAAGAGTAGGGTAGTGGAGGGAAGAGTATGCACAGGATGGTGCAGATTAGAGTAGAGTACTTTGGGAGAAGAGTGCTGTAGGATGGTGCTTTCAGATTAGATTAGAGAGTGCTTCCAAGGGAGAGTGGTGTGGGGGAGATTACAATCAGGGGGATGGTGGTGTGGAGGAGAGTGCTTCTAGTGGAGTGTGGCGTGTGTGAAAACGCCTCTGGAGAAAAGCAGTGAGGGGAGTGTGCTTTCATAGAGGAGTAGTGCTGGGTGGAGTGCTTTCAGTGGGGAGTGGTGCTGGAGAGAGTGCTTCTAGATAAGAGTGGAGCCAGTGAGAGTGCTTCCAGAGGAGGGTGGTGCTGGAAAGAGCGCTTCCAGAGGGGAGTGGTGTTGGGAAGAGTGCTTCCAGCGGAGAGTGGTGCTGGAAAGAGCGCTTCCATTGGGGAGCGGTGCTGTGAAGAGCGCTTCTAGAGGGGAGGGGTGCAGGGAAGAGTGCTTCCAGAGGGGAGTGGTGCTGGAAAGAGCGCTTCCATTGGGGAGCGGTGCTGTGAAGAGCGCTTCTAGAGGGGAGGGGTGCAGGGAAGAGTGCTTCCAGAGGGGAGTGGTGCTGGTGAGAGTGCTTCCAGAGTAGTGCAGTACTGAAAAGAGTGCATACAGAGGACAGTGGCGTGGGGCAGAGTGTTTCCAGTGGTGAGTGTTTCTGGGGAGAGTGTCTTCTGAGAGGAGTGGTGTGGCAAAGAACGCTTCCGAAAGCGGTTGGTGCTGGTAAGAGTGCACTCAGAAGAGAGTGATGTGGAACAAAGCGCTTCCAGTGGAGAAAACTCTTGGGGGAGTGCGTCCAGAGGACAGTGGTGCAGTGGAGAGTGCATCCAGACAGGCATGCATGCAGAGAGAGAGAGTGGTGGAATATTGATTGTGATGAATATTTTGTGAAGAGGGTAGTGTGGGGGGAAAAACATTTTTGGAGAAGTGCAGGGGAGATAGCTTCCAGAAGAGAGTAATGCAGGGTAAATAATTCCATAGAAGAGTGGTGCTGGGGAGAGTAGTGTGGGGAAGACTGCTGCAAGAATAGCATGGTGCTGGGCAGACTGCTTCCAGAGAAGAGTGATTTTGGGGAGAGTGCTTCCAGAGGAGAGTGGTGTTGGGAAGAGTGCTTCCAGAGGAGAGTGGTGTTGGGAAGAGTGCTTCCAGAGGAGAGTGGTGTTGGTGAGAGTGGTTGCAGAGGAGAGTGGTGTTGGGGAGAGTGCTTCCAGAGGAGAGTGGTGTTGGGAAGAGTGCTTCCAGAGGAGAGTGGTGTTGGGGAGAGTGCTTTCAGAGGAGAGTGGTGTTGGGAAGAGTGCTTTCAGAGGAGAGTGGTGTTGGGAAGAGTGCTTCCAGAGGAGAGTGGTGTTGGGGAGAGTGCTTCCAGAGGAGAGTGGTGTTGGGGAGAGTGCTTCCAGAGGAGAGTGGTGTTGGGAAGAGTGCTTCCAGAGGAGAGTGGTGTTGGGAAGAGTGCTTCCAGAGGAAAGTGGTGTTGGGGAGAGTGCTTCCAGAGGAAAGTGGTGTTGGTGAGAGTGGTTACAGAGGAGAGCGGTGTTCGGGAGAGTGGTTCTAGGGGAGAGTGCTTCCAGAGGAGAGTGGTGTTGGGGAGAGTGCTTCCAGAGGAAAGTGGGGTTGGGGAGAGTGCTTCCAGAAGAGAGTGGTGTTGGTGAGAGTGGTTCCAGAGGAGAGCAGTGTTGGGGAGAGTGGTTCCAGGGGAGAGTGCTTCCAGAGGAGAGTGGTGTTGGGGAGAGTGCTTCCAGAGGAAAGTGGGGTTGGGGAGAGTGCTTCCAGAAGAGAGTGGTGTTGGTGAGAGTGGTTCCAGAGGAGAGCAGTGTTGGGGAGAGTGGTTCCAGGGGAGAGTGCTTCCAGAGGAGAGTGGTGTTGGGGAGAGTGCTTCCAGAGGAGAGCGGTGTTGGGGAGAGTGGTTCCAGAAGAGAGCGGTGTTGGGGAGAGTGGTTCCAGGGGAGAGTGCTTCCAGAGGAAAGTGGTGTTGGGGAGAGTGCTTCCAGAAGAGAGCGGTGTTGGGGAGAGTGGTTCCAGGGGAGAGTGCTTCCAGAGGAAAGTGGTGTTGGGGAGAGTGCTTCCAGAGGAGAGCGGTGTTGGGGAGAGTGGTTCCAGAGGAGAGCGGTGTTGGGGAAAGTGGTTCCAGGGCTGAGTGCTTCCAGAGGAGAGTGGTGTTGGGGAGTGTGCTTACAGAGAAGAGTGGTGTTGGGAAGAATGCTTCCAGAGGATAGTGATGATGGGATGAGTGCTTCCAGAGGAGAGTGGTAATGAGGGGAGTGCATCCAGAGGAGAGTAGCGCAGAGTAGTGAAGGAGGGGGGGGGGGTAGTGAGAGTGCTTCCAAAGAGAGTGGTGCTGGAGAGAATGCACATGGGGAGAGTGTGCCCAGACAAGCATGTATCCAGAGGAGAGTGTACCCAGACAAGCATGTATCCAGAGGAGAGTGTACCCAGACAAGCATGTATCCAGAGGAGAGTGTACCCAGACAAGCATGTATCCAGAGGAGAGTGTACCCAGACAAGCATGCATCCAGAGGAGAGTGTACCCAGACAAGCATGTATCCAGAGGAGAGTGTACCCAGACAAGCATGCATACAGAGGAGGGTGGTGCAAGGAAGAATATTTTGGGAAAAGGGTGGGGGAAGATCCTTTTTAGGAGTGTGGTGCAGAAGAGATGTCAAGAGAAAGTGATATCACAAATGCATGAACAGTGCAGGGGGTGCAGTGAGAGATCAATGGTATTTAATGGTAGTTAATGGGGGCAGAGGTCAGAATAGAGCGGTATGCATAGCTCCCAACTGTCCCTGATTTTGAGGGACTGTCCCTGATTTGGAGCAACGTCCCTCTGTCCCTATTGCCTCCTCATTTTGGTCTGATCTATATAGATGTATATAAAATGCACTTTTTATCTATCAAAAAGTGTTTTCTAGTGCCAAACCTTTCATCTGATTTTTAAATTGCTGCATTTGTAAATTCCAAAAGCCAATATGAAGGAATAGTAGTTGGTAAAAAGAAAGCACTTGTAAGTTCAACCAATCTTGTTTTTTTGTACACTTCTCCTTTAAGGGGGCGTGGCAAGGGGTGTGACCTATGCCTGCATACTTTTGCTGATAGGTGTTCCTCATTCCCAATACCTCCCAAAAATTGGGAGGTATGGTTATGGAAGACAGCAAGTTTCCTGGAGAGTGCTGCGCGTAAAGACAATGATTTTGAGCTTAATACAGGAACTTTGTTAAAACAGAAATAAAATAACTACCACTGCTGACTTGTTTTTGAAGGTTCCTGTTTTGGGGGTGTATTTCTGCTTTTACTGAATTATTGACTTGAATGAAGTATGTGTATATCATCCTGATACTTCATTGGCTGCATGCTCTTTTCAACACAACGAGTCACCTGGTAACACAGGAAGGATAACAGTGATAGCTGGTGGAGATTACACATTTAAAGTCTGGAATGGGATCGCCAATCCTATCCTGGCCGGTTACATTATAAAGAAAACTGAGAGAAATACAAATGCTGCTCCTGCTAATCCCCTTCTAAAAATGCAAACAGTCTGGCTTAGAGAGAGACCAGATCACCTGTTGTATGGTCTCGTTCAAGTGCTAGTGACTTAAAAAAGTACTGTAGACATTGGATCAACATGACGGCCAGAGACTGGTATTTTCAGGAGATGTCAGCAGCATTTACAGTCTCCATACTTCCTCAGTAGGGATTTAGTTTTAGGAAATGATGACTCCTTTGAATCTGTTTGCATATAGACAAATATGTTCTGCTGTGTTTAACCCCTTTTTGGTGGATATAATGAGCAAGGCAACTGCAGCTGTTTCCGTTTTTTTCTCACGCAATATATTTAGCCCTGTAATTAACCACTTAAGGACCAGGCCTATTTCTGACATTTGTTGTTTACAAGTTAAATCTGTATTTTTTGCTAGAACCCCAAAATATTATATACATTTTTTTTTTTTTTTTGCAGAGACGCTAGAGAATAAAATGGAGATTGTTGCAATAATTTATATCATACCGTATTTGCACCGCGGTCTTACAAATGCAATTTTTTTGGGGAAAAAAATGCACTTTTTTAACCACTTAAGGACCGGAAGATTTGACCAGGCCATTTTTTGCAATACGGCACTGCATCGTTTTAACTGACAATTGCGCGGTCGTGCAACGCTGTACCCAAACAAAATTGATGTCCTTTTTTCCCACAAATAGAGCTTTCTTTTGGTGGATCACCTCTGCGGCTTTTATTTTTTGCACTATAAACAAAAAAAGACCGACAAAAAACGATTTTTTTACTTTTTGCTATAATAATATCCCAAAAAGATATTTGAAAAACAAATTTCTTCATCAGTTTAGGCCAATATGTATTCTTCTACAAAATAGAGGATAGATTTATGGCATTTTTAATATTATTTTTTTTTTTTTTACTAGTAATGGCGGTAATCAGTGGTTTTTAGCAGGACTACGACATTGCGGCAGACAGATCGGACACGTTTGACACTTTTTTTGGGACCATTGACATTTATATAGCGATCAGTGCTAACAAAAATTGCACTGATTACTGTATAAATGTCACTGGCAGGGAAGGGGTTAACACTAGGGGGCGATTGAGGGGTTAAGGGGTTAAGTGTTCCCTAGGGAGGTGTTTCTAACTGTGGGGGGGAGGGGACTGACTCACTTGACTTCCTGCCCATCGCTCCACAGGATTAGATAGTTTTTACTACTACCGACGGCTCCGGTAAGCGGGGAAAATTACCTGGAAGCGGGCGGGAGAGGGGGGGGGGTCACTTCTACTGCTGCCCATAAAAGTGATCCCGTGGCAAATCCACCACCAGGACCACTTTTATGTGAAAGATGATCGCCTGCTGTATAAAAAAATACTGGGGTTATGGCAGTATATAACATCAAACTAATGACATATATATACAGTGGGCGGCCGGAAAGTGGTTTTTAAGGACACTGGTATTCCAGCTGCCAATGTTCACCCCTCCTTCTAAAATCAGGGAATCTTCCACCTTCTTCCTCACTACCCCTCCTCGCCCCCCCCCCCCCCCCACTCCCCCCATCGGGGAGTTCTGTGCCACCCCCCCCCCCTAATTTATACCCAGTCATGGGCTGGTTTAGTCAGATAATGTGAATATCCTGGTTTGCATCACCCATCTTGTTATGTCCCATGGCTGGGCCCAGCTGGTCCTAGGGAGGCTTGCCTCCCTGAACAGCTGTGAATGTGTATCGAATGGCCCTTTCACACTGGGGCGGGGGCGGCGGTGGCGGTAAAGCGCCGCTATTGTAAGTGGCGCTTTACCGTCGGTAAAACCGCCCCGCTAGCGGCCGAGAAAGGGTTAAAAAACCACTGCAAAGCGCCTCTGCAGAGGCGCTTTGCCGGTGGTATAGCCGCGCTGTCCATTGATTTCAATGGGCAGGAGCGGATGAAGGAGCGGTATACACTCCGCTCCTTCACCAATCCAAAGATGCTGCTAGCAGGACTTTCTTCCCGTCCTGCTAGCGCACGGCTCCAGTGTGAAAGCCCTCGGGGCTTTCACACTGGAGACAAAGCAGCCGCACTTTCGGGTCGGTTTGCAGGGCGCTATTAGCGCAATAGCGCCTGCAAACCGCCCCAGTGTGAAAGGGTCCTTACTGTATTTATTTTCAGTTACTTATATAGTGCCATCAATTTACGCTGCGCTTTACATATACATTGTACATTTACATCAATCCCTACCCTCAAGGAGCTTACAATCTAAGGTCCCTAACATGTATGTATGTCCCTAACATTCATACATACTAGGGGGAAATTTAGACAGGATCCAATTAACCTACCAGCATGTCTTTGGAGTGTGGGAGGAAACCGGAGTACCCGGAGGAAACCCACGCAGGCACAGGGAGAACATGCAAACTCCAGGCAGGTGGTGTCATGGTTGGGATTCGAACCAGCGACCCTTCTTACTGCTAGGCGAAAGTGCTATCCATTACACCACTGTGGTATGCAATACTACTTGTACTGGGTTATTATGGGAACTGTCTGGAAGCTTCCCCCGGCATAGCACGTTGACATCACATACATCACACAGCTGCGCCTCAACATGTATGTTACAGAGTGCATACCCGGGGGAACTGATATTTGACCCTGCTATTCTAACATTTAACCTTTCTGTTTCACGTTTCTGTTTTATCATAATCCCTGTCATCTGTTTTTGACTGTTAAATTGCATCATTTTGAAAATAAAATAAAGGAATTACAAAAAAATAATAAAATCAGGGGTCCAGTGGCTTCAGTGCTTTCTAAGTCACAGAAAAACTATGCATTCTTGTCAGCATATCATAAAGCCAGAGGAAGCCAACCAGCTAACATTTTTCGAAAGCCTGGTGACCTAATAATAATACATTTTATTTATAGGCACCTTTTCAGAACACACAAGGTCACCTTTCAAAGATAACAACATACAATATATAACCTATTAGAAGGCTTACCTGTAGGTAAAATGAATATCTCCATTTAGGAGTTGTCGTGTTTCCCCGAAAGTAAGACCTATCCTGAAAATAAGACCTACTGTGATTTTCAGGGAGGGATGCAATATAAGCCCTAGTTTAAAGTGTTTGTAGACTGCTATAATCCTCACTATTACAGTAGTATATAAAGATCAGGGCCAGAGCAGTAGGGCAACGTAGGAGGAGGGCCCACTTGACTGGGGAAGCTGGGCAGTCTGGACTGGGGTATTGATAGTTAGCCCCACAGAGGGGGGGCTTACTATTGGGTCAATGGTGGGGTACGGGAGCCGCCTGCTGGCTGGGTTGGTCTCGGGGGGGGGGGGGGGGGGGGGGCGTAGGTAGAGGTCAGTTAGTGGACTGCAGGATTGAAGAAAGGATCAGGTGCAGTTTTTTCTCTCCCTCCCTATCTAATTAGGCCTGTATGGATAGAATGCTGTGATTCGTCTGTGTTTGTTTCGCATGGGCAGCTTTGGGTATATTAAAAAAAAAAGAAAAGGAAAAAAAGGTGTGTGAAGGGGGTATGTCAGGTTTCGGGTTTGTCGTAGCGGTTGGCAGGGGTCTCGGGTTCTTGAAGGTAGGAATGAATACAGTATGTGGTGTGGAACGGGTTGTGCCCATCTCGGTATGGGTACCTTCCCTACCATGGAAATATTGAGCTATCGGTCATTGGGCGAGAAATTGGTAAAAGTTTGTCCCTGAGCTGGTGGAACTGCGGCTAGGGGCCAGGATGCTGAGGTGGTGGTGATACAGCCGATGTGATAGGATAATACCTTCCTTCATCAACCTAAGACATAGTCAGTTTAAGTTGGGTAAAAAAGTTGGGTTATAAAATGGAATATGTTTTATATAAAATTGTTATGGTTGTTAATAAAGGGGCCACTACGGCTATTTATAATCCAGAGAGTGTCATGTGTTTCTTTCAAAGGTATTGCTGGGTAGTAAGAGGGGTTGTGGGAGTAGGTGGTGGCAGACACTGCATCAGCCATACACCAGTCATGTAAAAGACGTGTGTTTCTTTAATCTAATTGAGTCAAATACCTTCTTATAGAGCTGCTTGGTGCTCAGCTGATCTCCCGCTGCTCTCCTCCTCTTCTCCCAGCTGTCAGCGGGGGGATTTCGGCCCACCCCCTCTGCAGTGCTCGGAGCGGGAAAGACAGCTCAGGCGGGCCATGGAAGTGCCGAGCGGCACTCAGCTGATCTCCCGCTGCTCTCCTCTTCTCCCAGCTGTCAGCGGGGGATTTCGGCCCACCCCCTCTGCAGTGCTTGGAGCTGGGAACACAGCTCAGGCGGTTTACGGAAGCGCCTGAGCTGGTATTTGACACAATTAGATTACAGAAACACACACCTTTTACATTATATACTACTGTAAGAGAGGCATCTAGCATTTTACAAGCACTTTTTCTATGTTCACACTGGGGATTCCTGACAGGCAGGGAGAGAAGAAAGCATATTGCATGGCAAGCCCTACCCCAAAAATAAGCCCTACTGTGGTTTTGGTTGCCAAAATTAATATAAGACCAGGCTTATTTTTGGAAAAACACAATATTCACCCTGCATGCAGCCAGTGATGTCACTGGCTGCATGTCGGAACTTTAATTCTTGCCGGAACTTTAATTCTTCGTGCCGGAACCGAGAGCTCCCGTGGGCATGCAGGGGAGTGACGTCATTGTGGCTCCAGCCAATCACATACACATCGATCACACGAACCCGGAAGAAGGACAGAGGGAACATGTCAGCCCTCTCAGCGGTGACATTACAGCACTGGTCAGCTTTGTTCCAAGGTGAGTATTTCATAATGTGCTAGTATGCATCGCCATTCTTGAATCAGGAAGGCTGGCAACTGGGATGCTCTTGAATAAAAGTACTTTATTTGTTACATGGATACATGGGTACAGGCTATATGTTGACGCGTTTCGGCTATGAAGCCTGAATAAAAGAAATTACTTTGAAACGCATCAGTTTATAGCCTGTACTTGTGTATCCATCTAACAAATAAAGTAATTTTATTCAAGAGCATCTGAGTTGCCAGCCTTCCTGATTCAAGTATTGCACCTGTGGGGCCTGAACGTCTTGGCTAGAGCACTGGATCACAGTTTGTGTACTCTTACAGTATATTGGCAGTGGAGCTGGGGTAACATTTTGTTTCTCTTATGCATCGCTGTTGCCTTGCGTGTTTTTTTTCTTTTTTTGCAAAATCTGCGGTTTACAACCGCTTTAAATCATTGTAGCTGGAGTTGGGCTTAAATTTGTGTGTTACTTACTTTTTTTTAAATTTTTGTTGTATTCTTTTTATAAAAGTTTTAAGTAAAGTGCAAACAAAACATAGCAGCACAGTCATTAGACCAACGCCACTATAATCGACCACACAGGGCCAACAGAACATGCAGAAGTAGTGGGTGAGTACAGTTACATAACGCCAGGATATATTATACAATGCTGAAGCACATAACCATTGTGGAACTATAGCCATGGGAAGCGAGAAAATAGATCCTGCACTAATATGTTTGACTATCACTCCTCTAGCTACATAGGCGTGCACACACCCTAATCACCCTGTGCAGCACAGATTCCCCCTACTGCCCTGGCTCCCCACTCCTTCCCTCTGCAGCACTTCTGGCTGCCCTCTTCTCCTCTCCTGACGGATGTTGCTGCGGAGATGTTTTAGGATGAGTGAGGGAAGGGGCCGGTAAATATGTATTTATCAGCCCCTTCCCTTTCTAAATGAACATGGTGAGTGATGTGAGTAGTAGTGAGTAGTGTGTGTTTGAGCTTTGGGGTGCACACCCTAATGCAATAAGCTGCGCACACCTATGTCTAGCCATATGTCAAAGCAGCAAATGCAAAGACAGATGGCCATGGTTGAAACAGCACAGAAACAGTCATAGGGAAGTAATGAGGTATACAGAGCTGATATCAGGGCTATAAAGGCATTATTCTTTATAAATCCATCAGGACTGGGACAGCCATACAAAATTTATGTGACTTGTTGCATACGTTGCAGAGTTTATAAAGTTGAAAAAAGACACAGATTCATCCAGTTCAACCTAGGTGTGTGTGTGATTTTTATTCACTAACAATTCCCATAGCCCTGTGTATTCTGCTTCCTGAAGAAGCCATCTAAATGCTTTTTGAAGTTGTCAACACTTTCAGCTAGTACCACTTCCTGGAGGAGGGAGTCCGCATTTTTACTGCTCTAACAGTAAAGAACCTGTGATCTTAAAGCGGAGTTCGCCTAATTTTTTTTTTTTAAAAGTCAGTAGCTACGAATACTGCAGATGCTGACTTTTAACCACTTCCGGACCGCCAAACGCCGATATATATGTCCTCACTTTGAGGTATCCTTGTGTTCGGCCGGCAGTCCGCTACAAGATAAAAGTGGTCTTTGCGGTGGATTCACCACAAGATCACTTTTATCGGCGGCAGGAGAGGGCCTCCCCCTTCCCGCCGCGCTCCGATACCCCCCACCTCCAGCCTGAAAGGTGCCAAATGTGACACCGGAGGGGGGGGAGGATTCTGAAAAGCGGAAGTTCCTTTTTTGAGAGGAACTCCGGTTTAAGTTAAACTGCCTTTCTTCTGTTTTAATTGTTTTTATTAAAGCTCTAAAAGAGTAAAAATAACAAAAGCACTGTGCAGAGCAGCAAACAATCTTCTCTGGCTCTGTATAGGCAAAAGGTACATAGGTGGGGGAAACATAACATCTGAAAATCTTGGCAAATAAGTGGGTATTCACTAAGCTCGCAAGCATTTTGACCACCATTAGAAGTGGACCGGAATAGTATATTTTGTGTTATAACAAGGCATGGCAAGTATATACATACAGAAGATACCTGCTGGTAAATCTGGCCCTGACTACACTATATTTGTCAGACAAATCACATTTACCTGCAAATTATGATGTGTTCTGTGTTCTGTTTAATGTACTCACATTTTGTAAGATAGGTCCATATGCAAACATACATAAAAATATGTAGCACCCTCTACCAATAGGTAGGTGCTAGTAATGTTTTTTTTTACTAGGAAATTCAGCACATGCAAATTTATGCAGGCTTATGCTGCAAGCTAGGCCTGTCTGTTTTGATCTGGGGGGCTGGGAGTGGTCAGAGTAGCAGGGGGTGTGACCACCTGTGCTCCAGTTCTGAGGCACCTCCCCTGCTTCCAGGGAGAATATTCTGGAAGAGGGGCTGGGCCTAGAACTGGAGTGACAGGCAGCTCATGTGGGAGCCCTGACCAATCCCCATCTGGTATTGGCAGGGGGCAGGCCTCCTATATAAACTGAGGTAACATGCTACTCGGGGGAGATGTCGGCTGAGTGAAGTGAGGAATGGAATACTAGGCAGCCGCAGGAGGGCACCCCCATCTGTGGGAGGATGTACCAATCGCAGGAGGAGGCCCAAGGAGAGCTGTGAGGGAACTTTTTCCTCTACACGGTCATTGGCAATGGCTTTTCTACCACACGGTCGGTGGTAAAGAACTCCTGGAGCAGAGGGGCAGGTGAAGCTGTCAGAACGTATGGTCTGGTCAAGTTCCTCATCAAGGACTCAGGGCATTGAAAGGTCGGTGAGTGATACCACAGTGGAGGGCTGGATGTGCCAGGAAGTCTGTGAGGGAACTTTGCTTCTCATTAGCAAAGTCTTCCTCATATCACACGGTGAATGATGGGGAGTCCTGGATCAGAGGAGAGACTGTGGGGGTATGTGTCAAATCGATGTGGCCTGAGGGCACAGGATTTGCAAGCTGGGCCAGCTGGGAACAGTAGTCCACCATCCAAGACAAATATGCTTTTAACCTACTGGGCCTCTGGGGAGAGGTACTGCAGGCCTCAGGCCCAGTAGCAGCGAGCAATTCAGAGCCTGCTTAGGGACTCATTCAGAGGGGGTCCCTATTGCTTGATAGAAGAGGATGTGACATTATTCACTTCAAGAAGTTTTGGGCAGGAGAGAAGAAGTTCTAGGCCCATCACTTCTACACGGTCAGGAGTGATGTCCTCACCCTTTACACGGTAATGGATGGGGAAATCTTAGAAGTAATAGTCTGCTGGAGTTGAGCAGAGGAGGAGCTACAGTCTGCATGGAGATGCAGGAGGAGAATTACATCAAATCCAGATGCACATCATTCTTCTGGCTCTAACTTTGTGCTAGGAAGATAATCTTTAAAATATGATGGCAAACAAAAGATACTATGGGCATCCCATATTCCTATTCCCTATCCAAGTTATACCCCCCAATAAAACAACAAAAACAAAACCAGCAAAAGACTGTTCATTGTCTCTGAAAGTGATGTATGAAGTCTAGCAGAGGGGTGATTTGGTGGATTGTTTGTTACTAGCGGCAACTACATCGCTACAAATACTGTACATGGATTTTTTTTTTTATGGCTACCAAAATTCAGAAAACATTTTAGGCATGTTACAGGCAGTCAGATGCAGCCAAAAAAGGAAATGCAAAGCAATAGCATTGCATAGACCCTACTTAATGAAGGACTAAGCTGGATAACTAACTAGGCTTTATTTAGAAGAGATATTTAAACAGAGCTATCCAGAGAATTCACATTTGTTTTACGCTGTGTGACTAATACTATATATTTATATTGTACTTTTTTTAGTTCACTGCGCATTAACCACTTGCCTTTCAGCTCTCAGCACTGTCACACTTTGAATGACAATTGCGCGGTCAAGCTACACCGTAACCATGTGAATTTTTTTTATCATTTTCTTCACAAAAATAGAGCTTTCTTTTGGTGGTATTTAATCACTGCTGGGTTTAAAATTTTTTACAAAAAAAAAGACAGAAAATTTTGAAAAAAAAAAAGTTTCTTAGTTTCTGTCGGTATATTTTGAAAACAATTAATTTTTCTCCTTCAATGATGTGCGCTGATGAGGCAGGCCTAATGGGCACTGATAGGCTGCACTGATGGACAATGATGAGGTGGCACTTATGGGCACTGATTAGGCGGCACTAATGAGGCACTATAATGCCGCACTTATGGGCACTGATAGGTGGCACTGATGAGCACTGATAGGCGACACTGGTGTGCACTGATAGGCGACACTGGTGTGCACTGATAGGTGGCACTGGTGAGCACTGATAGGTGGCACTGGTGGGCACTGATAGGCGGCACTGGTGGGCACTGATAGGCAGCATGGATAGGCAGGACCGATGGGCACTGATGGGTGGTACTCAGGGTCGGTGCTACCACTAGGCAAACTAGACAGCCACCTAGGGTGCACTGCTGCCTAGGGCGCTCGACCACTGGTGTTCCTACTCTCTTCTCTCAGCATCAGCAGGCAGTCCATTCACACAGTGTCAGAGGCGCAGCAGTGACAGAGGACTGTGTCTGTGTCCCGACTCCCAAATGCATGGAAGCAAGGAAACATTCATTGATGGGCACTGGTAGGCTGCACTGATGGGCGCTGGTAGGTTGCATTGATGGGCGCAGGTTGGCTGCATTGATGGGCACTGGTGAGGCTGCATTTGATCTGGTATGGTTCAGGGGGGGGGGCTCGCTCGTCGTCATCCCCCCATCCTGGCTTGCCAGGTTGCATGCTCGAATAAGGGTCTGGTATAGATTTTGGGGGGACCCCCACGCCTTTTTGTTTTTTAATCTTGTCGCAGGGTTCCCCTTAAAATCCATACCAGAACTGAAGGGCCCAGTATGGATTTTGGGGGGACCCCCATGACATTTTTTTAAACAAAATAGGCAAAAGGGTTCCCCTTAACATCCATACCAGACCTGAAAGGCCTGGTATGGACTGGGGGGGGGGGGGGAACGTAAGCTATTTTTTTCAATGTTTTTTTATCTATATTGCTGGGAGCCGACAATACATTACAGCCACAAGCAATTTTAAATGACATTTTTTCCTTTAGAAATGTAATTTTGTTGCGGGACTGTAAAACACATCTGAAAGATGCTCTACTTTACAGGCAGACGAAGGGGACCCCCAGGCACGATATTTAAAGGAATATTTTGTTTTTATTGTTTCACTTAAAGCATATTAAAATCACTGCTCCTGAAAAAATGTCCGTTTTAAAAATTTGTTTTTGCATTGATACATGTCCCGTGGGGCAGTACCCGGGCCCCTAAACACTTTTTATGGCAATAACTTGCATATAAGCCTTTAAAATAAACACTTTTGATTTTTCATGTTCGTGTCCCATAGACTTTAACGGTGTTTGCATGTTTGCACAAATTTTTTGCCTGTTCGCATGTTCTGGTGCAAACCGAACTGGGGGTATTCGGCTCATCCCTACATCTGACATCTTCAGGGGTTGAAGACGTCAGATGTAGGCTGACGAAACGAAAGCGTTGGGTCTTGTTTGACATATGTTATTTGCTGTCAGCTTTGAATACACTATCTATATAAATATTATAAATAAATATTACGTAAGTGTCTCCAAAAGCATTGCTTGTGGGGTTCTGTTCTGGGAATCTTACAAAAAGAGTCAATGTATCAAGTTCATGGCTGGATGCAAACAAATAGGAATATTATTATTTTTCAATATTGCTATCCTTCATTTAAAAATCACCAACCTGTAACAGAGCGTCGCACAGCACTGTGACAGAAATTTTGGACTGTACCAAGAACGCTATCTGATCTTCAGATTCACTGACCTCCATTAGCAAACAAAAAATGAATTTGATGAATTATGTCTGATGTCAATAATATGGAATGCATGTAAAATCGAAACTGTAACATGTTCAGCTAATAAAATAATAAAAATGTACCGGTACATCCTCCACATCCTCTCTCCTTTTCTCCACCAAAGCTCTTTTAAACATAAGTTTTTCTATCTTTGCTATACATTTTTAAAGGTAGTGCATGCACTACTTTTGGTGCAATCCCATGAGATTTCAGCCAATTCACTCGCATTGCGGAGCCTGTTCCTGTGCGAATCCAGTGTGAACTAGCACTAAAATAACTGCAATTTAATGCAATAATACATTCCGAAACTATATTCTATAAGCTGGTCGTCACTCTTTCCGCTACCTCCTTCCCGTTACGTATAAAATAAGCAGTTTATTCACTTCCTCGTGCACAAACAAGTGTAGCGCTAAAAGTATTGCAAGCTTATGATGTTACATATACATAACGAGAATTTAAAAGATAAAAGTCTTTATCAATTCTTAGTGCACAAAAACACAGTCTCTGGTAATCTTCAGATGTCACTTTAAATGCGGAAAATTATTCATAATCCAATGGTTGCATGCAACTTCCTAATCACCGCGTGGATAACTCATGCAGAAAAGTGAGTGTGATGAACCCTCCACACGGAAGAAATGAAGGCTTACCAGAGGGGTTGGACTCATAGGAACATATGTTCGATGAGTCAACCAAGCTTGTATCACCAACAGGTAATAAAAGGAAGGGACCTCTCAACTGGATGGCAGCGGAACTCCAAACTTATCCAGAACTGTGAGGGAACCCTCTTTATAATGGATGGCAACCCGTCCAATGGACCGTCTCAGGGGAATAGCCCATATGAAATAAAAAGGGGCCACATAGCATAATACCGTCTGTAAAACAAATTTATTTAAAATAAGTAAACAAGTTACATTTCTGGGGTACATACCCCAGATGAAGTCTTGTAAGACGAAACGCGTCGGGAGACTCCGCTGCCTGCCATAATTTTACTTTTTTTACTACAGAAATGTAAGTTGTTTACTTATTTTAAATAAATTCGTTTTACAAACGGTACTATGCTATGTGGCCCCTTTTTATTTCATATGGGCTATTCCCCTGAGACGGTCCATTGGACGGGTTGCCGTCCATTATAAAGAGGGTTCCCTCACGGTTCTGGATAAGTTTGGAGTTCCGCTGCCATCCAGTTGAGAGGTCCCTTCCTTTTATTACCTGTTGGTGATACAAGCTTGGTTGACTCATCGAACATATGTTCCTATGAGTCCAACCCCTCTGGTAAGCCTTCATTTCTTCCGTGTGGAGGGTTCATCACACTCACTTTTCTGCATGAGTTATCCATGCGGTGATTAGGAAGTTGCATGCAACCATTGGATTATGAATAATTTTCTGCATTTAAAGTGACATCTGAAGATTACCAGAGACTGTGTTTTTGTGCACTAAGAATTGATAAAGACTTTTATCTTTTAAATTCTCGTTATGTATATGTAACATCATAAGCTTGCAGTGCTTTTAGCGCTACACTTGTTTGTGCACTTGTAATTTTAGACAAAATCCTTATTTGTTGTGTGAGCTGCTGACTTGTTGGGTAAGCGCAGGGTTAAACTTTTTTCTTTTCTATTCACTTCCTCTGCTAATTTATGCCATGACCAAGCCAGATTCAGTACAATATGTCATGTACAGTTGCTGCTTAGACTCGTATCATGCTAAAGGTGGCCATATACTATTAGAATATCAAGCAATTGTCTATACAAACATTTGTGCAAAAAATTTTATTAGCAAATTTGATGAATTTTGTTTGTAAGTACCTCAAAAAAAGCTTGCTTTTAACATTTGATTTTGGAGTAAATGGACTTTCCTGAATACCACATTCACTGTTAGAAAATCGTATGTTCGAAAAAAAAATTTCCATCCTACTCTTGCGAGATTTCTTGTTTTTGCAGTTGAAAATGAACATCAATTTGACCACCATTAATCATTAGAAAATGTAATTAACGTTCTTAAAACAAGGATTTTTAACAAAATGTTATTAGCGTTATGGCCAGCTCAAGGATGAAGTCCTGAGAAGTTTGGTAGAAGTGACCAGCTGGGGTAAAGCAGTGAAATATCTGTTTAAATATTAATATCTAAGTACCTTTGTCTTAAAAAAATATATATTTTATAAATACATATTTTTCGGTAACAGTGATATCTTTTCTATTATTTTTAGATTCAGAAGATGACTTGTAATTCACAGTCATCTAACCACTTCTGGACCAGCCGTCGCAGTTTTACTGCGGCAGACTGGCTCCCCTGCGCAAAATCACGTTACTGTACGTGATCTTGCGGGGTCTGGATAGCAGGCGCGCGCCCGCTGCACAGCGGGGGTGCCGATGCTCGTGGCCGATGGTCGCAATGACCGCCGACCACGAGCGATCGTGACCAGGAGACACAGAACAGGGACAAGTGTGTGCAAACATACGCTTCCCTGTTCTGTTCTGACAGGAGTGACAGATCGCGTGTTCCTATTAGCTGGGAACCACGATCTGTCACTTCTTGTAGTTAGTCCCTCCCCCTTCAGTTAGAATCACCTCCCAGGAAACACAGTTAACCCCTTGATCGCCCCCTAGTGTTAACCCCTTCACTGCCAAGTGACATTTTTACAGTAATCAATGCATTTTTAATCGCACTGATCGCTGTATTAATGCCAATGGTTCCAAAAATGTGTCAAAATTGTCCAATGTGTCCACCATAATGTCGAAGTCACAATAAAAATCGCAGAATGCCGCCATTACTAGTAAAAAATAATAATAATAAAAATGCTATAAATCTATCCCCTATTTTCTAGACGCTATAACTTTTGCGCAAACCAATCAATATACGCTTATTGCAATTTTTTTTTACCAAAAATATGTAGAAGAATACATATCGGCCTAAACTGAGGAAAAAAATAGTTTTTTTTTTATATATTTTTGGGGGATATTTATTATAGCAAAAAGTAAAAAATATTGCGTTTTTTTCAAAATTGTCATTCTTTTTTTGTTTATAGCGCAAAAAATAAAAAACGCAGAGGTGATCAAATACCACCAAAAGAAAGCTCTATTTGTGAGAAAAAAAGGACGTCAATTTTGTTTGGGTACAGCGTCGCACGACCGCGCAATTGTCAGTTAAAGCGATGCAGTGCCGAATCGCAAAAAGTGCTCTGGTCAGGAAGGGGGTAAAATCTTCCGGGGCTGAAGCGGTTAATCATTAGAAAATTTAATTAACGTTCTTAAAACAAGAATTTTTGACAAAATGTTATTAGCGTATGGCCAGCTCAAGGATGAAGTCCTGAGACGTTTGGTAGAAATGACCAGCTGGGGTAAAGCAGTGAAATACTGTATCTGTTTAAATATTAATATTTAAGTACCTTTATCTTAAAAAAAATATATATTTTATAACTACATATTTTTCGGTAACAGTGATATATTTTCTATTATTTTTATATCAGAAGATGAGTTGTAATTCACAGTCATTTAAACAGTGATGACATCTCCTTTAAGCCGTACATGGATGGAAATTCACCCGGTTCAGCAGGGACCAGCCAAATTTCGATCCATGTATGTGTTGAAGTTGATCTACTGATGGACTTCTGTACAACCACCCTGTTGGGTGTCTGCTCGATCAGTGCCTCCAGCTATAGCCAGCGGCGCTGATCAGTGTATTCCGATGGTGGGGATGTCTCCCTGTTGTCATAATACAAAGGCTTAGCGGGAGGATTCCCCCATCCACATTGAATTTGTGAATGTGGGAACTGAGTCATTTTTTAGTTATTTTGTTTAACGAAGAAAAAAAAAAATCATCATCTATGGGGTGTGTTAAAGCTATCTATGGTAAAGATATAAGTCTTCCAATTTGTTTTCAATCCTCTATTATTAATTTTTAAAACAATTATACAAATACATATAAATATATTCTCATACAAAATGACACATTATATTATTATATTGCATCCTCACTATAGGATATCAACTTTCCGAAATAATTTCTAGCATCCAATTCTGTTCTAATCCATCTAACATATATTTCTTTACAATGTCCATCCTCCATTTATACCTACTATTCATCACTATCTTACATTTTCAACCATACACTCTATACAGGTGCTCATACATATCCCCCCCCCCCCCCCCCCAAAAAAAAAGTGGGGTGGGGATGGTGAGGAAGGGATCTCTCCCATCTCCACTGGGTGTTCTGTTCCCTTTCATAGAAATTGTATCATTTTTATGGAGGTCCGAAACTCTTCCCATTGATGCCATATTATGGACTTTTGGTTCTTTTCAGTCCCCTCTCTCCTTATCTGCTCCTCCATATGTTGTATCTCATTCATTTCACATATCCATTCCACTATTGTAGGACTATTTATTTTTCTCCATTTTCAAGCTTTTATTGTCCTGGCAGCATTAATCACATGAAGAATATCTGTCTTTATAGATTTCAATGCCCCGGGTATTATAGATAATACTGAGACCTTAACGCTTGGTTGGATCTCATTTCCAGACCCCAATTTTATATATTTCAAATATTTTGTACCAGAATTCCTTCACCACATGACATTTGTAAGTCTTCCAATTTGAAATTTAAGCCTTAACGGCATAACATACCCAAAATAGCTTTACTACATATTATCTAGTGCAAGGTAAAAACTGCAATAAATGTTCCAACTCCACCATTACAGTTTTCTTTTATACTGAAGGGATCTTACAAGGATGTGTCAGCTGATGAGGTCATTCCTTATCTTTGGCATTACCCTCTTAGTACCCAACCCCTTTCTCCACCCCAGATCCTCTACTGGTTACATGACCTCCTTCTGCTGTCAGTCAAGATACCCATCAATGCTCTAAATGGCTGATGCTACAGTTCTCCCAAAAGCTCCTTTCAGAAGTAACGGGAAAGATGTTGAAGAGATGGATGGGTGACCAGCCTACAGACCAGGGTTGCCAACCTGTGATTTTTTTACAACTGCCAGTAAATATCAGGGGCTGATAATTTCATACTGTCTTGACTTTTTAAGTGTAAATCAAGCAAATTACATTGTTATAGGTATTTTCAGTGTTTCCATATCACATTTATACTGTTCACATATTCACTGTGTTCGTTTTTAACCTCCTTGGCGGTATTCCCGAGTCTGGTTCGGGGTGGAATTTCAGAACCAAAAGCGGTAACCCCGAGCCAGACTCGGGATCGCATCGCAGGATTCAGGAAGAGCTTACCTAACTTGTCCCCTGGATCCTGCGATGTCTCCCCGGCTCGTCCTCCGCTCAATTCATCACGGAGCCGATCTCTGTTCCCTGCTAGCGTTGCGACGCACGGGGACGGAGAACGGCATCAAATTGGTTTCTCCAGTGCCCTGCATGCAGTTTTTATATTATAAAAACTGTTCCTTCTGCCTGGAAACTGGAGATTGTCCATAGCAACCAAAACCGTCCCTTTACATCAAAAGTGGTTTTAGACCAGCTAGAAAACAGCGATAATAAATTAGAATCACTCGCAGAATTGAGCGATAGTGATTTGTGGGGAAATCCGTCATCAAACACTGAAAAGTAATGACAGCGACAATTCTGCAACTGAGCAAATTTCAGTGTTTTTGATTTGATTACATTATTGAATAATTTTTATTATTATTATATTATTATTTGGTATAATTATTTATAGTTATTTATTATATTATAATTTATGATTTTGTTTTTCAAACTTTATCATACCCGGGATGTCTGCTAGACTCTTGTTTGGACAGATTTAAGTGAGTTATTCCTAAGAATTACAGGCCTACAATATAAAACGCCAAGTTTCCATGCAAAATAATTGTACCGCTTTCAGCATCAAAAATCTGAAATAATCATACCGCCAGGGAGGTTAAGTGTAAATCAAGAAAATGACTTTGTTATAGGTATTGTCAGTCTTTCCATATCATGTTTATACTGTTCAAATATTCATGGTGTTTGTTTTTAATAGAAGTTCTGTAATTTCTAAGGTTGCCAGTAAAAAAAAATGTGTTTGGCCAGTACATTTTCCATGTTTTGTCAGAAAAAAATGCTGTGGGAGGTTGGCGATCCTGCTACAGACAATCCTTTTTGAATTTGGATCATATTAAAATGTTTTTTTTTTTTTTAATTATCAGTGGGTCGTGCTATAGAGGGATATTTGCATCCATATTTCAAAATTCAGAAAAGACTTACACAATGTTGCTTGCAAGCCTAGGTCTTGCAACTGATTTGCTGCCTTTAATCGAATCAAAAATTACGAACAAATTTCAGTTTAACAGTGGAGAAAAAAAATTAGACACTGCAAGTCGTAATGGCAAAACAAAAAACTGGACACGTTTGGATAGAGATACTTTAGATAAGTTACAGATCTGCTGTAATTACAACACAAAGGAATACACAGCATGCTGGTGCACTGCATTCTTTGTTATGTTCAAACTAGCTCTGTACACACCCTACAGTCTGGTAGAACAGTTACTTTATATTAGATATTTTAGTTTATCACCAATATAATCACAGGACTAACCTGAAAAATGGGTGCAGGCCAAGACAATAAGGCAGAGATGGAAAACAACTCCTGGATAAGGCAGAGTCATCCTGAATGCAGACACCAGAACTGTGTTCACGGATACAAATCTACAGAGGGGAGGGGAAGTTGCAGGAAGCCAAAGGGAGGGTTTACGATGGTAGAAAAGCTTAATAGGGTCCTCTCTTCTGCAAACCTTTCCTTTGGCTGGAATTTTTCACCATGCTACTTGATGTATCTCAAGACCCTCTTGAAGCTGAGTAGATCTATGAAGGAGCTGCTTCTACAGAGAGTTTCAATTTGTTTTTATCTTAATATGCCCTCTGAGTCTGAAACCTAATTCTAATAATAATAATGTGGGGGGGGGGGGGTTTAATGCAGATTTGCTCCAGACATAGAAGTCTGAAACTTCTAATGCTGCGTACACACAGGCGGACTTTTGGACCGGACTTTCGACTAACTTTTGACGAATTTCCGACAGACTTTTGAACGAACGGACTTGCCTACACACGATCACAACAAAGTCCGACGGATTTGTGATGACGTACGGCCGGACTAAAATAAGGAACTTGATAGCCGGTAGCCAATAGCTGCCCTAGCGTGGGGTTTCGTCCATCGGACTAGCATACAGACGAGCGGATTTTTCGACCGGACTCGAGTCTGTCGGACAAATTTAAAACACGTTCCAAATCTAAAGTCCGTCAGATTTCTGACCGAAAAAGTCCGCTGCAGGTCCGATGGAGCCCACACACATTCGGATTGTCCAATGGATTCGGTCCGTCGGACCAGTTCGGTCGAAAAGTCTGCCCGTGTGTACGCGGCATAAGGGAGAGATGGGGAAGTGGGCGACTCTGAGCTGGGAGCTGCAAAGAGTCAGGGTTAGGTAATAGTATGCTTTTTCTTTCCCTATTTATGATATGCATCAATAAATGTATTACAGCCAGACGGTTCTGCAAACTTTTTTCAGTGGCTGTAATTTTTGGGAAGATGGAATAAAGAAAAATTTAAACACACAGTTGTCTACACTATATTGCTAATATTTAACTCTTTCATGACTGTTGGTCCTTATAAATTAGTTGCCCACGCCAAATTTAGCAGCATTTGTATATATCAACTAACTTAATAACTTTATGACTACTTTGTCTACTTAAGTAAGTTTTAGGGCTCATACACAGAGCTGTAAGAGGGTCATACAGCATCTAGAGCCCCTGTAAAAGCTTTCCCGAGCCCTGCAGCTGCTGCCGACAGCCACCAATAGACAGCAACTATAAGGTGCAGCTGTACAGTCTTCATTCGGAGGAAATGAATGGTGCACTATTTACATAACTCACAATGCACTGTTGCATCTTCTGATTGCTATCTGTGGGCAGCTGTAAACAGCAGCTGTCAGGTTCAGGAAAGTTTTTATGGAGGCTCTGGACTCTATACGGTGCTCTTAGGCTGTTTTCTTTTTGTGGTATTTGATCACCACTGCGTTTTTTTATTTTTTATTTTTTTTTGCACTATAAACCAAAAAATGCCGACAATTACAAAACACGTCACGTTCCCTCCGCTCTACTCACTCAAACCTTCTTCAAATACCTAGAACTAGACTGAAGACAATGGGAGACAGGGCTTTTTGTGCAGCTGCCCCGCCCCTGTGGAATGCCCTACCTGACACCGTGAGGGACCCTCAATCCACTGACTGTTTTAACCACTTCAATACTGGGCACTTAGACACCTTCCTGCCCAGACCAATTTTTAGCTTTCAGTGCTGTCGCAGTTTGAATGACAATTGCGCGGTCATGCTACACTGTACCCAAATTAAATTTTTATCATTTTGTTCCCACAAATAGAGCTTTCTTTTGGTGGTATTTGATCACCTCTGCGGTTTTTATTTTTTGCGAAACAAATAAAAAAAGACCGAAAATGTTGAAAAAAATAAAAGTTTTGCTTTTGTTTCTGTTTAAAAATTTTGTAAATAAGTAAGTTTTCTCTTTCACTAATGGGCACTGATAAGGTGGCACTGCAGCAGCGATGAGGTGGCACCAATGAGCGGGCACTGACGGGCACTGACGATGGGCACTGATATGCGGCACTGATGGGCATTGATAGGCGGCACTGATGGGCACTCATGGGTGGCACTGGTGGGCACTGATGGGCACTGATAGGCGACACTGATGGGCACTGAAAGGCTGCAAAGATGGGTTCTCATGGGTGGCACTGATGGGCACTGATAGGCAGCACTGCTGGGCACTGATGGGCATTGATAGGCGGCACTGATGGGCACTGATACATGGCACTGATGGGCACTGATACGCGGCACTGATTGGCATCCCTGGTGGCACTGGCAGTGGTAGGCATTGGCGTGGGCACTGATTGGCAGCTGCCTGGGCATTGATTGGCAGCTGCCTTTGCACTGATTAGTATTTCCCTGGGGGTCTAGGGGGCCTACCTGGTGGTCCAGTGTAGCTGTTTTCCCTGGTGGTCCTGGGCGGCTTCCCTGGTGGCCCTGGGCGGCTTCCCTGGTGGTCCTGGGTAGGATCCGAGGGGGGGCTGTTCTGATAAAGAATCAGCACAGACCCCCATGTCAGGAGAGCAGCCGATTGACTCTCCTCTACTCGCGTCTGTCAGACGCGAGTGAGGAAAAGCCGATCACCAGCTCTTCCTATTTACATCGTGATCAGCCGTGATTGGACACGGCTAATCACGTGGTAAAGAGTCTCCGTCAGAGACTCTTTACCTAGGTCGGTGTTATGAGGTGTCAGACTGACATCCTGCAACAACGATCGCCGCGATGCGTGCCCCCGGGGGCGCGCAGCGGCTCAATATCCTGATCACGTCATATGACGCCCAGTCAGGGTATTGAAACCACAATCACACCAAAGTACGTTCGTTTCGAACGTGATGACGTACGACCGGACTAGAATAAGGAAGTTCATAGCCAGTAGCCAATAGCTGCCCTTGCGTAGTTTTTGGTCCGTTGGACTAGCATACAGATGAACGGATTTTTCGATAGGAATCAAGTCCGTCGGAAAGATTTGAAACTTGTTCTATTTCTAAGGTCCGTCAGATTTTTAGACAGAAAAGGTCCGATGAAGCCCACACACAATTGAATTATCCAACGGATTCGTTCCGTCGGACCTTTGATGCCGAAAAGTCCGGTCGTGTGTATGCGGCATAAGGGTTTCAATTAGGCCCTTGCATTACATGATTTTGGTAAATCTGAAGACAAAAATCTGCAGAAAATCTAATAGTGTGTATGGGACCTAACTGACACTTTGTGGGAACCAGTGACACTAATATAGTGCAATATTAGGTGCAAAAGAAAATAGTAGTGAACTGTGCACCCTACTCAATACCTAAATATATACATCATAAATGCAAATAAATAGGAAAAAATTCAAATGTATGCAAAATATATGGCAACTACTAGGTGTCCCTAGCAGGCTGCTACCATAAAGTGACAGCGCAAATTATATACATATGTGGCAATCATCAATCATTAGTCATACAATGACTACCAGATCTCTCCTTCCAGGAGGTAGTAAGTTGTGAATTGGGGGAATGAACTAAATATTCCCTTACCTGTGTAAATGTATGTATGTATGATGATAGTATAATATAGTGATCAGTGCTAAAAATATACACTATTACTTTACTAATGACACTGGCTGGAAAGGGGTTAACATCTAGGGCAATTAAAGGTTAAATGTGTGCCTAGACAGTGTTTATGTGTGTACTGTTTGCTGCTTTTACTTAGAGATGTTCTTGATTTTAAACCGGCCCGTCCCTGCTGACAGGACAGAGCTCAGATTAGCGGGTGTCGATGGGACCCCCTGATTGGCTTTTGCTGTGTCTAGCTCTGGCGGTGCATATTCGCACCCCTGCCTGGAAGTGCTGGATCACGAGCACGAGCCCGTGAGAACCGCTCTGCCAACATACTTACATGAGGTGGTTGGCAAGCGGTTAAAGTAGAAATCTAAGCAAAACTTTTTTTTCATTTTGGATAGACTACAGGAGGGTTATAACCGCTGTCAGATTATTTTTTGCCATCTGTGTCCCATTGGGGAGATTTCCCCAAAGCTAAAACAGGAAGTGAGAGGAAATCCCTTCAAATTAAGGGAGCCCCTTGGGGACTTCCAGGTCACCAGAACTAGTGTGCTTATTCCAAGATTTCCCCTCTGTTGTTTTTCTGCGGACAACCCATTTGGGATTTTCTTTTATTTTCACTTTCAATGGACAGGACAAATGGAGAGGGTGAGTCTCCTTAATAGGGGCACAGATAACAGTAAAAACTGACAGGGGTTCTAATCCCTCTCCACTCTATCCAAAATGAAAAAAAAAGTATTGCCTTTAGTTGTACTTTAACAGGGAGCAGTAGAAACGTGGCTCAAATACAGTGCCTATTTTTGCTGCCCTTCGACATGCTGTGTTCATGAGCCCTCATAGTGTTTTTCAAGGATATATAAAGCTTTTATTTGGTACAGTTTCAGTTCCCTGTTTATGTTTTATTATAATCTTACAAAATGATAAAAATGTTAATGTTTTAACGTAATCAAAAATAAAATTTTGAAAATGCAATGAAATTACTGATCATGTATGCAGGATCTTCATGGCAGTGGGTAGTAAAAAGATCCTGCATAAAAAAAAAACAACTATACAGCGTATAGAGATGTAAAATTATATGATAAATGATAAATGTATACTTCCATCCTATTGTAAAGCAATTGACCTTGTAAAACAACCCATTCAGATTAAAGTGATACTAAACACACATTGTTTAATTTACATTATCCTTTCTATCTCTGTATGTGGATGATGGCACTGTAATTATTTTTTTCCTAATCAATATACAGCTGTCACATGACCCAGCTCTTTCACAGCCTCTCTACAAGGAAACAATGGCAGGAGGAGCTTCTAGTCCTCTGCTGATGGTCACATGTTCAAAAAAATAAATAAAATAAAAAAACAGCCTTTGGAATACACCGTAAAAAGAAATAGTATCAATAAACTGTTTGAAATTGTCGTTCAAAAATATATTTGAGGGGGGCGTGACCGGATGTAAGAGGAAGAAGACGTGCTGAGGCAGAGCTCTGCTCTTACATTCATCCTGACATCTATTTCATAGCTAAAAACTCCTCATTTTTGGTTCTTTCCCAGGCATCCTGGGGTCGAAGAGGAACACCGGCACCCCGAGGGCTCCTCCGCCGTCTCCGGGCCAGCTCCGTTCATCCTCCGCGGCAATCACCCGGTCATCGGCCGCCATCTTGCACACGAGGCTTTCAGCGGTCACGATGTCTGTGAGTACTCAGACCCCCTCTGATCCAACTGCTGCTCAGGCAGCATCTCATGCTGAGCTTCTGGCGGCCATAAAAGCAGGGAATGACTCAGTAATGGTCAAAATTGACCACCTGGTGACGATGTCAGTCTGATTAGACTGATTAGACATGACATGGATAAATTTAGGTCCCGGTTTGCGGAGGTTGAAGGCCGCATATCCCTACTAGAAGACGACACGAGATCAGACTCCCGGGACTTACGTGCACTACAATTACAGGTCAAAACCCTGCAAGATAAGTCTATAGACTTCGCAGAAATAATATTCGTATAATAGGCCTTCCTTAACGCGCAGAGGGTGCCAGGCCTGCTAACTTTGCAGAAACCTTCCTAGTCTACCTGCTGGATTTACCTGCCGTGCCTCCTACCTTTGTAGTTGAAAGGGCACACAGGCCTTTTCTCCTCCGTTTGTTGAACTACAGGGACCGGGACAGGATACTTGCAGCTGCCAGGGAAAAGCAGGATCTACGTTTCAATAATGGGAAAATTATGCTTTTCCCTGATTATTCACCAGAGATACAACAACGCCGTCGCTCCTTTACCGAAGCCAGACGCCGTCTCCGGGAAAAAAGCCTGAAATTCAGTTTACTATATCTGAGCAAGTTACGTGTGATCGGCGGAGATCGGGCACATTTCTTTACTGACCCAGAGTCAGCTTTATCCTGGCTAAACAGTCGTAAGGGATAGCCCTGTATGATACGCTGGAAATTGTTTTACTTGACACTGACTTCCACATAAGAGTACTACAGAAGAATCCTTCTGTTGGATCAGTGCTGCAAACCGAACAGATGTTTCTGGCAAAATGAAGATCCAGTGCCTTAACAGGACTTCTACAGTCCCCCCTGATATATTTTTCTTTTTTCATTCATTTGTTCTTTAATTTGATTTTCTTTTCAGGTTTTTTTTTTTTGGAGTTTTTAGACAAATTTATAGAGCTGACTGCTCGCCTTAAAATGCGGACATAACCACTTATATATATAAGGCAGAAGCTCTTTTTCGAGACGGCCCCCCCTCCCCCCTCCCTCCATTTACCCTTCCTTGTTCCAGAGGCCGTTGGTGGATTCTTGAGGTGACCGCATCCACTTCTAAATACCTGCCAATTAAGCCTCACAAAATACAGAAGACTGATTGAGGTTTGTCCTCAGTTTCTGGACTAGCGTGCGAGTGTAGTGCACCAAAGTGAGGTTGCCACTACAGTTCTAAGGTTTTTCTTAGTTTAGGGGTAAAACTATCCCCATTCTTCTCCCTGGTTTTGGAAGAGAGATGGGGCATAGTAGGAAAGGCACACGGTGCCTAGGTTGTTCAGAAATGTTCTTAAAAAAACGTTGTTTTTCGTTTGTTATTTTTCTTATGGTGTATGGTGTTGGACAAAATCCAACTAGTGCTAATACATGGTATGATATATCGAGGATCTTGCTGCTCATGGTTCTCTTCTTGATTCGGTCTCCCATTCATCCTAATTGGATCCCGCCGTATATATTAGATGGCTAATCCCCCTACTTACTCCTTCACTGTTATTTCCTGGAATGTCAGGGGTCTGAATTCAAACAAGCTCTCCTCTTTCAGTATTTAAAATCTCATTCACCTCAACTCATTCTTCTTCAAGAAACACATCTCATGGGCAGCAAAATCCTGACACTGAAAAAACCTTGGATACAGAGGGCTATACACGCCACATACTCTACTTATGCGAGGGGAATGTCAATTCTTATACACAAGAAATTCCCTTGTATAATTGAGGAAGTGTGCACTGACCCACAGGGAAAATTTGCTATTGTTGTGTTCACACTTTGGTCTCATAGATATATTGTTATTAATATGTATATACCTCCGCCTTTCTCACCTGAAATATTATATGCGGTTATCGATAAGAATACACCTTTTTGCCCCGGGAAAATTTTAATTATGGGAGACTCTAATGCCATAATGTCTCCGGACTTGGATAGGCCTACTCCACCAAAAAAACATTGCATGGACCTTTCTGCTTGGGCTCAGGCAGTGGGCCTAGAAGAGATTTGGAGGTGGAAACACCCTGCAACCAAACTTTACTCGTGTTTCTCAGCATCCCACAAAACTGCATCCCGTATAGATCTGGCATTTTCTAATACCACATTGTTGGCTGATGTGTTGGAGGCATCTTACTTGCCCAGTGGATTGTCTGATCACTCCCCATTGGCAGTAACGCTCCGCTCTCCTGCATCTCGGAGTGCTGCATTGTGGAGGCTGGGAGCTCATTGGGTCTCTCATCCAGAACTAAGTGAAACAATACCCCCCCTGTTGGTTGAATTCTGGAAGCAGAACACAGGGTCCTCTTCCCCTGAAATCACGTGGGATGCGTTTAAGGCGTATACTAGGGGACAATACATCTCATCTATAGCCCATATTAAAAAGAAACAAATTAAAGAGTCCCAACTGCTACAGCAATCAGTGACAGATCATACCTCTACATACAGTTCAGATCCCACACCAGCTCACTTTGATCTACTTATGGTAGCTCAGAGAGAACTGAATTTACACATGTCGGAGATCACACGACTTGACACACATAAAGGCAGACAGAGAACTTTTCAACAGGGCGACAAGAATGGTCGCCTGTTGGCCTTAATGGCACAGAACGACCAACCACTTACACTTGTCTCCACCCTGCAGATCTCAGATGGGGGAATGACAACATCTCCCTCTGAGGTTTTACAAACATTTAATGCCTTTTATTATAAGTTATATACCTCCACTCTGGCTTCCGATTTCCGGCCTGAGCAACTGAGGGACCTATTAGATCCCCTGGCGCTGGGTTGGCTCTCGGACCAGGAGTGTGAGACACTAGTTCGGCCAGTCAGTGATCGATTCAGATCTACCCTCAGTGATCGATTCAGATCAAACTGGCTTTATGCCCCGTAGATCCACTGATGTTAATCTCAGAAGACTATATACCAATATACAAACCCAACATCATAATACGGGTTCCAGGACTATAGCCTCCCTTGAAGGCTTTTGATACTGTAGAGTGGCCTTTTCTTTGGGAAACATTGTGCAGAATGGGATTTCCCCTGGTGTTTATTCAATGGCTTCAGGTACTATATAAATGCCCCACTTCATCGGTGAGATTGGGGGGTGGACTATCGGCTCATTTTAGACTTACTAGAGGAACACGGCAGGCCTGTCCTCTCTCTCCAGCATTATTTGCCTTAGCTATTGAGCCTGTGGCGGAAGCACTACGTTCATCCCCGCATATAAGAGGCATTCTTGTTGGCTTTCTGGAGGAGAGGCTAGCCCTGTATGCGGATGACATGTTGCTGTTTCTAAATGATGCAGGTCCATCCTTGCAGGGTGTTCTAGATGTATTAGACACGTTTGCAAGTATTACCGGGTTGAGGGTTAACTGGTCAAAGTCCATACTTTTTCCAATAGACCAGCCTGCCAAAACTACATCCCCCCCAGACTGTTCCCTACAATGGGTGGAAACTTATAAATATTTAGGGGTCCATATTTCCACTCAAGCATCAGACTTTATCTCACTTAATCTAGCCCCAGTACTTTTAGAAATGAAGAAGAAATTTAAAACGTGGAGTAGCTTGCCTCTTTCAATATGGGGACGAGTAAATTTCCTTAAAATGAAAATAATCCCAAAATTCACATATCTGTTTCACCATTCCCCTCAGTGGATACCTAAATCCTTTTTTAAAAAACTGAATCAATTATTCACATCCTTTATATGGGGCCCCTCTGCACCTAGATATCGACTAGCTACTTTGATGCGGCCGGCAATGCAGGGTGGTATGGCATTTCCTGATTGCTATAAATATTTTCTAGCCACTTAATTGGTGACGGCGACCTGGTGGTTGCACCCTGACAAAACTAATTTTTCCACAGTACTAGAAGCTACAATATTGGGCTCATTAGAAGCTCTACAACTCCTTTTATTCAGAGGCCTTCGAGCCCAGTATCCTCTGACCCCCTCAATGTGTACCACCTTGCGGGCTTGCAGGCAGGCCTGGCCATAGAGAAATACAAATCAAATGAGATCTCTCCTAGCACTCTGTTATGGCTGAAACCCACCTTATCTCACATATACAAACTTCCTGACCCTCATGCATGGACCAAGCATGGTATAAAAATCCTTTCTAATATAGTGTCACAAATGTCATTGTTTTCCTTTTCGCATCTCTCTTCTATGTATAACATACCACATCATTACTGATTTCGCTACCACTAACTGTCCAATGCTTTTGCTGCACAATTTCCTCACGCCTCCAGTGTCATGGTCCAGTCAGGGTTGGAGAAGACACTAAGAACTAAGTGTGCAGAAAAACCTACCTCGCAGCTATATGCCCATTTGGTGTATGTGTCTCTCCCACCTCTCGATAAGCTTTGGTCTAGCTGGCAGTGTGACATCCCCGCGTTAGATAATGATGATTGGGATGATGTCTGGGATTTTCCTTTCAGATTTTTAGTTTCTATGCGTGATCAGCTGATCCAATTTAAAATAGTTCATAGAGCTTACTTTACCCCATATAGACTTTCCAAAATGAACCCTTCATGTTCGTCGGAGTGCTGGAGATGTGGAATCTCCCCAGGGGATTTTTCCCACATTTTTTGGCATTGCCCACAAATCCAGCAATACTGGAGCGAGGTGCTTGACATTGTGAATAGGGTCGCATCTACTACACTGCCCTTGGCAATGGAAATCTGTCTATTGGGTTTGTTAGAAGCACATATACCAACAATAGCAAAACGCACACTGGTTGGGCTACTGCTCTTTTATGCCCGGAAATCCATTGCCCTGCAATTGAAGAAACCTGCCCCCTTCGTTGCAACAGTGGAAAAGCCTGGTTAATAACAATCTCCCCCTATATAAAGACACCTACTCAAATAGAGGATGTCCAGCAAAGTACGACAAGGTCTGGCGTGCTTGGTTGGATGAAGCAGATACAGCCGGATGAGTGTCTCACTTACCGTGCTAGAGGGGAATATTGCTTATTATTCTGAGCCCTTTGGTATACTTAGAGGAGTAGAAATGAAGTTCTTCTTTGCAATAATTGAATGATTACTGGTAACAGCACACTGTGAGTCAGCTTGTTAATAAGACACCTTAAACGACATAGTACCATGCCATGTGAAGTATGTGTCATACTGTATATACACCATAGGTTTTTTTTAGGTTGTATATGTATTGTTTGTCTTGAAAATTCAATAAAAAACTATTAAAAAAATATTTATATATATATTTGAAATTAAATCTTTATTATTTTTTGGTAATACCATGGTGTGGCGGATTTCTGACAGTCACAGGCTGTGTCACGCCCCTCCAGCCTCTGTCTTAGAATAACAGGTGAAGCCTCCATCAATTAAGATGCAATATCCCACCCCTATTGTGTTAAGTTGGTTAGTGGGCATGGAGGAGGAGAGAGGGAGTGGATTGTTATTTATCACTGTGTATACGCCCCCATGTGTGACTCTATAGTCACATGGGCTGCTCATATGTTAAAGGGAAGAAATGCTCAGCAAAGAAACTCACTAAAAAATGAGTGTGATAGACTCACTCGAGACAGAGGCTTTTGGAGGTGACTGAATGCTAGCTTCTTGCTTACTGATTGTGGGCCCTGGATTTTAAGGGTACAATACTCTTTGTGAGGTGTATGCCTGGGGAACCTTAAAGTAATGTTACTTTGGATTCTATGTCTCCCCAAGACACACAGACTCTGTATAGATCCCTGTATAGGGCCTAACTGCCATATTAAAAATAGTGACTGCTTCATACTGTTGGGACTCATAGCACATGCTGATGTCATCAGCAAGCCATCTGTCTAAGGCACCTTTCACACTGAGGCGTTGCAAAACCGCAGTAAAAACGATGAGCTCTATTAGCGCGGTTTTACCACGTTTTTGCCGCGTTAGTGGTAAAAATAGCTCTAACGCCCATGCGTTTTAATCGCGTTTTTATAGCGTTTTTTAAGCGTTAGCGTCAGCAAACAACCCTTCCCCCTTACATCACATCCTGTGCACTTCCTGTTTTTTTCGTCAGAGAAGAAATAGAACAGGGAGAAGATGGAGTTCCATGAGCTGCTGTTGTTTGTGCTACATGTTTGGGAACTTATTCTCCAACAACAGAGACCGCAACATCGCTTTTGGGTTCATCCTATCAAACAAATGCACTCAGAGAGAGGACAATTTGTGCTGCTCTATCGTGACCTGAGAGAGCACCCTGATAAATTCAGAAACTACACCCGGATGAGCATTGCAACGTATGTATATCCTAGTTCACTAAACCCACTCCCGGTAGTCCCAAAGTCCCTTATCCCATCCCCAGTAGTCCAAAACCCCTAATGCCAGTCCCAGCAGTCCCTACCCCATCTTTCCAAGTCCGAAAACTCCCAACCCTAACCCTAATCCCATCTTTCCAAGTCCCAATCTCCCAACCCTAACCCTAATCCCATCTTTCCAAGTCCCAAACTCCCAACTTTAACCCTAATCCCATCTTTCCAAGTCCGAAACTCCCAACCCTAACCCTAATCCCATCTTTCCAAGTCCCAAACTCCTAACCCTAATCTCACCCTTCTTAGTCCCAAAATCCTAACCCTAATCCCACCCCTCTTAGTCTCAAACTCCTAACCCCAATCCCACCCTCTTTGTCTCAAACTCCTAACCCTAATCCCACCCCTCTTAGTCCCACACTCCTAACCCTAATCCCACCCCTCTTAGTCCCAAACTCCTAACCCTAATCCCATCCCTCATAGTCCCAAACTCCTAACCCTAACCCTAATCCCATCTTTCCAAGTCCCAAACTCCCAACCCTAACCCTAATCCCATCTTTCCAAGTCCCAAACGCCCAACCCTAACCCTAATCCCATCTTTCCAAGTCCCAAACTCCCAACCCTAACCCTAATCCCATCTTTCCAAGTTCCAAACTCCCAACCCTAACCTTAATCCCACCCCTCTTAGTCCAAAACTCCTAACCCTAACCCTAATCCCAACCCTCATAGTCCCAAACTCCTAACCCTAATCCTATCTTTCCAAGTTCCAAACTCCCAACTCTAACCCTAATCCCATCTTTCCAAGTCCCAAACTCCCAACCCTAACCCTAATCCCATCTTTCCAAGTCCCAAACTCCAAAACCTAACCCCAATCCCACCCCTCTTAGTCCCAAACCCCTAACCCTAATCCCACCCTCTTAGTCCCAAACTCCTAATCCTAACCCTAATCCCACCCCTTTTAGTCCCAAACTCCTAACCCTAATCCCCTTAATCCCAAACTCCTAACCCTAACCCTAATCCCACCCCTTCTAGTCCCAAACTCCCAACCCTAACCCTAATCCCATCTTTCCAAGTCCCAAACTCCTAACCCTAATCCCACTCCTCCATGTCCCAAACTCCCAACCCTAAACCTAATCCCACCTTTCCAATGTCCCAAACTCCAAAAACCAATGTCCCAAACTCCTACTAGCTGTGTTTTTTAACAACAAATCTGTTTCTTTCCATATATTTGACTTTCTTCTTGATCTGCTGACACCTGTGTTGTTGAGACGGGATACTAATTGCAGGGATGCAATATCACCATGCGAACGCTTACTTATAACGCTGAGGTAAGCTATTTTATGATTCCATGCATTTATTCATAAACCATAAACATACTACAATTTTTATTTTGAAAAAATTACCATTTATTTTTTCAAATTGCACAACATATGCATATAATATAATAAGGTACATTTTTTTTCAAGAAAATAGAAATCTATATAATAATAAATTATTATCTTTACTATATGGACCTTTATTTCCAAAAAAAAGAACATGGACATTTTTTTGTCTAATAAGGAAAAAATATATTGGAAGATTTAAAATACAAGTAATATATCCAAATAAGTGAATTATAAAAACTTTGATTCAAAATAATCAATAAACAGGAAAAACATATGACATGAAGGTTTACTAACACTTGTAATTCAAACGTAATCTGCAAACTCAAAGTATATAACTAATTCCTAATTACAGATCTTGATAAAATGAGGGGTGAGGGTGCGAATCCTCTCTAGCGGTGTTAGGAGGAGTAGGAGGTGGGGGAGGAGGAGGAGGAGGAGCTTGAATTGGGGGATAGTAATTAGGGAGCATGTCGTATTGGCCTGCATGGAACCTTTTATTAAATTGGGGGGTCATGGACATAATGTGTGGTCCACATGGAGAATTATAAGAAGAGGCACGATAAGATGATTCTTCCCATGGATTCCTATAACAAACATATTGTTGTGGGTTTGGGTTTTCTGAGGTTTGGACGTGTACACTTGGAGGGTTTTATTTTTGTTGGTAAGATTTGATCACTTTCATAATGTCAATTCGAAGATCACATTGGAATTCTTGGTTCACCTGCGCAATCAGAGGAATCAAACAGTTAGTAAAAGATGATATATTGTTGTTTTATTTTTTTGGCTATCAATCAGGTTTCTGACGTCAATGAATTCCTGCATTTGCTGGGTTTTTTTAGGTTTGGCTCTGGAATTTGACTTTCGTGGTGGCTCCGGTGTTGTTTCTCTGATATCTTCAATATTTTCCTCTTCTGTAACTTGTGGTTCATTAGTAGTGTTGTTTTCTTGAGTAAGCTCCTCTGCCTCACTCTCACTATTGAAATTGCTTTCTGTTCTGAATAAAATATAAATGATTAGACAGTGCTATGTGATTATTTCTATACATTTCTTTAAAAAAAAAATGTTTTAAACAATGTATAAAATTTTACTACTTACTGTCTGTCCTGAATCACTGGTTTTAAAAATTCCAATTCGTAGAAGTGACATTAAATTCTCCCTTGTTTCCCGCTGGATCCACTTCTGATTTGTTGTTGTCTCATTAACTCTTGTTTGAAGTTATCTCTTAATGTTTTCCATCGCTGCTTGATCAGTTTTACTGAAAGATAAAATTATTTTTTTCTTTTACAGATATCTTGCAACAGGAAATACATACTCATCACTGCAATATTAATTTTGCATTGGGATATCAACCATAAGCGAAATTGTGAAGCAAACATGTGATGGAATCTGGGATCTGAGAAGTACATTTATGCCAATTCCAAATAAGGCTAAATGGGAAGATGTTGTCCAGCGATTTTTGAACAAGACCGATTTTCCAAACTGTTTAGGAGCTATTGATGGAAAACATATTAGGCTAATAAAACCATGTCAAAGTGGAAGCCAGTACTACAATTATAAAAAAGTATTTTTCTGTTGTTTTAATGGCTGTGGTCGATTCTGACTACAAATTCATTTATGTAGATATTGGATCGTTTGGCAGCAGTGCAGACTCCGCTGTTTTCCAGCATAGTGAAATTCAGAAAATGTCTTGCCTATAATGAATTAGATTTACCAGATAACCGACCACTGCCTGGAACAGAGGGACCCGAAATGCCATTTGTGTTTGTAGCCGACGATGCTTTTGCTATTCACGAACATCTCATAAAACCTTATTCGCTGAGAAATCTAGATACACAAAAGAGGATCTTCAATTACAGGCTGGCACGTAGACTTGTAGAATGGGCTTTCGTTATACTGGCGAACAAGTGGCACATTTTTCTAAAACCAATAAACCTTAACATTGAACACGCATGTAAGGTAGTTAAGGCCGCGTGTATATTACATAATTTGGTGAGAGAGAGAGATGGAGTAAATTTTGAGGATACTCTGTCACACAATATTGAACCTGCCGATTTTCTGCATGTACGTGAACCAATAGTAGGATTCACAATTAGAGATGCTTTTACGGACTACTTTATGAGTCTGGCTGGTGCACTGAGTTGGCAAGAAAACATGATCTAAACCTTCAATTTACAGCCTTTATTGTATTTCAGACTAAATATTTCCTTTGAATAGTTTGATGTATTTTTATTAAAGCCATGTATAAATTCACTACTGTTACATGTTATAATAAATTCACTTGTTAATATTTTTACTGAGTCAAATATATTTAATTACTACATTACATTATGAAGTTACGAACCATATTTCATAATTAGATTAAAGTCACATGTACAATGATGGGATTAGGTAGGTGTTTGGGACTATGAGGGGTGGGATTAGGGTTAGGGTTAGAAGTTTGGGACTATGAGGGGTGGGATTAGGGTTAGGAGTTTGGGACTATGAGGAGTGGGATTAGGGTTAGAAGTTTGGGACTATGAGGGGTGGGATTAGTGTTAGGATTTGGGACTATGAGGGGTAGGATTATGGTTATGATTGGGGGTTTGGGACTATGAGGGGTGTGATTAGGGTTAGGAGTTTAGTACTATGAGAGGTGGGATTAGGGTTATGGTTAAGAGTTTGGGACTATGAGGGGTGGGGTTAGGAGTTTGGGACTATGAGGGGTGGGATTATGGTTATGATTGGGGGTTTGGGACTATGAGGGGTGGGATTAGGGTTAGGGTTAGAAGTTTAGGACTATGAGGGGTGGGATTAGGGTTAGGAGTTTGGGACTATGAGGGGTGGGATTAGGGTAATGATTGGGGATTTGGGACTATGAGGGGTGGGATTAGGGTTAGGAGATTGGGTCTATGAGGGGTGGGATTAGGGTTATGGTTAGGAGTTTGGGACTATAAGGGGTGGGATTAGCTTTAAGGTTAGGAGTTTGGGTCTATGAGGGGTGGGATTAGGGTTATGATTGGGGGTTTGGGAATATGAGGGGTGGGATTAGGGTTAGGAGTTTGGGACTATGAAGGGTGGGATTAGGGTTATGGTTAGGAGTTTGGGACTATGAGGGGTGGGGCTAGGGTTAGGAGTTTGGGACTATGGGGGGTGGGATTAGGGTTAGGAGTTTGGGACTATGAGGGGTGGGATTAGGGTTATGATTAGGGGTTTGGGACTATGAGGGGTGGGATTAGGGTTAGGGTTAGGAGTTTGGGACTATGAGGGGTGGAATTAGGGTTAGGAGTTTTGGACTATAAGATCCTCCACACGCTGCGGGATGTTACCAGCCTGAACAGCTACTTGATCCGATTCACTCTCATGTCATCTATCAATATATACACCTATGAACATCAACTTTTGAGCCACCTTCAGGATTTGCCTCTCGGCCTCAGTGGAGCCTCAAGCATTTAGTTTACGCCCACATTTCCTGGGCTTTTCTTTTCTTTTTGAAGAGAACAACATATATATACTCTTGGTGGAGTACAAAAACCCACTTCTACCTGTTTACATCATCTCCAACACATAGATGTTTGTTCAATTTGGAATCAAGAGCATACTGGGCAGACAGACTTTGTCACTGTCGCTGTTTTTAATCACAAATTGTATGGAATGTCAAGTCAGCCAATACAATGTTTAATAACTATTTAAAGCATACACTACCCCTGAGGAAGGAGTTAAATTGACTCCGAAATGCGTCGGGTGAAAAAGTACTGCTTCAAAACTCTGTATATACACGATTGTAATACTGATGGATTTACATTCCTAAACAATAGATGTTACAGTTGTTGTTATATTTTATTATGTTAATTCAATAAATTATATTTGTATTGTATACATCTTTTATGATTGCTACATGTCCCTGAAAAGTCCACCACTAGGAGACCCCCTTTGCTGTTATGTATAAATAATTTTGGATGTGGCACAAATTCACAGTCAGATGCTGATCTACAATATACATCTTGGACTATGAGGGGTGGGATTAGGGTTATGATTGGGGGCTTGGGACTATGAGGAGTGGGATTAGGGTTAGGAGTTTGGGACTATGATGGGTGGGATTAGGGTTATGGTTAGGAGTTTGGGACTATGAGGGGTGGGATTAGGGTTAGGGTTAGGAGTTTGGGACTATGAGGGGTGGGATTAGGGTTAGGAGTTTGGGACTATGAGGGGTGGTATTAGGGTTAGGAGTTTGGGACTATGAGGGGTGGGATTAGGGTTATGATTGAGGGTTTGGGACTATGAGGGGTGGGATTAGGGTTAGGGTTAGGAGTTTGGGACTATAAGGGGTGGGATTAGGGTTATGGTTAGGAGTTTGGGGCTATGAGGGGTGGGGTTAGGGTTAGGAGTTTGGGACTATAAGGGGTGGGATTAGGGTTAGGAGTTTGGGACTATGAGGGGTGGGGTTAGGGTTAGGAGTTTGGGACTATGAGGGGTGGGATTAGGGTTAGGAGTTTGGGACTATGAGGGGTGGGATTAGGGTTATGATTGAGGGTTTGGGACTATGAGGGGTGGGATTAGGGTTAGGGTTAGGAGTTTGGGACTATAAGGGGTGGGATTAGGGTTATGGTTAGGAGTTTGGGGCTATGAGGGGTGGGGTTAGGGTTAGGAGTTTGGGACTATGAGGGGTGGGATTAGGGTTATGATTGGGGGTTTAGGACTATGAGGGGTGGGATTAGGGTTAGGGTTAGGAGTTTGGGACTATGAGGGGTGGGATTAGGGTTAGGAGTTTGGGACTATGAGGGGTGGGATTAGGGTTATGATTGAAGGTTTGGGACTATGAGGGGTGGGATTAGGGTTATGGTTAGGAGTTTGGGGCTATGAGGGGTGGGGTTAGGGTTAGGAGTTTGGGACTATGAGGGGTGGGATTAGGGTTAGGAGTTTGGGACTATGAGGGGTGGGATTAGGGTTATGATTGAGGGTTTGGGACTATGAGGGGTGGGATTAGGGTTAGGAGTTTGGGACTATGAGGGGTGGGATTAGGGTTAGGAGTTTGGGACTATGAGGGGTGGGATTAGGGTTATGATTGAGGGTTTGGGACTATGAGGGGTGGGATTAGGGTTAGGGTTAGGAGTTTGGGACTATAAGGGGTGGGATTAGGTTTATGGTTAGGAGTTTGGGGCTATGAGGGGTGGGGTTAGGGTTAGGAGTTTGGGACTATAAGGGGTGGGATTAGGGTTAGGGTTAGGAGTTTGGGACTATGAGGGGTGGGATTAGGGTTAGGGTTAGGAGTTTGGGACTATGAGGGGTGGGATTAGGGTTATGGTTAGGAGTTTGAGACTATGAGGAGTGGGATTAGGGTTATGATTGGGGGTTTAGGACTATGAGGGGTGGGATTAGGGTTAGGAGTTTGGGACTATGAGGGGTGGAGTTAGGGTTAGGAGTTTGGGACTATGAGGGGTGGGATTATGGTTATGATTGGGGTTTGGGACTATGATGGGTGGGATTAGGGTTATGATTGAGGGTTTGGGACTATGAGGGGTGAGATTAGGGTTAGGATTGGGGGTTTGGGACTACAGGGACAAGGAATAGGGTAAAGAATACCGGAATTGGGAATAGGAACTAGATTGGGATTTCAACTTACATTTCTCAGCTTTTTTGTTTTTTTGATAGGGAATTCCAATTTTCTATATGAAGGTCTGCCACAGCATTCCATCAAGCACTTTTCTTCAACCGCTTGGAGTACCAGTTATGTTCCTTGTCCCAAAGTTTTGGGTGCCTCCACATTGCGTTAATGAATTCCTCTGGATCTCCACTGCCAGAGGGTCTTTCTGTTACGACTTCTGCAGCTGTAGGCTGCATCTCTACAGATTCCTCCTCCATGATACTCTGTCTTGCTCTGTATGGTCTCCTCTCCCCTTTTCAACAGGATTTCCTGGTATCCCAGCATCCTCCACTTTACTGCGGTCATGTGACCTTCCCACAGCTTCTGGGCGGTTTTAAAGTGGTATTACCGCGGTTTTACAGCGTTTCCCATTCATTTCAATTGGGATAGATGTTTTTACATCGCGATTTTATGCGCCCAAAATATGCTCCAAAAAAGCTGTTTGCAGGATTTTTTCCAACGCACAGCCAGCGCAACGCCTCAGTTTGAAAGGTTACACTGAGATTCATGGGAGGCGTTTTTATGCGGTATTTAGGCGGTAATTTTAGTGCTAAAACGCCTGAAAAATGCCTCAGTGTGAAAGGGGCCTAAGGGTTGTCTGCTGTAATGTGTTTATTGCAAGTATGTCTAGTGAACCTACTAAGGGTCTCCCACTAATTGTTTATTGTGCTAATTAACTCAGCCTTTGTCTACTAGCACAATACCCTTGTGGTCTGTGTTTATCCACTTGCCGACCGCCTAACGACGATATACGTCAACAGAATGGCACGGGCAGGAAAAATCACGTACCTGGTACGTGATTGGCTTCCCGCGGGTGGGGGGTCCGATCGGACCCCCCCCCCGGTGCCAGCGGCGGTCGGCTTTGGTCTGGGAGCATTTGGAGATGAGGGGGAGGCCATCCATTCGTGGCCCCCCCCCTCGCGATCGCTCCCAGCCAATGAGAATCCTCCCCTGCTTGTGTGTAGAATAAGAATTCAGCCTGCCCTGTGCCCATTAACAATGCAGCCTGACCTGTGCCCGGGGAGGACGTTATCACATCCGCCTGTCACTCAGATAGAAGACAGAGCAGCAGAAGCGACAGTACTTCATTTTGCCACTGGGGTTGCTGTCTTCTGTGAGTGACAGGCTTAGCCAGGAGATCGCCAAGCTCGCAGGAGACGGCCGCCCGCTATTAAGACATAGCGGCGACGGGGGGGGGGGAGGCTTGGTCAGTATTCACTCTATAAGACGCAGGGACATTTTCCCCCATTTTTGGGGGGAAAAAAGTGCGTCTTATGGAGCGAAAAATACGGTAATTATTTCATGTTAATTTATGTTTCTGGTTACAGTTGTATTATTAGGGTAATATGATCATGAGAGGGGGATGTTTTTCTCAAGTGTATATAAGCCTGTATTCTTGTTCTAATAAACAGTTCTATTTCTGGTGTACTCTAAAACTGGTGTTGCCTAGTTCTTGGGGTTACTATAGCCAGATCCATTGGTCTCATGTTCCAGGACTTGGGAAGCAGCTTCCTGGTGGCAATACCCAACAGGGTGTCCAGGTTCCATTACATTGGTGGCAAGCAGTGGGAGGCTTCCTACAGTCTGGGACATCCAAGCCTCCACCGGGATCCAAGGTCCGGATAGTAGGAGAGGAGAGGTACAGATACCAGCCACCATGGAAGAGGAATTTGGAAGGAGGTTGCGAGAGATGTGTATACAGCACAGGGGACAAGTGTCAGAGCAGGTCCTGCTAGGATGGTATGATTCTTTCCGCAGGGAACTCTGGAAGGAAGTGCTAGCCCATGAACACCAGGGAAAAATTCTCTCCTCCTTCTAGGAAAGGTACCGGTCGCAGTACGAAGTGCGAATGGTATTTTTGGGGAGACAACTGCACAAGGAATGGAAAGCTGAGTAAACCAGGTTGGTCCAGGTGGAGATGAGGTTGGATGATGCCGCGTACACACGAGCGGACTTTATGGCAGACTTTGCCCGGCGGACTTTTCAACGTACTTTACGACGGACTTTCTGAATGAACGGACTTGCCTACACACAATCCACCAAAGTCCGTCGAATTCGTACGTGATGACGTACGACCGAACTAAAAGAAGGAAGTTCATAGCCAGTAGCCAATAGCTGCCCTAGTTTGGCTTTTTGTCCGTCTAACTAGCATACAGACGGCGGACTTTTCGTCCGGACTCGATTTCGATGGATTAATCTAAAACATGTTTCAAATCTAAGTCCGTCCAACTTTTGAGAAAACAAAGTCCGCTGGAGCCCACACACGATCGAATTGTCCGACCAAATCATGTCCGCCGGGCAAAGTCTGCCGTAAAGTCCGCTCGTGTGTACGCGGCATGAGAGCTACAGAGCCCTCCACTGGTATGTAGCTCAAGTGTGCCCGTGGACAGTGGACGACACCCCAACAGAAGGCTTTGGCTATGGCGGCCTGGGGCTGTTATATGAGAGGCTGTCTGAGGACCCTGACTTTGGGAGCAACTTGAAATGGCATTTGGAAGAAATCTTGAAGTACAGAGAACGGATTCTGAATGTCTCAGAAGTTCCATGGGCACTGGAAGATTTGGAGTTTCTAGCCAATCAGGAATGGGAGCTGGAGATTGCCTACAGGCTGCTTGATTGCTAGATTCTGCTAGATTCTGCTCAGCAGCAGGTCTGGGCTCCCTTTGCCTAGGACTATCAGGAAATACCAGCTTACAGCTCTGAAACTCTGGCTGAAGAGTTGGAAATGTGGCATAGTAACAGTGTGCTTTGCCCACCTGCACCCACAGCTATGGAAGCAGAGGTCTTATGGCAGATGCAGCAAGTGCTGACTGACGTTGACGATCATTGGCGGCTGGTGCTCAAAATTTTTGGGGGGGCGCAAACAAACTGAAAAATATTAAAACCCCCCTCATCAATTGCAGCCTCACTGTGCCCATCAATTGCAGCCATTGTGCCCTTCAAAAGCAGCCACTGTGCCCATCATATGTAGCCATTGTGCCCATCATATGCAGCCACTTGTGCCCATCAAATGCAGCCACTTGTGCCCGTCATATGCAGCCACTTGTGCCCGTCATATGCAGTCACTTGTGCCCGTCAAATGCATCCACTTGTGCCCATAATATGCAGCCTCTTGTGCCTATCATATGCAGCCACTGTGCCCACCATATGCAGCCACTGTGCCCATCATATGCAGCCACTTGTGCCCATCAAATGCAGTCACTTGTGCCCATCATATGCAGCCACTGTGCCCATCAAATGCAGCCATTTGTGCCCATCAAATGCAGCTACCTGTGCCCATCATATGCAGCCACTTGTTCCCAGTATATGCAGCCACTTATGCCCAGTATATGCAGCCACTTGTGCCCATCAAATGCAGCCACTTGTGCCCAGTATATACAGCCACGTGTGCCCATCATATGCAGCCACTTGTGCCCATCAAATGCAGGCACTTGTGCCCGTCATATGCAGCCACTTGTGCCCGTCATATGCAGTCACTTGTGCCCGTCAAATGCATCCACTTGTGCCCATAATATGCAGCCACTTGTGCCTATCATATGCAGCCACTGTGTCCACCATATGCAGCCACTGTGCCCATCATATGCAGCCACTTGTGCCCATCAAATGCAGCCACTTGTGCCCATCATATGCAGCCATTGTGCCCATCAAATGCAGCCACTTGTGCCCATCAGATGCAGCCACCTGTGCCCATCATATGCAGCCACTTGTGCCCAGTATATGCAGCCACTTATGCCCAGTATATGCAGCCACTTGTGCCCATCAAATGCAGCCACTTGTGCCCAGTATATACAGCCACGTGTGCCCATTATATGCAGCCATTAGTGCCCGTCATATACAGCCACTTGTGCCCGTCAAATGCAGCCACTTGTGCCCATCATATGCAGCCACTTGTAAACAGTATATGCAGCCACTGTGCCCATCATATGCAGCCACTTGTGCCCATCATATAAGCCACTTGTGCCCATCAAATGCAGCCACTTGTGCCCATCATATAAGCCACTTGTGCCCATCAAATGCAGCCACTTGTGCCCATCATATGCAGCCACTTGTAAACAGTATATGCAGCCACTGTGCCCATCATATGCAGCCACTTGTGCCCATCATATAAGCCACTTGTGCCCATCAAATGCAGTCACTTGTGCCCAGTATATACAGCCACGTGTGCCCATCATATGCAGCCATTAGTGCCCGTCATATACAGCCACTTGTGCCCGTCAAATGCAGCCACTTGTGCCCATCATATGCAGCCACTTGTGACCAGTATATGCAGCCACTATGCCCATCATATGCAGCCACTTGTGCCCATCATATAAGCCACTTGTGTCCATCAAATGCAGCCACTTGTGCCCATCAAATGCAGCCATTTGTGCCCAGTATATGCAGCCATTTGTGCCCAGTATATGCAGCCACTTCTGCCCATCATATAAGCCACTTGTGCCCATCAAATGCAGCCACTTGTGCCCATCATATGCAGCCACTTGTGCCCAGTATATACAGCCACTTGTGCCCATAGGCAGGCTAGTCGGCTGCTGTCTCTCCGATCACGGCCGGGATCGGTGAGCTAGTGGGCCACCATGAGTGTTTTCATCTGTATTGGAGTAATTCAATGTAAGTGGGCTAATGTGTAATAAATTGGTGATTTTATATACTTCGCTATGGAGTCCTTCCCCTTCTTTTTGTGCTGACTTCGGTAAAACCACCTGTGAGCACGGAGACCCCTGTCAGTAAGGAGATCGGAAGACTGCTTTATCATCTGCTATAAGGCTGTTATCGTTCAGCCGGGAGGTGAGAGGCTGGGGGAACCATTACTTCTACACACCTTCTGTCTATCACTGGGTATTTGTGGAAGATTTTTTTGGCATGTTTTTTCAATTTGTCAATTTGTTTTTGATTTAGTTTTTTCTCATTTAACTTCACAGTATTAATTTATTACACTTTGTGTGTAATTTGTGTTGGACACTGCTATTACACTTTTTGGTGCGCTTCACTTGCTCATAAACATTTAATCACTGTATTCGTTTTTTTGGATGCCGCACTTTTTACTTCATCCTATATTAGTTCATTATTTACTTATTGTGTATTTGTAGATTTTAAACAAATTCATATGTTGCACTTTGGATATTTTAGTGTTTCACTTGCCACTTTATCTAACATGCCACACTGAATGTTATTTGCACATATTTTGAAACATATCTATTAGAGTGGTGGAATTTGAAGAATTTTATTCATCTATGTTGAAGTGTGTGTGGATTTAGTTATTCTCACACCCACGAGTACATATATTGCCTTTTATTATTGGGGAATTTATATAGAAACAGCTACTGATTGCTCGTATCCCATTTACCTCGGTTCTAATTAGCTTCACTCTTGAATCACGCTGCCCGATGGACCTGAAAAATAGAAAAAAAAAAAAATTCTTCGCCTCCATGGGAGGCGTCCCGCCGACTGCTGCCTTTTCGCTGTGACAGCTCTTATTTAGGCAAGGGTGGGGCCACCCGCTGATGTAACTGGATGACCCCACCCCCTCTGACGGCACATGACGTCAGAAAGGGGACGGGGTCACTCTGTCATGTCACCGGGTGGCCTGGCCCTTGCCTATATAACAGTTGTCACAGCCATGAGACAGCAGTTGGCGAGACGCCTCCCATTGAGAGGGAGTTTTTTTTTCTATTTTTCAGGTCTGTCGGGCGGCGTTATTGAAGATGGAAGGGACATCTTTTTTAATAAAGGAAATGTCAAAAACGAAGTATTGTGGTTTTCACTTTTTGACACTTTTTTGGTGAATGGGTAGGGGTACAATGTACCCCTACCCAATCACATGGGTCTGGGGGCCCCCTTGTTAAAGGTGGCTTCCAAATTCCGATAAGCCCCCTGCCCACAGACCCCCACAAAAAATGGCCAGGGTTGCAGGGACAAGGCCCTTGTCCCCATCAACATGAGGACAAGGTGCTTTGGGGGGACCCCAAAGCACCCTCCCCATGTTGAGGGCAAGCGGCCTGGTATGGTTCAGGATGGGGGGCGCTCTTTTGTCCCCCCCCCTATCCTGGCCTGCAAGGTTGCTTGCTCAGATAAGGGTCTGGTATGGATTTTGGGGGGTGGGATGTCACGCTAATTAAAAAAAAAATTGGTGTGGAGTTCCCCTTTAAAATCAATGCCAGATCCAATGCCAGATCCAAAGAACCTGGTATGGATTCTGGGGGGGACCCCACGCCGTTTTTTTATTTTTTATTTTGGTGTGCAGTTCCCCTTAAAATCTATACCAGACCCAAAGGGCCTGGTTTGGACTGTGGGGGGGGGGGGGGCCCATGCCGTTCGGTTCGCATCCAGAACATGCGAACAGGCAAAAAATTTGTTCGAACATGCGTTAAAGTCTATGGGACAGGAACATGAAAAATCAAAAGTGCTAATTTTAAAGCCTTATATGCAAGTTATTGTCATAAAAAGTGTTTGGGAACCCGGGTCCTGCCCCAGGGGATATGTATCAATGCAAACAAAGTTTTAAAAATGGCCGTTTTTGTTGGGAGCAGTGATTTTTAATAAAGCTTAAAGTGAAACAATAAAAGTGAAATATTCCTTTAAATTTCGTGCCTGGGGGGTGTCTATAGTATGCCTGTAAAGTGGCGCATGTTTCCCGTGTTTAGAACATTCCGAGTGCAAAATGACATTTCTAAAGGAAAAAAAGTCATTTAAAAGTACTAGCGCTAGCGCCGTCTATAATGAATTGTCAGTCCGGCAATACACATAAAAGTTCATTGATAAAAACGGCATGGGATTTCCCCACAGGGGAACCCCAAACCAAAATTAAAAAAAAAATGCGTGGGGGTCTCCCAAATTCCATACCAGGCCCTTCAGGTCTGGTATTGATATTAAGGGGAACCCCGCGCCAAAACGTTTTTAAAAAATGGCGTGGGGGTCCCCCCTTAAAATCCATACCAGACCCTTTAGGCCTGGTATGGATTTTAAGGGGAACCCCGCGCCAAAATTTTTTTAAAAAATGTCGTGGGTGTCCCCCTCAAAATCCATACCAGACCCTTATCCGAACATGCAACCTGGCAGGCCACAGGAAAAGAGGGGGGATGAGAGAACGTCCCCCCTCCTGAACCGTACAAGGCCACATGCCCTCAACATTGGGAGGGTGCTTTGGGGTAGTGGCCCCCCCAAAGCACCTTTTCCCATGTTGATGGGGAGAAGGGCCTCATCCCCACAACCCTTGCCCGGTGGTTGTGGGGGTCTGCAGGCGGGGGGCTTATCTGAATCTGGAAACCCCCTTTAACAAGGGGACCCCCAGATCCCGGCCCCCCCCTGTGTGAATTGGCAATGGGGTACAAATGTACCCTTACCATTTCACAAAAAAAGTGTCAAAAAGGTTAAAAAAGGCAAGAGACGGTTTTTGATAAATCCTTTATTAATTTCCTCTTCTTTCCCCGCTTCTTCTTCCATCTTCTTTCTTCTGGTCTTCCTTCGGTGTTCTTCTTCCTCCATCTTCTTCTTCCCCCCGCTTCTTCCTCAGCTTCTTCCTCCGCTTCTTCCTCCAGTCTTCTCGTCCGACATCTTCCTCCGGCTTCTTCTCCGCTTCGTCCTTATCCTTATTATCCACCTCAGTGGGAGTCTTCCACTGTGTGGCGCTTCTGTTCAGGTGACAGTTCTTATATAACGGAGGGTGGGGCCACTCGGTGACCCCGCCCCCTCTGACGCACGGGGACTACCCTATGGCCTTCCCCATGTTGTCAGAGGGGGGCGGGGTCACCCATTTGTGACTCCGCCCCCTCTGGCAACACGGAGAAAGCAATAGGAAAGTCCCCGTGCGTCAAAGGGGGCGGGGTCACCGGGTGGCCCTGCCCTCCATTATATAAGAACTGTCACCTGAACAGAAGCGTCACACAGCGGAAGACTCCCACTGAGGTGGATCGTGCGGAGAACGAAGCGGAGAAGAAGCCGGAGGAAGATGCCGGACGAGAAGACCGGAGGAAGAAGCAGGGGAAGAAGAAAATGGAGGAAAAAGAAGAACACCGAAGGAAGACCAGAAGAAAGGAGATGGAAGAAGAATCGCGGGGGAAGAAGAAGAAATAAATAAAGGGTTTGTCAAAAACTGTCTCTTGTCTTTTTTAACCTTTTTGACACTTTTTTTTGTCAAATGGTAGGAGTACATTTTACCCCATTACCAATTCACACAGGGGGTTCCCTTGTTAAAGGGGGCTTCCAGATTCCGATAGGCCCCCCGCCCACAGACCCCCACAACCACAGGGCAAGGGTTGTGGGGATGAGGCCCTTCTCCCTATCAACATGGGGACAAGGTGCTTCGGGGGGGACGCTACCCCAAAGCACCCTCCCAATGTTGAGGGCATGTGGCCTGGTACGGTTCAGGAGGGGAGGGGCGCTCTCTCGTCCCCCCTCTTTTACTGCGGCCTGCCAGGTTGCGTGCTCAGATAAGAGCCTGGTATGGATTTTGAGGGGGACCCCATGCCATTTTTTTTTTAAATTTTGGCGCGGGTTCCCCTTAATATCCATACCAGACCTGAAGGGCCATGTATGGAATTTGGGGGGACCACCACGCATTTTTTTTTTAAATTTGGTTCGGGGGTTCCCCTGTGGGGAAATCCCATGCCGTTTTTATCAATGAACTTTTATGTGTATTGCCGGACCGACAATTCATTATAGCTGGCGCTAGCGATAGTACTTTTAAATGACTTTTTTCCTTTAGAAATGTAATTTTGCACTCGGACTGTTCTAAACACGGGAAAAATTTGCCACTTATAGGCATACTATAGACACCCTCCAGGTACGAAATTTAAAGGAATATTTCACTTTTATTGTTTCACTTTAAGCTTTATTAAAATCACTGCTCCCAAAAAAACGCCCGTTTTTAAAACTTTTTTTTGCATTGATACATGTCCCCTGGGGCAGGACTCAGGTCCCCAAACACTTTTTATGACAATAAGTTGCATATAAGCCTTTAAAATATACTTTTGATTTCTCCCATAGACTTTTAAAGGGTGTTCCGCGGCTTTTGAATTTGCAGCGAACACATCAAATTGTTCACTATTCGGTGAATGGCGAACAGCCAATGTTCGAGTCAAACTCATGTTCGACCCGAACATAAAGCCCATCCCTACTGCCTGCACTGTATATATATTCTACACTGAATGCAGAGTATATAAATATATATTACAACACTTTATGTCTTTATTAATACACTTATTATTATTATTATTACTTTTATAGAGGTTTTATATAGCGCCAACAGTTTGCGCAGCTCTTAACAAAATAGAGGCAGACATTACAGTTACATTACAATTTGGTACAAGAGGAATCAGAGGGCCCTGCTCATTAGAGCTTACAATCTAAAAAGGAAGAGTTAATTGATACAAAAGGTAATAGCTGTGGGGGATGAGCTGATGGAGGAAGTAAAACAGTGTTAGTTAGAAGCAGGATAGGCTTCTTTAAAGAGAAGGGTTTTCAGGGATCGTCTAAAGATGGATAGATTAGGGGACGGACAGATTGGGGTAGGGAGTTCCAAAGGATGGGAGAAGCTCTGGAGAAATCCTGGAGGCGAGAATGGGAGGAGGTGACAAGGGAGCTAGAGAGCAGGAGGTCTTGGGAGGACCAAAGAGAGCGGCTTGCTTGGGACTAGGTTAGTGATGTAGCTGGGGGCAGAGTTATGGACGGCTTTGTAAATTATTGTTAGTACTTTGAATTTTATTCGTTGGGTGAGTGGAAGCCAGTGGAGGGATTGGCAGAGAGGGGTGGAGGACACTGAATGGTTGGTAAGGTGGATGTCTATGTATAGGTAATTCAATGAGGAGGGAGTTGCAGTAGTCGAGGCGAGAGATAACCAGTGGTGTCATTAGTTAAAAAGGAGAGTATTCTGGAAATGTTGCGGAGGCTAAGGTGGCATGATTTGGACAGGGATTGTATGTGGGCCTGAAAGGACAGTTTAGAGTCTAAGGTTACCCCTAGCACCCTGGCATGTGGGGACGGACTGATAGATGTGCCATTGATCTTGACAGAGAAGTCAGGGGAAGGGGCACGTGGGGGAGGAAACATTAAGAGCTCAGTTTTAGATAGATTCAGTTTAAGGAAGTGGTTGACATCCAGGCTGATATGTCTGTTAGTAAATCAGTGATGCGTGATGAGATTGATGGGGTGAGCTGAGGGAAAGAGAGATAGATTTGAGTGTCATCAGCATTTAAATGGTAGTGGAAGCCACTGGAGGCTATCTGCTTACTCAGGGAGGACATGTAGATTGAGAATAGTAGAGGTCCAAGGGCAGAACCTTGGGGGACCCCAAGGGTAAGAGGAGTTGGAGAGGAGATAGTGGTTTTGTAAGTGACACTGAAGGTGCAATGAGATAAGCAAGATTCGAACCAACGGAGAGTGCAGCCATGGAGACCAAGCAAATTGAGTTTTTTGAGGAGGAGGGGGTGGTCAACTGTATGATTGGCTAAAGGCACCCTTACGTTCTATTCATTTAGATATGGCATTCGATATTTCAGATAATTGGTAACTTCGGATAAATTTGTACTCGTTACGTTCACTAACAGACAAATTTGAAAGGAAATTCCAATACCCTATAATTTAATATTTATTATTAGTTAGTTATTATTTCAGATTTTCAGGTTTTCGAATTTTCAGATTTTCATTCTTATTTTGAAATTTGGAAATCCCAAAATTTTTGAATTTTCAAATTTATGAAATTTCGAATTTCCTAATTTTGAAGTTTTGAATTTCCAAATTTCCAAAATTTAGAACTTCTGAACTTCCGAATTTCCGAAATTTTGAATTCCGAATTTCCAAAATGTCGAATTTTCAGAAATTCGGAAATTTGAAAATTCGGAATTTTCGGAATTAACAAATTTGTCAAAATTAGTTAAAAAACGAATTCGGAACTAAACGAATTGCACATGTCTATCTAAATGTCCATATACCAATACCCATATCCCATGGGGTTATAAGGTAGCGTGATCGGCTGACGCGTTTCGAGGATTTTTCCTCTTCCTCAGAGCCTTTGGTCCACAGATGTGAGCAAAGATTAACCCATCAGCAAAGGAGGATTATTCCCCCAAGGTTATACCATCAATCCAGTCCACCACATGTAAACATGCAGACCTGACTTGGTTCTATAAGGCCAAAAGGAAGAGAAAAAATCCTTGAAATGCGTCAGCCAATCACACTACCTTATAACCCCATTCAATATGGGTATTGGTACATGGACTTTTAGAGGAATGATGTGATTTTATTCCAGTTACCAAATGTGATTACGCTACTCACTTCTGTTATTCAATAAAACTTTTTACCAAAGATAATGCTTTAGGACATGTGCCTTCTATTTTTTCTTTCTTTGCTTTAGTACTTTGGACTCCCCCTAGTTGGCTAAGGCAACTGGGCGTGCAGTAGCCACCCATTAGCACCACAACGGAAGCCCAACAATTTTTACCTAGGCCCACCACACAGCGCAGGAGATTTTTCTGTTGGTGTTGGAATATATTAAAAATAGTGACTGCTTCATACTGTTGGGACTCATAGCAGATGCTGATGTCATCAGCAAGCCACCTGTCTGGGGTTGTCTGCTATAATGTGTTTATTGCAAGTATGTCTAGTGAACCTACTAAGGGTCTTCCACCCATTGTTTATTGTGCTAATTAACTCAGCTATTGTCTACTAGCACACTACCCTTGTGGTCTGTGTTTATACTTATGATAATGTGGATTATGTCTTCTGAGATAGGAGACATCAAGTCCAACCTGAAAGATCAAACCTCTGAGTCACTATCCAATTCAAAAGCTTAAACGTTCACTTGGCCGAATCAGGCAGATATATAGTCCTTGTATGTGAACTCAACAACACCAAATACACATTGGTTAAAGTGTACCTCCCCAATACTAAACAACTATCTTTTTTGAATAAGATATGGAAGAAAGTCTCCACAATGAGACAAGGAAATGTAATCATGTACGGAGACTTTAACGCAATCCCTGACAAAGATCTGGACTTATGCAGTGATACAAGACACCAACAGCACAGAGCAACTCTGGGCCGATTTATCTCCTCATCACGTCTTTATGACGTGTGGAGATGCCAACACTCATCAGAAAAAGACTTTATGTTCTATTCCAGTGTACATCACACACACTCTCGCATAGACCTGTTTTTGGTAGACAAATTTATTTTGCAACAAGTTGTACAAGTTATGGAACACCCACAATGTTTATATTTGAGGCTTGCTCATACAGATGAACGCAAAAATAAACAAAACAAAGGTCAGAACATCTAAATGAGTTATTAACTAAAATCCATCATCTAGAAAGTCTCAATAAGCAGGAATCAACACAAAAACTCAGGGACTCATTGTTCACTACCAGACAGGAGTTACAAACCCACCTGATAGCTCAACATGACTATCAGATGCTTTCACTAAAAGCCCAGTCATACAGATATGGTAATAAGGCAGGAAAACTACTAGCTACTCAAACTAAAGAAAAACAATCACACAAAAAATTCCCTACATCACAAATCCTAAATCCAAATTAAAAGTCACGAACCCCAAAGAAATTGCAGATGCCTTTAGCGACACTTTACAATCTTAGAAAATACCCTGATACCTTCCAACCCAATGAAACACTAATATCTGACTTCTTAGCTTCAGGGAATCTGCCTACAATTTCTCAAACTGACTTATCCCACTTGAACCAACCCTTTACAACACAAGAAATAGAAACATCTATTAAAAACCTCCCTCACAACAAATCCCCAGGACATGATGGATATTCTTCTGAATATTACCAATTGTTTAGCCCCATCCTTTCATCGCACTTATATCGAGTCTTTAAAGCAGCTATGACCACAGCAAAATTTCCCTTGGAAATGCTCACAGCCACAATAATTACCCTTCCCAAACCAGGCAAAGAACCTAACTTACCGCAAAACTTTAGGCCAATCTCTTTACTGAATGTAGATGTGAAACTACACGCCAAATTGATAGCAAATAGACTAACAAACTTGTTACCAAAACTGATAAATTATGATCAAGTGGGCTTTGTGTTGGGCCGTCAGATCACAGACGCCAACAGGAGAATGCTGAACCTCCTGCATTTGGTTGAAAAAAATAGGGAGCCTTCTCTGCTTCTCACGTTGGACGCAGAGACGGCTTTCGACAGAGTGCACTGGGGGTACCTGAGCAGGGTATTGGAGAAATTTGGAATGACCGGCCCAATACAAAGAGCAATATTAGCACTGTATTCCTCACCATCAGTATTTGTTTTCACAGAAGGAATGTTTTCCAAAACATTCTAAATCACGACTGGGACCAGACAGGGGTGCCCCCTGTCCCCTATAATTTTTACCTTGCTTATGGAACCCCTAGCGGAGAAAATAAGATCAAACCCGAACATAAAGGGCATCATAGCTCAGGAACACCAACATAAAATATCACTGTTTGCGGACGACGTTATTCTCTCATTATCTAATCCGGCCATATCATTGCACATGATAAATTAAATATATATTAAACCTATTCAGCACAGTATCCTATTACAAGGTTAACGCCACCAAATCAAACATATTAGGAATGCATATAGATAAAAAGCTAGAAATATCCCTCAAAAGTAACCTTCCATACCCTTGGACCAAAGATTCCATCACATACTTAGGAATTAAACTCACCTCTCCCATCGCAAATATATACCATATCAACTACATTCCACTAGTAAATACCTTCCAACAAGAACTTTCTAGAATCCAAAAATTTTTCCTAACCTGGTCTGGATGTTTAGCAGTGTACAAAATGTTAATACTCCCAAAATTAATATACTACTTCAGAGCATTGCCATTTCAAATAACTTCCTCATTTTTCACCACAATGCAAAAGCAAATGTAGCGCTGGTAGATTTATGATCTACCATCAGATTTGCCTCTGTTCCAGCTTGGCTGATGTTGCGTGTGGTTCCACTTTGTGTCGGTGGGTGTTGTTGTCACCATCGGCGGGTGTTGGAAAAGCAACGTGTTGAAGCGAATGAGTGCTCCTCTGTCCCGGAGACAACTCGGTGGAGGTGGTCCTCCGAGTTGCATTCTGGGAGAGGGTATTTATGGGACAGACGCCATGTTTAGGGGTTCGTTTTCAGCCACCTGCTGGCCTTCCTGGCCGACAGGTATGTGTTAGAGTACCACCTCGTGGTCCTCCGTTCCGGAGGCCCGCATCGCTGCGGCGCGTGGGTGGGCCCAGAAGCCTGTCTGGGGCCTACCACAGCAGCCGAGGAATGGTCCTGAGCTGTCTATCTAGAGTGAAGAAGCTGGACAACCGAGGAGATCCCAGGGGAGGACCCCTCATGGAAGGATCATGCAGAGTGCTGGTCGGGAGAGGGGCCTGGTGACTCGGTTGGAGGACGTATCCTAAAGTAATTCTACCCCATAGTACTGCCAGGTTGGCTTAGAGGTCCAAGTACTGTGTCTGACATTCATCGTGAACCAATACATCCTGTGGCAGAGGATCGTATGGGTTTATTTCAAGCAAGTCTGTGGCAGAGACTTTTGTTTGTGCTACGTACTGGCTGCTAGGCAAGTGAGAGAGGCCTATCCAGGCGAGCAAAGATCGTGTCCCACAAAAGGGGATTGCATTCAATTACAGTATTCAACTTTAAAGGATGTTCTAAAGAAACTTAAAGAAAGGTATTTGAGCTTCCCTGCAGTTTTCTTCCTGCCTCTTTCCTGCTATTTCCTTCGTTACTTGGTTCAATAAAGCATTGAAAACGTACTCAAGTGTTGGTGCTTATATTGTCCAGAGGTAAACTCAACGGAACCCTAGACCTGGTGCCGGTGAAACAGAGGTATCGAGAGTGAAGGTAACAGCCCGTTTAAACCAGCAGCTCCACCGGGAGTTAATGCTACATGTGGGGGCTCATCCGGGATTTGTTGACCATCAATTCTCGCAACCCAGAGAGGTGTTTCACCGGGAGTATATGGTGAGAGCTGGACTTTGTCAATTTTTCAGGAAGAGAAGAGGTTAAAAGTTGCAAGACTTTATTTCTGAATGGGTAGGCGGCGGGCGCCAGTAAAAGCCCGGGGGCTATGTGATCAGAACAAGTGGGAGGAGCCTACCCTACTTGATACCGTGTGGGACGCGTGTATGTGTTTGGCGCCAGAGAAGAAGAGAGGCCTCGTGATCGTGCTGAGAAGATCAGAGTGTGGCCATGTCTTTTTCAGCGATGCAGCCAATTATGGGATCGAGAATGTTCCCTGCAAGCACTGTGTCGAGTATTGTACTGACCGGAACCCCACTTACGGACACTGGTGTTCATCTGAAGCCACAGGGGAGGTTTGTTCTGTATACCTCAGGAGATATTGAAGGACTGGGCATGATCTGCCACCGATGTGAAGGACTGGCCGTACATCTCCGTCCATTTAGCCGATGTCCGCAATGTGGAGAGTATTTGTTTGTGGTGGAGCAGCCTACCATGTCGCCCCGTGCTTATCGAATGGATTGGGCAACAGGTATCGCCACAGTAGAAGCTGCTACTACTACGGAGAGAGAACGGCAGGCCACCACTTTGCCTGTTGTTACCGAGAATGTTCCGGAGAGAGACACTGCTGTTGCCGTCTCATCAGCGGACATTGCTTTGAATTCTGTGTCCACCACGCCTGTCTCTGTTGTACTTGTCCAGAGGATGGTGGGATATGTGAAGGCTTCCCGCGGCCGTGGCCAAGGCCTACCCCAGAGACTACCCGAACCGGATCCAACAAAGTCCACGACAGGAACGGGTAAGCAGCTGATGGGGAATGTATCTGGGACTGTAAATAAGTATCTGCCAGCAGAAGAAATGGGAGATTCGGAAATAGAATCCTTGTCGGATCTTTCCGGTGATGATGACCTGTTTGAGACTATGTCACAGGAGATGTTATGAGCACAAGGCGAGGATGTCGCCTCTGCTATGACTTTCCCTGAATGGACAGCCCTGAGTTCTGGGAAGAAGTCACCCTGTGTGGAGCCACACAGCACTGTAAATGAGACATTGTCAAAAGTTGTTAGTTCACTTCAGACACCGGCTGGGTTTATGGTGAGCAAATCATTGGATTCATGTGTGCCTCCTGGTATGGGGAAAAACAGATCCTTACCCAAACCTGCACGTTTGCAGAGAATGTTGAACAAGCGTGTAGCTACGGAATATGGCTTGGAGTTCCCTTATGTCCCTCAGGACATAATGCAAGTGATTGAAGTTAACCGGGAACTTTGGTACAGTGAAGCTGTTTGGGACTATTTGTCTGTGCCTAAGCCTTTCCGAAAGACTGGATGTTCTGTTAAAATGGATGAACGTTTTAGTGGATGTTTTATGCACTGGAACTTCAGTCGGCACATCTATGCTGACAAAGTAGTTATCTGCAGGCCCGGAAAAGAGGACGTTGTATATTTCATTACCACAGTAGATAAACTGGGAAAGACACTGACCTTGCCAGATCTCCGGTTTTATTGGTGATTATGGACAAAAGAACTTTGGAGTTAGTTAGTGTCAGTATAAAGAGATCTTCGTGGTCAAGATCTGGATATTCATCTCAGTGTTTCAAATCCAAGGACTTCTTTTTGCTAGCCAGATTTCCTTCATTTGAGAAAAAAAAATTTATACAGGGATGGACTCCTAAAGATTATTTTGATATAGATTATGGGAAGAGAGTCTCATTTTTAAATGAGGCTTTGCTCCTGAAGTTGTACAGGATATATGTGTGTTAATATGCTTTCCTTTTCAGGAACCATTTGATCCTCTATCAAGCTGTTAGGATTTTCAGCTAGATAGACAGTGAGGTTGTGTACAGTCATAGGATGGTTTTGTTTACGGACGTGAACATATTGTTTTATAGATGTTAATCTTATAATGTCTTTCCACTGTCTTTCCTTCTTCTTTATCTAATCCAAGTTTTAAGCTCAAATACCTACTCCTAGGCTTGGGAGTTATTATCATTATTTTTGGACAGGCGTTGGGGACAACGTCTATTGTAGTGGGGGGAGTATGTGGCGCTGGTAGATTTATGATCTACCATCTGATAGGTAAATTTAGTGAATTGCTCGTTATTGGAAGTTAGATTTGCCTCTGTTCCAGCTTGGCTGATGTTGCGTGTGGTTCCACATTGTGTCGGTGGGTGTTGTTGTCACCATCGGCGGGTGTTGGAAAAGCAACGTGTTGAAGTGAATGAGTGCTCCTCTGTCCCGGAGACAACTCGGTGGAGGTGGTCCTCCGAGTTGCATTCTGGGAGAGGGTATTTATGGGACAGACGCCATGTTTAGGGGTTCGTTTTCAGCCACCTGCTGGCCTTCCTGGCCGACAGGTATGTGTTAGAGTACCACCTCGTGGTCCTCCGTTCCGGAGGCCCGCATCGCTGCGGCGCGTGGGTGGGCCCAGAAGCCTGTCTGGGGCCTACCACAGCAGCCGAGGAATGGTCCTGAGCTGTCTATCTAGAGTGAAGAAGCTGGACAACCGAGGAGATCCCAGGGGAGGACCCCTCATGGAAGGATCATGCAGAGTGCTGGTCTGGAGAGGGGCCTGGTGACTCGGTTGGAGGACGTATCCTAAAGTAATTCTACCCCATAGTACTGCCAGGTTGGCTTAGAGGTCCAAGTACTGTGTCTGACATTCATCGTGAACCAATACATCCTGTGGCAGAGGATCGTATGGGTTTATTTCAAGCAAGTCTGTGGCAGAGACTTTTGTTCGTGCTACGTACTGGCTGCTAGGCAAGTGAGAGAGGCCTATCCAGGCGAGCAAAGATCGTGTCCCACAAAAGGGGATTGCATTCAATTACAGTATTCAACTTTAAAGGATGTTCTAAAGAAACTTAAAGAAAGGTATTTGAGCTTCCCTGCAGTTTTCCTCCTGCCTCTTTCCTGCTACTTCGTTCGTTACTTGGTTCAATGAAGCATTGAAAAAGTACTCAAGTGTTGGTGCTTATATCGTCCAGAGGTAAACTCAACGGAACCCTAGACCCGGTGCAGGTGAAACAGAGGTATCGAGAGTGAAGGTAACAGCCGTTTAAACCAGCAGCTCCACCGAGAGTTAGTGCTACACAAATTTCGAATTTTGTGTGGGCAGGGAAAAGGGCTAGATGCTCTCTTCACTTACGGAGTAGACACAAATCTGTGGGAGGTATGGGCTTATCATTATTAAAAGACTACTACACGGCAGCTGTCTTAGACCAACTCAAAAATTGGTTCACCAATCCCACTATAAAACCCTGGTGTCAAATAGAACTAGCATGGTTAAACAGTAAATCTCCACTATCACTTCTTATGGTATCCAACTTATCTAAAAATAACAAAATATCAAACCACCCCACTATACAAGCAAAAGTTCAGGCGTGGTCTGAACTAAGATCAAAAGGGAACAAATTCTACCCAACGACTAACATCCCCATCCCTCTAGAATCTCTCCAGTGGATAATCCCCAACATACGGTTACACAAATGGTTAGGAAACAACATCCTAACCTTAGCAGACATCACCATAGGAGATAAACTGCTGCCTTTCAACAAAAATACAACATTCCAAACTCAGAATTCTTTACTTACACCCAGATTTCCTCCTACTACCAAAATATGAAGACTACCCACATCTCGATCATAGAAAAAGTATGAAAATATACCCAATCATGTAACCCCAAACTGAAAGGCATTACACTAATTTACAACTCACTGAAATCAAAAGAGGCATTTACCAAGCACAAACCCTTAGTTAATTGGCAAAAAGAACTAGGTAAAGAATTTTCAGATCTCCAGTGGAAAAATGCAATTAAATGTAAGTACAAGTTCTCTAGATGCCTCAAATTATAAAGAACTGACTCAAAAACTTATGCTTAGGTGGTATTTTACTCCTTATATAGTGGCTAAATTCTCAAAGGATAGCTCAAACCTGTGTTGGAGGGGGTGCGGACAGGTGGGGACCCTGGTACACATGGTGTGATCTTGCCCTAATCTCCGAAGTTTCTGGCTAGAAATTTACAACTTATTATCAAAGGTAACAGGAATCCATGTAAAACCGAACATAGAACAAGCCATCCTTAGTATAAATTTGAATCACTATCCAACCACATTTAGATCTATAGCTACACATATCTTACTGGCAGCTTGCTCAGCAATAAAGAAAGCCCAGAGCAAAAGTAATAAAATGGATAGGCGCAGGGCGCGCATGATGGTGGGAACAGTGAAATCAACCTAGGCAGAGGGGTGGTATTATGGAGCCTAGGGGGAGGGGTTGGAGGAGCTCATAAAAGGTGATTCCGCCTTGGATGAGTCACCAAAGCGTGGGGGAAAGTTCAGGAGCACAGCAGCATGGCGGAGGTGGAGAGAATTTTGGCCCAGCTCAGGGAGGAGGCAGCGGTTCGGGGTTCAGGGTGGCTACAGGACGCATTGGGGACAGCTTTGCAGCGCCCTGTGTCAGAGGCAAGTGGGAGGAGCGGCACGCGGGCACGCAGGTCTAGGCCACCGGAGCGGTTTTCACCAGAGCATCAGGCGGAGACTCAGCGGCAGCTGGGGGGTAGCCGGAAGGGACCCCCGGCGGGCCCACTGGGAAACGGGTGACGTGGCCAGAAAGCAGTAGTCCAGGGCGGACACCCGCCCACCAAACTAGATCAATTAGGGGCAGCAGGAGAGAGAAAGGGCCGCATTGTGGCCTACCAGGCGCGGAGACTCGGAGAGTGCGGGCCCTGCCCCCAGGATGTCAGCACGTGAGACAGTTTGCATGCAGAGGAGCGCTACTGATGGGGTCCCCGGGCCTTCCACTGCCTCAGCAGGGGACCAGCGGAGGATCGATCGGGGGCGTGTGGAGAAGGCGGCAGGGAGAGCGGAAGCTGGCAGGACCGAGGTACCCCACACCTGTCCAGAAGTCTGTGAGTGGACACGCTGCGCGGAGGAGGGGGAGGATGTCTGCGGCAACCACGGCCACCGGGCCTGGAAGGCTTTCATCTGAAGAGGAGGAGGATCTGGGTCTGAGTGTGACGGGGGATTTGTCCGGGTCGGAAGAGGTGGCGGCCCCCCTATCCGGGAGAACAGCTGCGGGGGAATGCAGACGGTCGGCTGATGGGGCAACGCCTATGCAGCCCGGCAAGTCACTTTTAATTGTACCTGATTTGGGTTTGCCAAGGAGCACAGGGCCTAGGTGTAGGTCAGATGTTTTGACAGCGAGTGGGGGGGCGGGGGAGGCCACCGGGGGGGCTGTGGGGTCATTGGGCTTCTTGGAGGGTATAAAGGAGCTGGTACAGAAGTTTGAAAATGCAGGAAAGGCCATCATCGGGCCGCGTCTGCCTGGGTCCCGCCAGCAGGGGGAACCGGGGAGGGCATTACATCAGGAGTAGGTGCGGTGGCACCGGCAGTTACGGCGGCGGTTACTTTGCCAGCCTCGGAGGTAATGGTGACCAGTGTTCCGCAGGGGACGGACAAGACGGCTGTGGTAAGTGAGACTGCAGTGCGGCAAGACATAATTAGGCTAGCTGATGCAGCAAAACGTGAAGTCTATGTTTGCTATGAAGGGCCATTAGGAGCTCACCTGAAGCAGGAAGTTCGGGAGAAGCTGTGGAAAGGTGAGTTTGTGGAGATTTTTTCACTACTACCATTGGAAAAGTTCAATTTAGACAAAGTAAAACCGGATGATTCTAAAAAGGAGGACGAGGAGAAGATACAGGTTTATCCCGAGGACATTTGCCAATTGGCTGCAGGCGTTTGCCATTATGGCAAGTGTCATTGGGGAAAAGCAACCCGAACACTGTTCGGCGTTTTTTTGTTACCAGGATTCGATAGGGGAGGCTTATAGGGTTTATGGTGGTGCGGCGTGTCTGAGTTATGACGAGCAGTTCCGTCAACAGAGAGCAGTTTGTCCAGAGCTGCGATGGGACCACAAAGACATAAGCTTATGGATGCGCCTGATGACGACTGCGCGGGCACCGAATCAGTTTTTTTCAGGGGGGGGGGCGGTGGACCTTTGGCCCAGGGACAATCGGCCGGAAACAAAAAAGGGGTTTGTTGGCAATACAATACAGGAACATGCAAGTTCGGGGGTACGTGTAGGTACAAACATGAGTGTTCAGGGTGCGGTGGAGCTCACCCGGCATCCAGATGTTTCAAGCAGGGTAAAGGCCGTGCCAGGGAGGCTGGACACAAGAGGGAGGACCCCGGTGAAGGTGGAAAGGATGCAGCCGTTTCTCGGTAGGTATCCGGATAAAAGAGCAGCGCATTTACTGGAGGAGGGTTTCACGGTAGGATTTAGAATTCCTTGTACATTAGAGGTTGTTCGTCCCATATCTCCCAATTTTCAGTCAGCCTTGCAACATCCAGATGTGGTTTCCGAGAAACTACGAAAGGAGGTTGCATTGGGGAGAATGGGGGTCCTTTCCCATTGGCGCCTTTGGCCGATCTGGTGGTGTCACCATTGGGGGTAGTGCCTAAAAAGGAACCCAATAAATTCAGGCTCATTCACCACCTGTCCTTTCCAAAAGGTGGGTCGGTGAATGATGCGATAGATCAGGAGGCGTGCTCAGTGACATATACGTCATTTGATGCTGCTGTTGGGTGGGTGCGCAGTTATGGGAAAGGAGCCTTTATGGCAAAGGCGGATGTGGAATCGGCCTTTCGGCTATTACCAGTTCACCCTGACAGCTTCCGGTTGCTGGGGTGTCATTGGGACGATGAATTTTATGTCGACCAGTGCTTACTGATGGGTTGCTCTATATCGTGTGTGATATTTGAGCAGTTCAGCTCTTTTATAGAATGGGTAGTACGGGATGTGTCGGGTGTGAATTCGATAATTCATTACTTGGACGATTTCTTGTGTATAGGGCCGGCTTCTTCCAGAACTTGCGCGGTGCTTTTGGCATTGTTAGAGCACATTGTGGACAGGTTTGGCATTCCATTGGCGGCTAAAAAAACGGAGGGACCTAGTACGGTCATCACGTTCCTAGGCTTTGTCCTGGATTTAGAGGCGATGGAATGCAGGTTACCGGAGGATAAGTTGGCGGACTTAAAAAAGGAAATTGCAGGGCTGATCGGATTGCGTAAAGTGCAACTGTGTTTGCTGCAATCTGTGTTGGGCAAGCTTAATTTTGCGTGCCGTAGCTTACCTATGGGGAGGGTGTTCAGTCGCAGACTGGCGGCGAGTACGGGCGGCATAAAGTCCCCAAGCCACTTTGTGCGATTGGTCAAAACACACAGGGACGACACAGGTTTTGGGGCCTTTTTCCAGGGACAATGGAGTGCAGGTCCTTGGCCACGGGCATGGATCGAAGCGGGTTTCACTAAGAATCTGGTGCTGCTGGAATTATTTCCGGTGGTAATAGCGGTGGAATTGTGGGGAGCATCGTTCAGGGATCTGAAGGTGCGTTTCCATGGGGACAATTTGGGGGTGGTGCAGGTAATCAATAGGAATACAACGTCTTCTCCGCCGGTTATTAGATTACTTCAACATTTGGTTTTGAGATGTTTGCAACTGAATGTTTTCATTCATGCTGTCCACCTACCGGGTGTGGAAAATGTGATAGCTGATGCCTTATCTCACTTCCAGTGGGACAAGTTCCGAGAGTTGGCGCCGGATTCGGAGCAGCAAGGGGTACCTTGTCCCCAGTGGTTGTGGGGGATAGCATTGGCTTCATCGCTGGATGGATAAAGCGGTCGGTAAGTGGGGCTACGTGGTCAGCATACACAAAGGTATGGTGGGATTGGCTGGTGTTTGTGCAAGGGGTGGGTGAAGAGCCGACTGGACAGGTAGTGAGGTTACTCGTTCTGTACTACAAGAAAGATGGAAGAGGGTGTGTCTGCCTCTGTGATAATTGTGCAGTTGGCAGGTTTAGCTTTCTTGTTCAAATTACAAGGGCTGCCCGATTCCACAAAGGATTTTTGGGTACGGCAGGCCGTAAAAGGTTATCGGCAATCGGTGGTCTGGAAGGATACCAGGAGGCCTGTGACCTTTGAGATTATTCTGGGTATTGTATCCAGGCTGGGGGGGTGTGTTCCTCTGAATATGAAGTGAACTTGTTCAAAGTGGCGTTTTTGTTGGCGTTCTTTGGGGCGTTTAGGATTGGGGAATTGGTCAGTCCTTCAAAGAAGGTACATGAGGGGCTGGGGAGTCAGGAGGTTACCTGTGGAGATGAAGGTGTGTCATTGTGGTTACGGAGATTGAAGACAGACCAAGCGGGAAAAGGGAGGTTAGTACAGGTGTATCCAATTCCGGGTTCACCTCTGTGCCCGGTGGGGGCGGTAAGGGTTTTCTTAGTGGTTCGCCCGGTGGTGCAGGGCGCCTTTCTGGTACATGAAGATGGAACCCCTTTGTCGCGATTTCAGTTTGTGGCAGTTTTTTTAAATTGCCTAAGGGTGTTGGGGTTGGAGGATAAAGCATTTTCATCTCACTCGTTTAGGATAGGGGCCGCTACAGAGGCAGCCAGACAGGGGATGGATGTAGAAGCGGTAAAACGCTGGGAAAACGTGGGAATCTAGTAGGTTCCAGTCATATGTTCGGCCCCACCTGGTGTTGGGGTTGTAGTGTAGTAGTGTGGGTAGTGAATTTTCAGTTTGCCTGGGTGTAGTGTTTAAATAATAGTGGTCATGGTGTGGTGTTTTGTTTTCTTCTAATTTCAGGTTCGGTGGCAGGACTGGTCTGGATAATGGGCCATTCCTATGTGTGCTGGGGGGCCCGGAGGGGGGACGTACGATATGAGGGCAGGCAGTTGGGTTTTGATAGGAGGGAGGCCTGTATCAGATGGTTGGGAGTCCCAGGAATGTTGTGGGGTAGGTTAGTCTCAGAGGTGCAGCGTTATGCGGCTAGGGACAGACCGCCTGACGTTTTAATCGATGGTGGACATCATGCAAGACATCAAGTTTGATGTGTGGCGTTTAATGGAGGAATTTCCTGATATGGTCATTGTCTGGTCGGACATGGTGGCTCGTACAACATGGAGGATGGCCAGGTCAGTGGAGGGTGTTAACAGGGCCCGGAGGAAGATAAACAGAGAGGTGAGCAAGTTCATGGTGAGCAATGGGGGGTTGGCTATACGACACTTGGAATTGGAGTTTGAGACTTGGAGATATTTGAGGAAGGATGGTGTGCATCTGAATGATGTGGGTTTAGACATGTGGGTGTTGGGCCTTCAGGACGGAATTCAGCGTGCACTTCGGGTGTGGAGGGGCATCCAAGGGTAAGGTAATTACTCTTGAATGCTGTGGCGGGCATTGGTCTGTGCAGGGGAAGGAAGATGTCAGAAGTAAGAGTTCGGGAACTATCATTGGTATGGGTCCTGATGGTGGTTTCCGGTTAACGGAGGTTAGCCGGGAAGTGATAATGGGGGCACTGCGACCAGTGGTAGTCTCTGAGCCAGCTTGCCGGCTTGAGGCATGGTTAATACACTTGAGAGGGACTGCAGTGTAATATGGTTATTGACACAGATGGTTACGAAGTTCCTGCTCAGACCAATGCTAGAGAGATTTATGGTTGAATAACAGATGTTTTTTACCTGTATGTTTTCTATGTTTATTTGAAGAGAGTTATATATTTGTTAAATAAAGTAGGCTGCTACGGCTTTTGTTACCCTAACCTTGGTGTGGTCTCGATTAATATGAGTAAGGTATTTAGGTGGGGTTATGTTTTTGGGTGTAAGCACATCTGTTATACAACAGTCAAGAAAGCCCCGGAGCAAAAGTAATGAAATGGATAGGCGCAGGGCGAGCATGACGGTGGGAACAGTGAAATCAACATAGGCAGAGGGGTGGTATTATGGAACCAAGGGGGAGGGGCTGGAGGAGCTCATAAAAGGTGACTCCGCCTTGCATGGGTCACCAAAGCGTGGGGGAAAGTTCCCGCCCACCCTCCGTAGTGGTGTTGACTGTTTATTTTGCATTTTGTTGTTTTACTTTTTCCTGACAGTTTCTGGCGGATGGGATGTCGTGGCAGCGGCAGGTGTTGGTCTGTGCAGGGGAAGGAAGATGTCAGAAGTAAGAGTTCAGGAACTATCGTTGGTATGGGTCCTGATGGTGGTTTCCGGTTAACGGAGGTTAGCCGGGAAGTAATAATGGGGGCACTGCGGCCAGTGGTAGTCTCTGAGCCAGCTTGTCAGCTTGAGGCATGGTTAATACACTTGAGAGGGACCGCAGTGTAATATGGTTATTGACACAGATGGTTACGAAGTTCCTGCTCAGACCAACGCTAGAGAGATTTATGGTTGAATAACAGATGTTTTTTACTTGTATGTTTTCTATGTTTATTTGAAGAGAGTTATATATTTGTTAAATAAAGTAGGCTGCTATGGCCTTTGCTACTCCAACCTTGGTGTGGTCTCAATTAATATGAGTAAGGATTTAGGTGGGGTTATGTTTTTGGGTGTAAGCACATCTGTTATACAACAGTCATGTGTAGATGGAAGTCTATGGATTTCCCTAACTTAAGGGACGTCACAGCTAAAATAGACACAATAGCTGAATATGAACGGATAATAGCATACAGAGATGGCAACTCATTCAAGTTTAAAACTAACTGGTCCCCGTGGAAAACCTTTCTTTCTCATACCTTAACTACCTGAGTAGAAGTTAAAGATTTTCGTGTAAATCTTTCTTCTTTATCTTTAAGTTGATTTAAACAATGTGTATTCACTATACGCTGTTATTCTTCGAAGTAGATGACCACATATAGAGTTACAAGTATGATGAGAAGGGGAGGGATTTCCCTCTGTGGGCACAGCTAGGTCCCATTGGGGTGCCCTGGAGGGAGGTTCCTCTCTACTCATGTATCCGTTAAATGTAACATATGGACATATCCACAAAATAATGATTAATAAAGAAAAATAGAAAGCAAATTATACTATATAGCTTAATGTAGTTTTAGCATGCATTATATACTTGAATTGATGGCAGTACTGAATACGTTACTGTTTGTAATACATTTTTAGAACTGCTTAATAAAAATGATCGAAACAAACCTCTGAGTCACATAGGCTGGTTAAATGAGTAGTTATCTAGCTCACGTTAATTTATGTTTCTGGTTACAGCTGTATTGTTGGGGTAATATGACCAGGAGGGGGGATGTCTTTCTGAAGTGCATGTAAGCCTGTATTCTTGTTCTAATAAACAGTTCTATTTCTGGTGTACTCCAAAACTGGTATTGACCGCTTCTTGGGGTTACGATAGCCAGATCCATTGGTCTCGTGTTCCAGGACATGGGAAGCAGCTTCTTGGCGGAGATACCCAACAGGGTGTCCGGAGTCACACTAAGCATGAGCAGAGCTGTCACCACTACTCAGCAAATTTCTCAACTGCATTGGGGACTTGGACGGTTGGGGGAGCCAGAGAACAGCAGAATCAGCCAGGTTTTATCCAGAATACAGAAAACAAATCCCATAGTGACTGAGTGAGTATGAACAGCATGTAATACACCATTTATTGATAGTTTTTACTGATGTGGGTTTAGTGACATTTTAAAGTAGAAATGAAAGATAAAATGTGTATACGTATAAAAAAACATTCTAAATACCCTTTTTTCCCTTTTGTAAAAGTGATCACATTCCTCCTGTTACCTCTGTTCTCAGCTGCATAGGAGCTGGGGGGAAGAGAAGCAACAGTACACTGATCATTGAAGGAAACCAGGCTGAGTTCCCAGCACAGCTAGAGAACTGACCACACTTTGTTCCCCTGCTTAGTGCGGTCAGTTTTTAATAGGAAAGCAGAGGGACGGGCAGGAACACCAGGGATTTCACACAAAGGAAGCAATACGAAGAGAACAGGCTACTTTCTCATACAAGTACATGTTACAGCAGGCACATATCAGGAATATGAAATGCTGGGTTTATGTATGCATGTACATGCATTTATATGCTTACATTGGTAAATTACTGATCCACTTCATACTGGGAACAATGCCTCTCTCTTTTACTCCCGTTTATGTTTCTTTACATTTTAAACTAACCATTCAAAATTCAATCTGATTGTGTAAACACCATATAATAGCTTTTTGATTTACAAAAGCTCTGTAGTACAAAGTCTGACTTAAAGCGGAGGTCCACCCAAAAACTTCCACTCATTTGTCTCCTCTCCCCCTCCGGTGCCACAATTAGCACCTTTCGAGGGGGGGGGGACAGGATACCTGTCTTTGACAGGTATCCTGTTCCCACTTCCGGGAGTCCGGGCTGCGGCCCGTAAAATCACTGCAGGGATCCCTCCTCCTCCCTCCTCCTCTCCCTGTCGCCGGGCCAGTAGGAGCGAGGAGCGGGGCCTTGTGCATGTGCAGTAGGGCTCCTGGCGTGAAGCCGTAAGGCTACACTGCCGGGTACCCTTACCCGAAATGGCGGCAGTAGCACCTGACAGGTGATGGAAACAACAGCTTCGGTGCCGATATCGCAGTAAAAAACAAATTTTTGTTGCGGTAAAGATAACAGCTGTATGCACGGGTGTATTTGTAAACAGGATGGGAGGGAGGGGGTTAAAAATGTCCAGGGGCGGGACACTGTTAAAAATAGCAGCAGTAGGTCGATAAACAGTTGTCTAAAAAAATGACTCCTGATGTGAATATATTTGGTGGAAGAAGGGGAGAGTCTGTAGCCCGGGTATATAACCTCAGGGAAAAGTTACTGGCACAAAACAGGAGGCAGCACGCTGAAGGGCAGAAACACCTTGGAGAGAAATACAAAAGAGAGAAACAAGCAGTGCCAAAGTAAGTGCAGTAGTAAAACACACGTTTTTTAGTTGCAGTAGAAATACACTCACTCTGAGTTGAATAAAAACAGGCACATCGTAATGAAGAAGTCTGGATGGACGATAAAATAGATGACAGGGCTCCACAAGGGGGGATCCTCATATGCTGTATGATCCTGTCTGGCAACGCCAGTGGATTCCAGTGTCCCAGGCTAGGCGCAGCGGGGATCGTCAGTCTGTAGAGTCCCAAGTCGCGGTGTGATGATGCTAGTAGCCGATATTGCTGGACTGCAGGACAGGTAAGTGTCCTATTGTTAAAAGCCAGCATCTGCAGTATGTGTAGCTGCTGGCTTTTAATTTTTTTTTTTTGGGCGGAACACCGCTTTAAGCAATGCTTATCACAGCCAACTGAATGAAATGTTGGGGGCAAATCTGCTACCTTGCCTTAATCCATCTCTGGATCTAAGTATCCTTTTAAATTTGTATCCAACTAGATAGGCCTCATACTTAATAGATTTATGCTCACTCTTCACTCTTTCACCTTCTAACACATAGTATTCCTAAACTATGGATCAATGACCCATTTGGTCACTTCCCACCATTGATGCTACTAGCATGGGAGCAAGAGGCAGAGTGACATTGTAAAGCAGCATTTACAGATGCGTGTGCCGGGTATACAGGCCGGCTGCTTTAAACAGATAATGTGAGCAGCCTCCTGTGATGCAAAGCTTAGTGGCAGACTGGAAAAGAAAGGGTGAGCAGTGTAAGAGGCTTGTGCTACAGGAAATTATAGGGGCAGACGTGATCCATATAAAGGGGGTGCAGAGATGATGAATTGAAGAGATGAAAGGGAGGTGCAGAAGTGTGCAGTGTAAGAGGTGTGCAGTGATGATTCATGTATGAGAGGTTCAGGTGGGGGGGGTGGGTTAGTGCAGGGGTGATGAGTGTAAGAGAAGTGCAGAGGTTTCAGTGTAGGAGGAGTGCTGGGGGGTGCAGATATGAGCCCTGTAAAGGGATGCAGAAGTGATCAGTGTGGGAGGGGTGCAGATGAGTGCAGAGGTGATCAATGTGAGGGTGTGCATGAAGGTGCAGAGGGGAGCAATGTAAGAGGAGTGTGAGGGGTGTGCAGTTGAGCAGTGTGTGAGGGGTTCAGAGGTTATCTCTGTGAAAGGGGTGCAGAGGTTGCACAAGGTTATCAGTGTAAGAGGAGTGCAGAGGTAATCAGTGTAGGAGGGGTGGAGGGGGAGTGCAGAGGTGATCCATGTAAGAGGGGTGCAGAGGTGATCAGTGTATCAGGGGTGTAGGGGGTACAGAGGTGAGCTCTGTAGAGGGGTGCAGAGGTGACCAATGCAGGAGGGGTGCAGGGGGAGTGCAGAGGTGATCCATGTAAGAGGTGGTGTAAAGGTGATCAGTGTAAGAGGAGTGCAGTGGCAATTAGTGTAGGAGGGGTGCTGGGGGATTGTTTAGGTGATCCATGTAAGAGGAGCGCAGTGGTAATCAGTGTAAGAGGGGTGCAGGGGGAGTGCAGAGGTGATCCATGTAAGAGGTGGTGTAGAGGTGATCATTGTAAGAGGGTGCAGTGGAGTGCAAAGGTGATCAATGTGAGGGCAATGCATGGAGGTGCAGAAGTGAACAGTCACTGTAGAGTTAAGCAATGTAAGAGGTGATCAGTGTATCAGGGGCATGGGAGGGCGGGTAAAAAGGTGAAGTCTGTAAGGGGGTGCAGAGATGAGCAATGTAAGAGGAATGCAGCAGTGGAGGTGCACAGGTGATCAGTGTAAGAGGAGTGCAGTGGTAATCAGTGTAGGAGGGGTGCAGGGGGAGTGCTGAGGTGATCCGTGTAAGAGGTGGTGTAGAAATTATCAGCGTAAGAGGGGTGCAGGGGAGTGCAAAGGTGATCAATGTGAGGGTGGTGCATGGAGGTGCAGAAGTGAACAGTCACTGTAGAGTTGAGCAATATAAGAGGGCTTGCAAAGGTGATCAGTGTATCAGGGGTTTAGGGGGGGGTGAGAGGTTATCTCTGTAAGGGGGTGCAAAGGTGGGCAATGTAAGAGGAGTGCCACTGGGGGAAGGCAGAGGTGATCAATGTAGGAGGGGTGCGGGGAGGTTCAAAGGTGAGCAGTATAAGAGAAGGGCAGGGAACGTAGAGTTAATAAAGTAAGAAGGGTGCACCACTATTCTCCTAGAAGTTTGACTCTCAGGAATTCATTCTCTGTTTTGAATGTAGTGCAATAATTATTGTTTTATAAACAATATGTCAGTTCTTTGCTTTACGCCTCTTGCACATGATACTCCTGTTTGAGCATCGACTTTTTCACACTCTTCTTTTGTATGTATTTGTACGTATTTACGCGTATTTTCGCGTATATGCATTTGCGTATTTTTGCACGCACATGCGCATTTTTGCATAAATGCGCAAAAACGTATTCTTGCGTTCTCCTTCTGCAGAGTATGTAAATGGGCATTTGCGCGCATTTGTGCATATTTGCGCGCATGAGGCGTAAACTACTGACCAAAAAAGCAGATTTTCTTTTTTTTTTTTCTACTTGAAGAATGCACAGTGATTGTTTACGCGCCTGTGTGCCTTTTTTTTGTCTTTGTATGGCTTTTGCTGACATTTTTGTATAATTTCTCTTCTTTGGCCCCAGTATGGTAACAATTATCTTATTGGGTCCTGAGATCAAAAGTGTTTAAAAAAAAAACAAAAAAAAACTTCTCTTTTGATATCCTAATGCCCCCTACACACGATCGGACATTGATCGGACATTCCGACAACAAAATCCATGGATTTTTTCCGACGGATGTTGGCTCAAACTTGTTTTGCGTACACACGGTCGCACAAAGTTGACGGAATTTCCAATCGCCAAGAACGCGGTGACGTACACCATGTACGACGAGACTAGAAAAGGCCAGTTCAGAACCAATTGCTACACCCTTTGGGCTCCTTTTGCTAATCTCGTGTTAGTAAAAGTTTGGTGAGAAACGATTTGCGCTTTTTCAGACTCGTGGTTTTCAGATCGTTTTCTGCTGTTCAGTTTGTGCTTGTGGGTTTGTATCTGCTCTTCAGTGCGTGCAGCGAGTTACGCGTGACTCTTGTCATTGTGTCCTTGTTCGTTACTGTTTTTCAGGTCGCTCTTCACAGGCCTTGCTGTTCTTCAGTGCGTTCTGTTACTTCGTTCTGAGCAGCCGACCGTCTAGCCATGTTGCGTATATGTACTCCTCGTAGAGTTCGTGCTATGCGGGGGCTTGGTGTTGGGGTCCTGACCTTGACACAAGTCCAGTCCATGAACAGGGTGGGGAGGAGTTCATGGACCAAGAATTGGTTGCTTCAGCGTGACCAGTTCTGTCATATGCCTTTGCTCCGTGAGTACCGTGAGAATAATCCTGATGATTTCAGGAACTTTCTCAAGATGACGGACCCCATATTTCACCGTTTGTTGGCTTTGCTGACCCCCTATATCAGCAGGCAGGATACCTGCATGAGGCAAGCCATCACTCCGGAGCAGAGGCTCGTCGCCACCCTGCGGTACTTGGCGACGGGGAGAAGCCTGCAGGACTTCTCAACAGGCATCTCCCCCCAGGCTCTGGGGATCATTATCCCAGAGACCTGTTCTGCCATCATCCAGGTCCTGCAGAAGGAGTATATTAAGGTAAGATTTATCCTTTAATATCACACTTTATTGTATTTAATGTTTGATAATGTAATGTATTTCTTTCCTCGTTCCCTAATTACCATGATTGTAATATGCTGTGAATGTCGCCTTTGTCCTCATGCATGCTGGATTTTTATGTAATTATTTTTTTTCTCCATCATACATACTTGCCTTCACTTACCTCCCCAGCATGGTCTCCTGGCCCTATATTCACCTCGTGTATTCACTTAACAATGTATTTTATGAGTTCCATAGTAGTGCTTTACCCCAAACACCCCCTAAAATGTTTAGAAATGTGATTTGTGCTTTAAATTCAGGCAGAGTGCCAGAGGCTTTTTTTGGGGGGTCCCCAAATCATTTGGAACCCTCCCTCCCCCCAACTGCTAAGTCAGCTGATACCAATTCTCTATCTATCCTCAATCATCTATCTGGTGACTTTGCCAAACCCATACACACTATACCCATCTCTTTAGTGGTCAGATTTATGGATGAATTCCCCAAAGCATGTAGTGCAAGGGCCTGCCTGTATACTTTCAAAAGGTACTGTGTAAAGTATTTGTATACTATTATTATCTTGATAGGTAATAGTAGAATTTCCAAATGTGCTCAAATGTGTACAATGTGTATTTATATCTTTGTATTATGACACTTCTTACCTGTCCAG